>OZ020290.1:686971-1079926 GCA_963971205.1 Aethes cnicana | reverse complement strand
AGAGGGTTTAGTTTACCTTATTGTTATTTTAAGTCACGAATAACGCCCCAAATATCTCGATACAAATCCATATTGTTTCACACCGGCGGACACGGCATATAAAAAACACGATCTCGATCACAACTCGAATGCAGCTGCAGGCCGGGCTGCGGGCAGCGCGCTGCAGTGTCCATGTGTGCGTGCGAGGACGTCTGTACACTTGTACATGTGTGTGTTTCACTACGCGGGCCAGTGATCCACGTACCATCTCCGGATAGAGGTGAGGCGAGTTTACGGCGAGTTGCGCGCGGGCTAGACTCAGGCGGGTGATTCCGTGGCCATTCTGCATGTAATACTATTAAATATTCTGTGATTGTGTTGAAAAATCTATAACCAATCCAATGTTTTTACAAAATCAACGAATTTGTACAAAGTACCTAACTACAACGTGAAAGACTGCTAATTAAACATCCACACAGACCTTTCACGTTCACAATTTTTTATAAAAATACGATACGATAAACTTAACTCACATTTAAAGCTGTCCAACTCCAAAATCAGGAAGGTGCAGTCTTTACAAAGATAAAATTAAATAAAGATGTTTTGTTTCCAGGCTCCAGGCCCCGAGCCAACATGGGAAGGCGTCTTCGAAGCCATAGAGGAGAATGTGCGATGCTTTCAGAGGGTGGAACTTAGCCGAAACATATTCATGGGGCAGCAGGACTGTCTCCGACTTAATGTGTACACCCCACTAAACGTCGCCCCCGGCGCTGCCCTCCCCGTCATGGTCTACATCCACGGAGGAGCCTACATCGAAGGCTCAGGGTCTCCCTCCATCTTCGGTCCAAGACAACTCGTCTCGAAGGGAGTCATCGTCGTAACTATAAACTACCGCCTGTACTTCCAAGGCTTCTTATGTTTACGCATCAAAGAAGCTCCAGGTAACGCTGGCTTGAAGGACCAAGTGGCAGCTTTACGCTGGATCCAGAGAAACATACGGGTGTTTGGCGGAGACCCCGATAATGTGACTCTGTTCGGAGAGAGCGCCGGCTCGGCGTCCGTGTCGCACCACCTGCTCTCGCCGATGTCAAAGGGCCTGTTTCACAGAGCGATAATGCAAAGCGGGTCCTCTTTATCAGGCTGGGGTCACCAGTACTCTCCAATAAAAACCGCCGTATCTCTTGCGAGGACCTTGGGCCACGACACTGAAGATCCGCATGAGCTATACATTTTTTTCTCAAATCTGACAGATCTTGAACTTAACGGTCCAAGAGTACCAAGAGATCTAGGAAGCACTATATTAGCTGAAATATTAGCAGCTCCATGCGTTGAGAAAGTAATAGACGGCGTCGAACCATTTCTAACCGAGGACCCGTACAAGCTTTTAATGAATGGAGCATTCACAAAGATGCCTGTAATGATAGGTACCAATGACGAGGAAGGGCATTACCTAGTGAGTTACGAAAACAAGACAACGCTGAAAAGGATGGATTTATCGAAGGCGTTGCCGAAGAATCTGAGGTTTCCATCTGATGAGGATCGGATCGCAGTGGGGTGCAGACTGCACGAGATGTATATGGGCAACGATACGATATGTAGAGACTCGATTTTGAAGCTTTCGAAGTTTTACGCGGATCCGTTTTTTGTGTACCCAGCAATGCTGGAGATGGAGTTGATCTCGGCGAAGAGTGATAAGCCGGTATTTGGGTACGTGTTCAAGTACGACGGGTGGCGTAATGTGGCCAAGATACACGCGGGGCACTGGGGCGTGCCCGGCGCCACGCACGCGGACGATCTCTTCTACCTCTTCGAACAACCCATCCTCCCCAACATGTTCGAGGGTGGCATGATGAAGAAGCTCACCACTTTGTGGACCAACTTCGCTAAATACGGGTGAGAGAACTGTAAATCTTTTGTATGTTTTGTTAGCGTCACAATTACTTTCCGAGAACGAAAGAAGAAGATTCATAGAGACTATTTATTTATTTAAAATTTATTGCACATTAGTAAAAAAACCAATACAAAAGGCGAACTGAATGCCATAAAACATTCTCTACCAGTTAACCTTACTATTGTAAAATCGTGGAAATCGCGCTCTGATACCATCTGTACTCTCTAAGCTCTATCAACTATACCAGAAAAATCTGCCCTTGTGGCAACTGTGTGTGCAAGAATATTTGTGTGCGTGCGAGGACGTAAGTACACTTGTAAATGTGTGTGTACCAACTACGCGGGCCGGTGATCCACTCTCCATCTTCAGATGAAACAAATGACGGTAAGGGCGAGTTGGGCGCGAGTTGCGCGCCGGCTAGATTTAGGCGGGTGATTCCGTGGCCATTCTGTATGTAGTACCATTAAATATTCTGTATTTGTGGAGTCAAAGCACAGTTTCTGCGTCGTCGTGTGTAGCTTTACATTGATTTAACTTAAGTACTTTGTCTTGAACTTTTGAATAACTGATCTCTCATGTTCCAGAGACCCTACTCCAGAGGTGACCAGGCTGCTGCCGGTGCGATGGCAACCCGTCAACATCACTTCCCCAGAAGTATTCGTCATCGACCGGGAGTTCTCCACCGTGCCTTTGTGGCACAAACCGTCTCTGGAGATCTGGCACGAGATCTATACTAAATATAGGAGGAGTTAACTAAAAGTCTAAATTGGTAGCTTTAAACATCACCTATAAGTTAACCGAAATCTGTAGAAATTAATAGTTAATAGTTTGGTAGAAATCAATAGTTCAAAAATCTCTCTTCGTGCCCACCTCCAAGCTCCATCATCAGATCAGCTGATACCATATTACTGCATTGTCATCCAAGTTACAATACGTGCCAAGTTTCACCATGATACGATAATTCGAATAGGTTAAATTTAGCTTGCAAGATTCCTTACATAGTGTTGTTAGTAACAACACTTTGTTAGTCAGTTACACGACGACCTAATCAATCCATCAATCAATCAATCAATTTATTTATTTCTCTCCACCACCGAAGTACAAATTATTCAACTCATCTTATTACATAATACATGCAAGATAGGGTTATGCGGTGGAGACTGGTGCCCGAGCTAGGATAATCCTGTGTCACGGGTCACCAGGTCTCCAACCCTCAGAGATCTGCAGTTATTAAATTAACAGCAATAAAAGCGTTGTAATAAAAATATTTTTTTTAACTTTTTAATAGATAAGTTTAATGGCAGTAAATTCCCGGTAATGACCCGGAGGATTTTAACAGATGATATTGTGAGGTCTGCTGAAGCAAAAATCCGTCATGGATGAACCAGAAGAACATATTATGGGTGATCGAATATTTTTCAGGTGATCTCATATCATACAAATACAAAAAAGAATCTACTTAGTTACTTGCACCAAGCCGCTAACCTCGTGTTAGCCTCTTAACCCGCGTCAAATTCATACAAATAAATCTGAGATAAGCGGTTAACCCGTTAGCGGCTTAGTGCAAGAGGGGCTTATAAATACAATATTCAAATTAATAAGATTCGTTACTTTTTTTGTTGTTGTTGAATTAAAAACACTAAGACAGAATAGTACATTATTGCAGAGGCCGCCAAGTAGCGAATTGCCGGACGAGTCAGTTAGAAGGCTGAGCGAAGCGAAGCCTTCTATTAGTACGAGTCCGGCAATCGCAATTGCGGCCGACGTATATATAATGCTTTTCTCAAACAGCGAGGAAATACGTAAGGTCAGTCGGGGCAAGTGCGCCCGGATGGGGTAAGTGCGCCTAACATAAATATATCGAAACCTATAAATATAAATATTACTCAACTAGTAGTTGGCTGTTTACAAGGCACAGGGGCGAAATAAATTTAGGCGCACTTACCCCACATCAGTATTTACTACTTCCATGATCGTGGATGATTTGGCCATGAAAGTTGTACTTATTACCTCCATGGATTTGTCAGTTTCGGGGCAAGTGCGCCAGGATGGGGTAAGTGCGCCTAACATAAATATATCGAAACCTATAAATATTACTCGACTGTAGTTGGCTGTTTACAAGGCATAGGGGCGAAATAAATTTAGGCGCACTTACCCCACATCAGTATTTACTACTTCCATGATCGTGGATGATTTGGCCATGGAAGTTGTACTTATTACCTCCATGGATTTGTCAGTTTCGGGGCAAGTGCGCCAGGATGGGGTAAGTGCGCCTAACATAAATATATCGAAACCTATAAATATTACTCGACTGTAGTTGGCTGTTTACAAGGCATAGGGGCGAAATAAATTTAGGCGCACTTACCCCACATCAGTATTTACTACTTCCATGATCGTGGATGATTTGGCCATGGAAGTTGTACTTATTACCTCCATGGATTTGTCAGTTTCTCTACAGAGGTGTCTCAATTAGCAAGCGAATTAAAAAAAAACACACACGACAATAATGTTTTTGCTGGCCAAGGCCGGCAATGGACAGCCTCGCGTCTTCTTTTTTTGAAAGTAACACGAACATTTCCGAGCATGTTTGAGAAAAAACGTTTTATTTAAGACCGATATAAGCACCCGGAAGGAGTTTTGTCAGGATAATCTGATGAGATTAGAGAACCTTTGTGTTGAACTTGTCTCATCTTTTTGCGGGAAAACTGTTTTAAACGTACCAAAACGGCATCTCAAGGGTTTCCTTGAAACTATCAATAGTTCGTTTGGGTGGTAAGCCGCTTACGGGCCTTATTAACCCGTGAGTGAATGGCGACCGACCGAATGGGTGAATGGATGAATGAACGGAGCCTATCCGGCTTAACCGCGGTTTGGGACTTTCTCTAAAACGCCCGTAATACTGCGATCTGGGATTTGTATAAAGGTCTCTATTTATAGGTAAGTGCGAATGTCATTAAAAATTGCACTCTGTAATCTTGTAAAGTTGTGTTCTTGAGTGGAGACCACGACAAGGCAAACGAAGTGTAGGCCGGCGCCAGGCGGTGTAGGGGGGTCGGTGTTGCCAGCAAGGGCGGATCCAGCTTTTGACGCAAGGGGGGGTCACGTCATACAACTCCCCCCCCCTCCTTTTTGCGTCAGGGGTTTAAATTAAATGATAGCAGTAGACCTAGTCCTGCCGAGGGGAGGTCATGACCCCCATGACCCCCCTGGATCCGCGCTTGGTTGCCAGGTGGAGTGACGATTTGCGCAAGGTGGCCGGTGTAGATTGGATGCGGCACGCCTTGGACAGAGCTCATTGGCGTGCATTGGGTGAGGCCTACGTCCAGCAGTGGACTACTATGGGCTGTTGATGATGATGATGATGATGATGAATCTTGTAAAGTATACAAATGGCGCCATGGTACGGTAGTTACTACTACTACTACGACAGCCTATATGCGCCTCACTGCTGGGCACAGGCCTCCTCTCACCACGAGAGGGTTTGGGCTGTCCCCGCGCGGGCCCAGTGCGGATTGGGGACTTCATACACATCTTTGAATTACTTCGCAGATGCATGCAGGTTTCCTCACGATGTTTTAGGTAGGTAGAGGGACCTTGCCTACTAAAATAATAATCATATTTAAAAATAAGGACAACAGGAGAAACAAACAGCAGTTTAACCAAAAGATTTTACATTTAAATCAGAAACGAATTGAGTCGCATTTTCTTCGGATTGTTCAATCGATTTCCCGCTGAGGTTTCGGTGAGTATTATTACTAAGTATTATTATTAGTTGTGTATGACCAGTTTTTATCCCGGATTATTTCTACAGTCTACGGGAGATTATCGCGGGGAACACCGCGGCTCGCTGCTCCTATTCGAAGGATGATCAGGTAAGCGATTGAATATTCAATGCGCAACACGCAAAAGCTACCGGCGAAATCCCCGAAACCACTCGGGACAATAAAGATTAAAACACTACCGTAAAAACTGGGAAAAATCCGGTAAATGCCGTAAATCCGGGCGGAAATACCGGTTATCCGGACCGCAGTATTTAGCATAATCCGCTATCGGCGGGCGCGCAGCGTGATTCGCGCGGTTTATCGGCCCGAGCCGCGAATGTACAACCCTGTAATTAATGCACTAGTGACGTCCTGTGTGCAATTATCTACTAGGGTAAAATAAGCTACTCTCTGCAACCTGAAAGAACTGTGTCGTATTATTTGAATGCGCTAAGTAGGCTTGTTTTTCTACACCTGTTTCCCTACCACTGTAGGTATAAGAATGGTTTAGTACAGTAGGCTATCCAATCCAAGCGTTGTGAATTGGTTAGGTAATATATAGTGAACTCGCGGGAGAAAACCCGTAAACACTATCACAAGTTCTGGAGTGGTGTCCGCGAACCGGTAGACGAGCTGTCGGTAGGCCTCCAACAAGGTGGAGTGACGACCCCGTAAAGGTCGCGGGAACGCGGCGGATGCGAGTGGCACAGGACCGGTCTGAGTGGCGCGCCTTGGGGGAGGCCTAATATCCAGCAGTGGACGTCTTCGGCTGAAATGATGATGATTTCCAACCCCCCTTTTTACCTCCTTGGGCCTGGAATTTCCAAAAATCGGTTGTTTAGCGGATATCTATGTCGTAAAAACTATTTGGTATACCTATAATTACCATTAGATATACTGTGCTGCGCCAAATTACATTCGGATCCTCCCAGCAGTTACTATTACATAAGTCAGTCATTTTTGGGTTTTAAATATTTAGATACAAAGTCTTGTGATCATGTGGATTTTGAGTGAACACGTAATGCATCATCGGGTCAAAGTATACTTTAGTAATGCGTAGTCGAGTGATGCTGGTGCTATACGTATACGATGACTCTGAACTTATTCAGATTAGTTCAGAGAGCATGAAAAAGGTTAAGGAACTTTTCGTAATTAAAATCTAGGCTAGTTTTCAACCGACGAAAAAAAGGAGGAGGTTCTCAATTCGACGCGTATATATATATACTAGCTTCTGCCCGCGACTTCGTCCGCGTGGAATTTGTTAATAGCCTTCCCGCGAGAACTATGCATTTCCTCGGGATTAAAAGTAGCCTATATGTTGACCAGTGTTATAAACTACCCATACCAAATTTTGTTTCAATCCGTCCAGTAGTTTTCCAGTTAAATCCGGACATACATACATACATACATACATACAGTATTTTTTCTAAAAATCGTTATTTTGTGTTCAGTATCGTTCATATAGTCCCTTTGACTTGATAGTTTCTTTTAATTTTCAATTTTCAGCCGCGACTTCTTCTACAGAATTATTATTTATTATATGTATAGATTTTTCCTTTTTTTTCTCGGATTCATTAATCTCTTATGAATAAATAGTTTAGTGCCAAAATTCATTATTTAGGTAATAGCAGACTGGTTTAAAGAATGTTTTAGTGAACTCATTAATCATTTCCTTTTTACTGGACAATAGGCAGGTAATCTAACAGTAGGTAATCTGCATAACGTGTTTCTTGAAAGTGTTTGTAATCTAGGATTATAATTTAATTTTTCCCGTTCCCGTGGGAATATCGGGAAATCCTTTCTTAGTGCTCCCCTACGCTCCCCAAGGAACCTGTATGCCAAATTTCAGCTCTCTACGACCAGTATTTTCGGCTCTGCGTTGATATGTCAGTCAGTCAGTCAGTCAGTTTCTTCTTTTATATATTTAGATAGATAGATAGATAGCTGTTTCCCGCGACTTCGTACGCGCCTAAACATTAAAATGTAAAAATCCCATTTTTCCCGTTCCCGTGGGAATATCGGGAAATCCTTTCTTAGTGCTCCCCTACACTCCCCATGGAACCTGCATGCCAAATTTCATCTCTCTACGATGATCCCCGCGACTACGTACGCGCCTTAAAATGTAAAAAAAACATTTTTTCCCGTTCCCGTGGGAATTTCGGGAAGTCCTTTCTTAGTGCTTCCCTACGCTCCCCAAGGAACCTGCATGCCAAATTTCAGCTCTCTACGACCAGTAGTTTCGGCTCTGCGTTGATATGTCAGTCAGTCAGTCAGTCAATCAGTCAGTCAGTCAGTCAGTCAGTCAGTCAGTTTCTTCTTTTATATATTTAGATAGATAGATAGCTGTTTCCCGCGACTTCGTACGCGCCTAAACATTAAAATGTAAAAATCCCATTTTTCCCGTTCCCGTGGGAATATCGGGAAATCCTTTCATAGTGCTCCCCTATGCTCCCCAAGGAACCTGCATGTGAAATTTCATCTCACTACAATGATCCCCGCGACTACGTACGGGCCTTAAAATGTAATAAACCCATTTTTTCCCGTTCCCGTAGGAATTTCGGGAAGTCCTTTCTAAGTGCTCCCCTACGCACCCCAAGGAACCTGCATGCTAAATTTCAGCTCTCTACGATGATCCCCGCGACTACGTACGCGCCTTAAAATGTAAAAAAACCATTTTTTCCCGTTCCCGTGTGAATTTCGGGAAGTCCTTTCTAAGTGCTTCTCTACGCTCCCCAAGGAACCTGCATGCCAAATTTCAGATCTCTACGATGTTTCCCGCGACTTCGTACGCGCCTAAACATTAAAATGTAAAAATCCCTTTTTTTCCCGTTCCCGTGGGAATTTTGCAAAATCCTTTCTTAGCGGATGCCTACGTCATAACATCTACGTGCATGCCAAATTTCAGCCCGATCCGTGCAGTGGTTTGGGCTGTGCGTTGATAGATCACTATATCAGTCAGTCAGTCAGTCAGTCAGTCAGTCACCTTTGAGTTTTATATATATAGATATTTTATGTATGACCACGTATATCTCCGTCAATTGTGAACCGATTTCGATGATACTTTTTTTAATTGAAAGGTGTACCTCCAACTTGAACCCTTTTAATAATTTGGTTTAGTTCTGATGATGGGATCCATGACAAAACGAGGGAAATCCTCGAAATTTGTTAGCATGTGTATAATTTTGGCATCAATTTCAAAGACTACAGTGAGACTTACGTTCCATCGTACACATGTTTGGAAACTATAGCCGAAAAAATTTTTTAAAAATTAATTTACAGAGTGTTTTTGGTGGGATTTCACTTCTTTTTGTATAAATGGGCATATTGATTTATTTTATTAGATTTTCTTATTTGACACATTTTTTTCTTTTTAGGAGTAGTTTTTTTATTATTACAAATCTTTCTTTTCTTTTTTCCCGGTTCTGATTCTTGTACAGTAGCAACAGTTTTTCTTATTGCCCATTCGCGTTCATTATTTATTCTTTTTAGACGGTTTACACGGTTTAATTTCTGAAGTTTCTGAAAGATCGGCGCGGTATTTACGCCTAAGCCGGTTGTATTTTTTATTTATATGCATATTAAAAGCAGAAGGGGAGACATTCGCCCAGCAGTGGGACGCTATAGGCTAGATTAAATTAGAAGATGTGTCCCACTACGCTGGATTTTTGCAATGACAGTCGATTTTTTTATGTACCAATAGTAGAAGGGGGCATTACCATATCTCTAATACAGCTGAGACCAGCTGAGGGTTCTTCATCCGATACTTCAGACCTTCGATTTTTGACATCAAATGAAGCGGCCCACCAAGTTGAATATTTTTTGTAAAGGCGGTATGTCGATCTCTAATAGTTTGGTTGGGCTCTTGCGTTTTCTAATCAGGGTCACCAGGTACTCCAGATCTTCGATTATCCTAGTTTTTATAGTTTTCCCTTTATGTGGCCATTAAACCCTAACTCTGTACCAAATTTCAGCTCTATGAGTTTATGGGAAGTACTAGTTCTATTTTGATGATTTATGAGTGAGTGAGTGAGTGAGTGTCATAAATGCGATACTTTGCTTTCGCTTAACTTCGGAACCAAATGACCTACAGACTTGAAATTTTGGATTTTAAGCTTACTAGATGACGAAAATTTCTGCGTTCTAGTCTTATCCAGAGGTTCTCAAATGGGCCTGAAAATGCGGCGAAATGGTTCCAGTAAAGGATGGTACGGCAGTGTTTGCTTCGCGCTCGACTTGGCTTGATAATACAACTCGGTGTAAGTCAAAAAGTTATGTTTTACGATTGAACCTTTACTATTTAAAACTTATCAGATCGTGGTTTTATATCAATAATGGCTGAATGAGCACCCTGAAAAAATACTTATCAGTTACAATTTCAAAAATCCTTTCTAAACGGAATAGTTCGGCTAGAGCCACCTTCCTTAAACGGCCTTGTACGGCCATTCTCGTGAGAAGGCCACTATGATACTATTTCATATTTCCTTGCATTCGAGGAATACATGCTGTGGTCATTTGAGGAATGGCCGAACTACAAGAAGCACCAAAAAGCAAATGGACGAACAAGGAATTTGGCCAGTGGACGTTCGGGGAATTGGCTCTAGCCGGACTATCTGTCTGTTAACTTTTCATGATTAAACCGCTCGCTGGGCGGATTTAAATGAAATTTTGTATAAAGATAGTTGGAGTCCCGGGGAAGGACATACCTGAGCTACGTTTTACCCATAAAAAGTACTTTCCAGGGAAACGCGGTAATCGAATTTCAGGCGGACGAAGTCGCGGACAGAAGCCAGTACCTATTATAAATGCGAGTGCAACTGTATTGTCTGTCTATTACCTCTTCAAGAACTAATCGCTGAACCGATTTAGATGAAGCTTGCCATGGAGAATTGGAGATACCTAGTTAGAGTTCCGGAGAAGGACATAGGCTACTTTTTTATCCCTGAAAAACGCATACTTAGCGTTTTTCAGGAATAAAAAGTAGGTAGCCAACACAGAGAGCTGGTCCACAATATCTAGTTATGTTAGACGATAAACATTTCGTTCAATGTTCATTACCTTACCAAGCACAGTTTTGAATGTCTCGGAAAAATACAGTCATGAGAGGCTTCAGCCACTGATGAGTGCCACGATACCAGTCCGTGTACTTTACATTTGACCCAGGGGTCGTTTGGTTGCGTATTTAATTGTTGGAACATGGAAGTTTACATCGGGACGACCGAACAACGGCAACGAGAACAATGGCATTAGAAAAAGCAAACGAATCACGTGAATAAATTTGCTAGTGGTAGGGCCTCGTGCTAGGTCCGTCCGGGGAGGTACCACCGTCTTTCCCCGCTTAACCTGCTGCCAAATAGCAGTGCTCGCACTGTTGTGTTCCGGTAGGGGGTTAAGGCAGCCGGTGAAATTTCTGGCACAGAGGCATTCCATCTTGGGCCTCAGGGTAGGCAACGCATTCGAGATCCTATGGTTTCTTAATGGGGGATCATAGGATTTCGGTGTCCATGGGCAGCAGTGACCACTTACTAGTAGGTGGGCTGTGCGCTCGTTTGTCCATACCAATAATATAAAAAAATAACCATCATTTTCAAGACTAAACAATGATTGTCACTACTGATCAATCTGATCATGCTTTAGTTGCTAGAACAGCAACCTTCTACGACCCACTGCTGGGGAGAAGCTTTTCTCACTACTAAGGGTTTCAACTATATCTTTCCTCGCGCCGAGATAATAGGGGATTTACACAGATCCTTGAATTACTTCGCTGACATATGCAGGTTTCCCCACAATTTTATCCTTTACCGAAAAGCACTGTGGTTATTTCAAACAGAATTTACACATGTAAACAAAATCTCGTGAGTCGAGTTTGAACCCACGACCTCTGCACAATACGTCAGACAGTACCTACAAAGGGTCAATAAAAGAAACCTTACAGTATTACGCAATATCCCCAATTTAACCAACCGCTAACATCCGCTGCGTGGCATGAAATGTAGGTATTATTAAACTGATCCATAAGGCAGCAAGATAAACTAAAAACCACGCATTATAGAGAGCGGTCACAAATCTGAACAGCGGTCGAACAGGATGGGTGGCCCAAGTCACAATATATCCACAGTCTATTTTGCGTCCCACTGCTGCACTGCTGGGCACAGGCCAGGCCAGTTTCATCACGAGAGGGTTTTGGCTATAGCTATACACTATCTTATATTAGTGTGCAGATTCCATTCCATTTGTATGGCGCATGGCGGGTGTGCCCAAGTGGAGCCTAGATCCTAGATTATTTAAAGCTTTTTTATGGTATTAGGAAACAAGCCCACGGGCTGCCGATGGTTTACTACTTACAAGTAGTCACTGTGGACACGAGGCAGCCTAAGATTTTCATGACGTTGCCAACCCGAGGACTAACATTGAATGTCTTTATGCTGGTATGTAGGCTGTATGTATGGTATGTTTCACTGGTTCTCTTACTCCCATACGGGAACAGAAAATTGGGAGCACTGCTATTTAGCCTCAAGTTAGCGGGTAAGGTGGTGGTAGCCATCGGGATGGACTTTGCTTCAGGTGCTACCACCGGCAAAGAAGTGGTGATGAGCAATTTAAATTGAATACTCAGAGCTTTAACCAACCAACTAACCACAGCCTATTTGCGTCGCACAGCTGAGCAGACCTCTCATCACGAGATTTTTACAGTAATTCTATAAATGCGTGTGACCCTTGCTTGCGTGGGGGCTGGCTGGGGACTCGTAAGAAGGTCTAACTCGTAACGAGAGGAGTTCTGTGGCCAGAACTAGAAAGAAAGAAAGAAGAATGAAAGAACATTTATTTACAACGACATGCATAACAATAAAAGAAGACATACACTACACATACAGACTATGACTTAAACCTGTCACGCTGATGGTGAGGAGCCCAAGAATGTCATTAAATAATCAAGGATATTCTTTCTTTGGACTGGACTCTTTAATTTATCGCCAGTTTCTTGGTGGAAGAATGTATTCATCAGTGAAGTAAAACCTAAATCCGCTACCGCTACCATCTCTGACTCAACCCAAGCTCTACTTGGGTAGGGTGCAAAAATGTCCTATTCGGACCCGCATAACTCGGCTTATCTACCTGCCGTGGCTCTATAAATACCGCATATGAGAGCCTGGCCGGCCCAAGGGACAGCCCTAGCGGTCCAGCACAGTGATGCCTTCACGGTTCAAATTGGCGACGAATTTTAGTGTTTCGGCATTAGGGTTGACACAAATGTGACGTTATTACGGGGTTGGACGAGAAGGTAAAATTTATGTTACTGGTTTAGTTGTTTGTGTTCTATTTGGTTATCTTTATTATCATAGAACAGATAGGCTACAGCCTTTCCTGATGCGAGGCGTTAAGTGTTAGAGAGCGTTAACGGTCCCTTAAATATACATAATGGCGAACGAAAAACACCATTTGACAATGAGTGGGATAAATAATGCTCGGAATGTAGAGGACGAGGAAGTGCAAACAGGTCACCTGTCCTAGAGCCAACAATTTCCGTGCGGCTCCAATTTTGTAGCTCCTAGACAAATCAAATAGCAACATTGCCAGCTATGAAATATTTTGTTGGTTCCATTTGCTAAATTCCACTGAGCGCCTAGAGTATAATTTCGATAAGTTTGCTAGGTAATCAAAATGAAATAGGTACAGTTTATACGTAAGGGTTGTAAAAACATGAAATAGTATTTTGATGCAAGTGTGAAAAGTTTGTCATTTTATCATGAGTCCCTAGTTATAGAGACGAACAGGATGAAGCTCAAAAAACTTTACGCACTAGTTCGTAAAAAACAACTTTCGGCACGCTCACTAGCTGACAAAAAACAAAAATCGCTCGTTCGGAAATGACAAACTTTTGGCACGTTAAAAAGGTATCGAAATGTTTATAAAAATGTTGTGTTTGTATAAATATATTTCTATTAATTTATTTATTTTGTCCGGACGAACCATAGTACGAAGAGAATTATACGAGAACGAACATACATTGCAGAGTACCCGGAGGCAACCATTGCTCCCTCGTCCGTTCATTCCGTAAATTCTACTCAAGCAAAAACCTTCCACCTACATAAACATCTAGAACCAAAAGGGCTTATGGTTATATACGAATGAAGTTGGGTCCGAACATACTTCCTTTAGCGACGCATCGGAGTATTATATGGGGGCTATACGACCCTGAGGCAAAAGGTGCATCGTCTGCATACATTATGCATGCTAATACTGGAGGTGACCGATCCACTCTCGACCCGCAGCTCGAGGATTCATTGTCTCTCTTTCACTCAATGCTTTTAAATAACGAGTATGAAAAGGAGGGACACATCGACATTGAAAGTCTTTTGATTGAAGCTCTCTGGTAAGCCGGACCCTACATCCTGCGACATGGGCACATATCTTGTTTATACACGAGGTGGAAAGTATACACGGTTTGTTTATTATATTTTTAGATTAAATTACAGGTTCACATCATTAATTGCATTAATTATATTAAGACCAATAGACTGTAGGAATCTGCGTACTTAATATAGAAAATGTTTAACGTTACCTATCAAATAATATGTTGTATTCATGTTGTATTGTTTCGTTCTCCATATGCACTTAATGACGTCTTTCAATTGTCAATTTTTCGGAGGTTGAAGACCAACCAGTAACACTGCAAGTACTTATATATAATGTTTTCACAACTAAATGTAAGAGTATCGAATTTAAAAAGAGTTTGCAGCTTCTTGCTTCCCGCCCGATGGCCGAGACGGGAAAATAATGTTTTTCCAATTGGCAATAGCGGCACACTGCTACCTATTCACAATATTAAAATGTGGCCGTTTGCTGCGAAACTTAGGTAACATGATTAAAACTGAAATGATAATTTGGCAATACAAATGGCCGCCACCGACATACAAAGTAAACGAAACGCGTAACGCACCTACGGAGCTTCTCCAGCAAGTAAGTCTTGCTTGCTTGTCCGAAGAACTGTTCATGGGCAAATCCCATAGACATAAATAATACTTCGTATGGACCCGGCCTAACGTAGATACATGTCATGTGTCCCCACTTCCTTGGTGTCCAATCCAAAGTTAAACTTGTATCGTGACACTAAAGCTGGGTCACATTTTTCCAACAACGAGACGAGTTTTTAGATACTGAGAAACAGTTTCGAAAAAAAGTTTTTTAAAAACGCTTATTGTAACGCACGCTCGGTGAGAGAACTTTGGATTGGACACCGAGGAAGTGGGGACATATTACGTGTACGTTAGACCGGGTCTATATTATTTACGTCTATGGCAAATCCAGACTTTAGACACAACGAGGGCAAATCTATCCACTTCTGATCGAGAGAGACGAGTTCCAGTCGCTGCGAATACTATAGGCAAGCATGCCGCATGCAATGGTGAGACCCATATGCATTCTCTAGACCGTTGTCTAGCTAGACTGATGATGACGATGATGATTTGATATTTTACGTCACACCAGGCCGAAAAGCGGGATTTACCGCCCTTGGGCGCTACGAAAAATCCCTCTTCACGGCCAGGTGGTGACGTAAAATCGTATACTAACCACGGGCGGTCGTAAAGAAATCCTCAGACCGCCTCCGGCTCGAGCCTCTCGAGATCTGAGGCTTTCTTTACTTGACCGCCCTAGGTGTGTAATGTACTATTGTCAGTGATAGGACCTGTAGCTGCGGCCACCATCTACTCGCTAACCTGCCGGAAAATAGCAGTGCTTGCTGTATTATTCCGTTAAGGCTCACTTGCACCAAGCTGTTAACTTCGGGTTAACCGCTCAACTTAGATTTATTTGTTTGAATTTGACGCGGGTTAAGAGGCTGACTCGAGGTTAGCGGCTTGGTGGCAAGTGGGCCTTAGAGAGCTAGTGAAATTACTGGCACAGACACGTTCAATCTTATGGATTGGTAACGCATTCGAAAACGTATGATTCCTGGTTCATGGGTTACAGTGACTACTTATGGCCTGTGTGCTTGTCTGCCAACCAATACAATAAAAATATTTTCTCAAACATGCAATGAAATATTGATATTATGTTCTTGTTATTAGCCTGGGAAGTATCACGTTTCAGGCGCGGCTAGACAATTGGTATATAATGAAATTTCATACAAACGTTGCAGGCCTAGGCCGGCAACTCACTTTTTTTAAATTTCCATTTGATATATTTGTGACACAGTATATTGGCATTCCGCCATTTAAAAAAGCTACAAGCAATATTTACTCTATGGTTTGCCATGTCATTCTGCCAATACAGCTATTAAAAAACATGAACCATATTTGCTACATAGGTATCGCAGTTTTATTTATGTAAAAAAGACAAAATATATTATATATATATAATGTTATTTTATTTATTTATTTCATTGCATCTTTGAGAAAAACACTATACATACATCGGCGGGGAACGGAAGTTGTCGGCCTGCAACATATAATACTCGGCCTGCAACATCCTCCTTCCCGGCCTCTGTAGTAATGTACTATTTTCCAAGGCAGGGTAGTTTAACTCGCAGCGCGAGCGCACACCAGTCCGTTCAGCGCGTGATGGATCGGGACGGTTTTATCGACGTCCGATCCGTCTCTGACGTACACTCGACAACAGTACAATGTTTTTCTGAACCCTATCACAAAGGAATAAGTTCCGGAAGAGTGTACATTTGTTCACCGTACAACGGAACGCTCGCCTGATTGATAATGAGATCTAATGAATTCGGAATCGAATGCGATACTATGTGGACGGGCGGCGGCGATAAGTTATTTGGCGCAAAACAGCATCAATTGCAAAACCCTACTTAAAAAATTATTGCATTGGTCACAGGCCACCTAATGGTAAGTTTTCTCAGTGGCCTATGGTCTGAGGACCAAGACTAAACGCCTCTATGACAACAATTTCACCGGGTCTCTTACCCCTTTACCGGAACACAACAGGTGCTAGCACTGCTGTTTGGCGGCAGATTAGCAAGTAAGATAGTGGTAGCCATCCGGACAGAGTTTACAATTTTATGTGCCGTAAAACAGAGTCCAGTGGTGAACCATCGCGATCGGTGAGGCATGTGGCCAGTACTGCAGTTGTCGTCTATTCTATCGGCTATCATGATGATGAAGAAAACACTGAAAACCGTATATGCAACTGGCAGTAAATAAATGTCAATATCACTGATGGCAGGAAATTACAGAAGTTAAAAAGCCGCAATTAAAAACAAACTCGTTCGAATGTTCCAAATTCGAAAATTTACATAATCGACCACTCTTCACGTCGAACGCTTTCATTGTACGTTTCATGCAACACCACTTTACGTTGTACGTGCAACAAACAAACGGCTACTTCATTTTTAATCTTATAGGAAACGTTTTAAGAGCTCCTTTGAACCGACGTAGCTTTTCAATTGAAGTGGGTACAGAGTGGTACAAAGGAGGGTAGCAATTATAGTGGCGCTTTTTAGCTATTGTGTCGCTGGCAGGCACTTTGTGTTGCAGTATTGTGATCGATTTTATTTGATTTTATATTATTTTTTAATGGTGGCAACATTATTTGCTCGGCATTGTGCCTCGAGATTGAAATATACATTTTAATGAAAGGGGGAGGGTTGTAAAGTTTTTAATAGGACGGCAGAATGCTGTTGAAAGGGTTTGTAGCTGCGCCGGTTCTTAATACCTTCTTTAGAAAGTAATACGGCAGATTGGATGAAATTATCAATTCTAGGTCTTTTCAAGAGCTTGCTTTATTTCCATGGACATAATGTTTTTACAATTTCAACTGTAACGAAAAATATTTGAAAAAGCCGTGGTGGCCTAGTGGTTTGACCTACCGCCTCTCATGCAGAGGATCGGGGGTTCGATTCCGGCTCGCACCTCTAAGTTTACTTATGTGCGAAATTAAATTTGAATTTACCACTGAGCTTTTCGGTGAAGGAAAACATCGAGAGGAAACCTGCACGCATCTGCGAAGTAATTCAAAGATGTGTGTGAGGTCCCCAATCCGCACTGGACGCGCGGGGACTATAGTCCAAACCCTCTCGTGATGAGAGGAGGCCTGTGCCCAGCAGTGGGACGCAAATAGGCTGTGGTAGTAGAAAAATATTTATAAAGAAAACCTAAGAAATCGGTTGGGTCGCTGCGCCACTCTAATACTGGACACTAGACCGATTTAATGCGGACGAAGTGCAAAGGGCAGAATCAAGTGATAAATAAGCTCTAGGACGCAGCTTATTAAAAAACATCGATGATGTATTGCCAGCCAGCACCTCCCCGTGGGGGGAATCCCGGCGTGATTTATTGCCTTCTTAATAAATACGAGTGTTGCCAGGATGTGTTGAGTAATTAATATAGGGTGTGATGTTTTCCTATCTCCTTGGATAGCGATTCACCTGTATTGATGGTTTATTACTACTACAGCCTATTTGCGTCCCACTGCTGGGCACAGGCCTCCTATAATTACGAGAGGGTTTGGCCTATAGTCCCCACGCGGGCCCAGTGCGGATTGGGGACTTCACACACATCTTTGAATTACTTCGCAGATGCGTGCAGGTTTCCTCACGATGTTTTCCTTCACCGAAAAGCTCAGTGGTAAATTCAAATTGAATTTCGCCCATAAGTAAACTTAGAGGTGCGAGCCGGAATCGAACCCCCGACCCTCTGCATGTGAGGCGGTATGTCGAACCACTCGGCCACCACGGCTTCAGGGTATCCTAGTTCTGTAAAAAATCATTTAAAATTATCCTGTAGTTTGGGAACTGGATATTTTTGATAGGAAAATTCACAATTAGAAACGATTCCTACAAACAGAAACGATGTCCCGTTTCTATGCACCATGGTTTTATTGAAAAGCTACATCTATTAACCTATCTCTCATTTTTATCGTCATTTTAGCTGAAAGACGTTCATTGCTGGCCATAGGCCTCACCAAGATTCACCCATCTTGGAGTCCTGTTGACAATATTGTAGGTCTGTTCATTCTCTCGAAGACAAAGCTCAACAGGCGATTTTGCATTTTAAACTTTGACAATTTTATTGGCACAATAGCTTTCTATCCGCGACTTCTAGTTCCCGTTTCCACGGGATAAAGAAGCCTATAATACTGTAAGGGGGGGGGGGGTTGGTGTTAGCTCAGGTAGATGCTGCAGGCACGGAGATCAGCGGTGGAACTTGAAGATACGAAGACGATGTCTAGCTGATTAAAATCTCTAAATCTTGCAGACTGGCCCTAATACTGCCCTAACACTTCCCTAATGAATAAATAATAGATTTTATGTTAAATTCATATTATATTTCCAGAGATGTTTGCATTACAATGGCTATCAAAAGACAAAGTAACAAATGCGACACAATTCTGCGCTTAAAATTACCTATTTTTGAAAGAAAATGTGTCAACTTACCGATTATACTCGGCCAGTCTCCACAATACCTACCTACCCGTGTTATAATTAGGCCCATATTAAAGTTCGTGGAAATACGACCACGTTCGACGTTTTCGAGTCGAACTCGGGCATAAGTAGAAACGGTCACGCGTCTACAGACTTATTATTAGTGAATTAGGTACCTATTTTTTCGGTACCTATTTTAGACGGCCCACCTGGTAGTAAGCACCGCCGCGGACAGCGGACATAGGAATAGAGAAGATGGGATAGAACGAACGGGAAGAGAACAGGCCCCCGGTCCTCTCACTCACCGTACGCAATAGCGAACTAATACTTCACGCCGATATTCTGTGAGAGTGTACTTGCCCGGACGAGCCGGCCCGATTCGAGCAATAATTTAATATTATTGCAAGGCTCTACCACAATAAAATTACCTATAGATTTAATTTAAAAGCCCTGCAAATATCGAGTGTGTATAGTAGATACTTACAATCGGCTGTCTGTCCGCGTGTCCACGGATTAGCTCGGGATGAATAGTCATAGCGACGTTATTAATTGGCCGTCTGTTCGTCCGATGAATGGACGTCGAACGGATCGTTATCGCAATGAATAGTAGGATAGGACCCCAGTAATGAGGGTTTATTTTAATTGTGAATTCGCTGCGATTTGTTTTGACCTCACGTTCGTTTGGTGTGTTGAGCAGGATTAAATTTAATTACTGCTATGTGTGCTGCTTCTCAATAGGTAATTAGTGAGCTTTTGCCTAGTTAGAGATATTCTCTTGTTGTTGGCATGTTCGACTCATTTGATTTGCTTTTTTTTTTGCTTCTATTATTTATTCGGCAAATTACATTTATGGCCTAACCTTACATAAAGAACAATTCATTATAAATGACTTTGATTTGAATGAAACACTGACTCCTTTTGTGATGTGTCAATTACATGTTAAAGTTTCTGTTCCCACTTCACCAAACTATAATAAGCAAAAACTAATTGTAACAAATACTGTAAGTAACCCCTAATAAAAGACTTTTTATTCAAATTTCTGATCACTAAGCCCTTCGAAATGGGGTTGATTTGTATACCTGAGGGGTGTAAAAACCGTATTACACTAACACTATACAATTACCCCTTGAAATCCGCCCTTATTAAATTCCGAACGGACCCCCAATCCGGGTCATACATACGTAATAAGAGCGGCTGTGATTTGGAAGCTGTTCATGGGCAGGCTACGTTGGAAGCTAATGATTTTTTCGATAACCGAGCACACGGGCCAGCTGATGGTAAGGTGGTCTCTGTAGCCCATAGATCATGAGATCTTGTATGCGTTGCCAAACCTGAGGACTAAGACTGAAAGCATCCTTGCTGGTATTTCACTGGATTTGTCACCCCCTTACCGGAACACAAGAGTCCGAGGGCAGCTGTTTGGTGGAAGCGCATAAGATGGCGACGGCGGTATCCATGCGGATGCACCCTGTATCACACAAGCTGTTTTGTATGGTTTTCTTGATACCACCGGAAGAATTTGCCGACTGCAAAATATTATATACTACATTTATAATAGTTCTATTTACAATCTGCCTTGCAAGACGGCTACCAGTTCTTGAAAAAAAGATACTATTGGAGGAATCTCTCAAGGGTTTCGACTTGAAACTTTAGCCAGTGTACTTGTCAGAAGTTAAAAAAACGATTGTTAAAGTTTGTGGAGTAGCCAAAAGGCCTTAAGTTCCATAAAGTCACACTTCGTCCTGTGCACCCTTTTTCTTTGATATTCTTATATAAAAAAACCGGCCAAGTGCGTGTCGGGCCACGCGCAAAGTATAGGGTTCCGAAGTTGACGATGCCCACAGTATACCTTTCTAAGACTTATTAGCATCCAGCTAGCCTGTGGTAGGTATGACGTGCCCGCCCGACGCCCCTGCCGCTCGAGAAAAAACATCTTCATAAGTTGGTCGACTATTACTCGTAAGTTTGTACAGCCTACTTAGCTGTGATAGTTTTCCTTTCAACTACGTTATATATGCCACAACCGTGATTTTTTTCAGCCATCCAAATACCACCATTTAGCTGGCAGGGAGGGGGGGACACGTGACCCTAACAAAAAATAGCACTTTAAAGCTTAATATTTCACAAACGCATCACTTAATCAAAAAATAGTTTTAACAAACCCACAATATTTTTTTAAGACCTATTCAACGATATGCCGCACCATGGGGTACGCAAGAAAAAAAAATTACATCCCTACTATACGAGTAGGGGAGGTACCCTATAAAAAAATATATTTCAAAATTTTATTGTACCACTTTGTCAGCGTAACTAATATGCATATTCATGCCAAATTACAGCTTTCTAGAACTAAGCATCTCCGAGCAATAGTGCGGACAGACGGACGGACGGACGGACGGACGGACGGACGGACGGACATGGCGAAACTATAAGGGTTCCTTGTGGACTTCGGAACCCTAAAAATGAATTGCCGTGTGCTAGTCTGGCTAAGGCTCGAGACCTGCCGGACCGATTTGGCTGATTCTTTTTTGTTTTATTCCCCGTGATTCAGGGAAGGTTTAGGAAGAGAAAAAATCGGGAAATTTATAAAGGAACAGCTAAAAAAAGAATCGCCTAAGGGTAATACGAAGTTTACCGCGCCAACTAGTTTGTATACATGGTGGATCAGAAAATATGGCAAATAATTAACCCACAGTATCGGCTATCGATTCTAAGTATATTGTATAGGTCTTTAAATTATTTTGAGTTGGTAAAAAAAATTTTTGTATAGGATTCAGGCGTCGCTCACACAACCAATCCCATACACGTTTTTTTTTTACCAACTCAAAAAAAATTAAAGACCTATACAATATACTTAGAATCGATAGCCGATACTGTGGGTTAATTATTTGCCATAGTTTCTGACCCACCGTGTATAATTACCTGTGATCGTTTTTGGTGTTCAATAAAGTAAGGGGGGTGATATGGAAGTATGTTTGTCAATGAACAGCGTGTTTTTCGTCAGCCATTTTTCGGACATCTTCATTAATTCCCGGCTCTCACGCGAACTTGGTACTTGACGCGTTAATCCGATGCGCTATTTTCGTTTGACACTATTAAACGCTTTGAAAGGCGATAGTGAATACGGAACAAGAGCGGGAGGCGCAAAATGTTCAATGATTTCTGTGAATCGAGCGTAAAAGGAACGGTTGTGTGTACCTATGTATGTTAAGCCGTGGAAATTAATTAAAGCTGGCAATACAGACGAAAACGAATGATTGTGAAATACATTCCTAATATAATAAATATAATGCATCTGAAGTGACAACAGCACATGCTGAGTGGAGACCTTTTCAGTTGCGGCATGTCACATAGCCTGTAATATTTGTTTGTATGTTTTCTAAGAATGTCGTTTGTATGTGCATGTCTGCTTTCTGAATAAACTTTTCTTTATCTTTATCTTTTATCTAATGTTTATGTTCATACTAGTCGATGCCCGCGACTTGGTAAGTAAGTACCCGATGATATTTATACATACTGGTGAAGCAAAACGTGACGATATTTTACCCACAGTATCAGCTGTCAATACTAAGCATGTTTTTTAGGTTTTAAAGATTTTTCGAGTTGGTAAAAAAATAAGAAATGTATGGCCCAGTATGGGATTGATTATGGTGTGGGCGATACCTGAACCCCATACAAATAATGCTTTTCACCAACTCGAAAAAAAATAAACACCTTAAAACGTGGTTTGTATCTGATACTGTGGGTTTGACCCTATAGTATATAGGTAGGTAGTTATATTAATACGTTGGAAAAACTGGTTTCGCCCGTAGAAAACCCGTTCCCGTAAAATATCGAGATTAATAGTATCCTATGTATTTCCAGGGTCTCAAACTATATTCATACCAAATTTCATCCTAATCGGTCCAGTCTTTACGCCGTGAAGGAAGGCTACCAACAAACAAAAACATTTTCACATTTATAACATTACTTATACCTATCTCGATTATAATATTAGTATCAATATGTCGGTCCCTGTTACAGGTGTTCTAAGCTCCTACTGTAGGAGCTTAGAGCATTTACGCCACGTTTCGGAAAATAGCGTTCTGTTCCTATACGCACTTTATAGCTAATTGAACTGTGACATTGACATTATATGTGATGGTGGATTCTGATAATGTAGTGGACCAACAAAACAAATAGCATAGCATAGTGATAAAAGACCTCTTCGTGCATTATCGTGAATCATTGCTAATAGGGAAATCTTCACAATTTTCCCGGATCATTCCTATATTCCTCCAATGCAAGGTGAACCAGGTGGCATTAAGATAAGATAAGATTATTTGCATTTAGATATTGTAAGCGCAAAGTTTTATATGGATTCATTGTAAAACTGTCAAATTCTAGGATACTTTATATCCCAAAAATGCTGTCCCCTCAGGAACGGTATAATATAACCGAATCCCACGCGGACAAAGTCGCAGGCAGAAGCTAGTATCCAATAAAACAAACCATAAAGCATCCTGTCGCCTTGAAAATGTGTCAGTTGGTTAACACACCTACTGAAAATGTTCAGGATTCAAAACTTAATGTGGATCTAATAGCTAAAAATCTATTACGTACCAAACCAAGGTTTTTTGATGCCTACAAGGAGCGCAGGAGCAACAGGGAGGTTAATTGCCGTCTCGCAAATAGGCCGGTCGGTACCGGGCTACTAGGGCCATATAAATAGGCAGCAGTTGTCTGTCACGCGTAATTTGAACCAAATGGCCCGCGGCTCATTTGGCCGCGGCGTGTTGCGGACACCGCTGCAGAGTAGGTACATAGTGGAGCAGAGGGGACGTTGGCAAAGAAGATTTTTGAAAATACTGATGCACTCACTATAAATAGCTTGAAACTGATATAAGAACTCCCCAGGTTGGCCACACAAGCCAATTTGATGGTACCCATGTGTAAATTAAAAAAAGTACTAGGTAACCTATTCCGTAAATAGTTTCAAATCAAATCGAGATGTGACATGTACTCGTTAGGTAGTGTAAAGGTGATTGCTGGAGTTTTTATTTGTTCTTATTTATTGTAAAGTGGCTTGCGTTTTACACTAATCACGCTGATAGAAAGAGTTATTATACTTATTGGGACATACAAGAGAGGGAATTCAAAAGCTTAGAGTATCCAAGACAAGAGGAGGTGAAGACTTTTTACCAATCTAGAGTGAAAGTAGAAGTGGATAAAAAATAAGCAGAAGGGCTTAAAATGGCCGTTCTATTGCGTTGAGTAGAGAGCACGTGCATAATTCTTTCATCTCTTTTAACTGGACATTCTGATATTGATATGTTCCAAGCCACTCAGCCACATTGTCTAGTCTGTGGTGGTTTATTCTTACCGTCTTGCCGGCTACTGCTCGCAAACCCCGAAGGACGCTACATTGCCCCCGTTTTTATCTGTTTTCCTAATAAATACGCTCTTTTGACTTGTGTTATGCCAGTGGGAATTTATGTTGGGAAAGTCACTTTGTAGACTCTTTACGAAACTGGAGCGCCTGTTAAAAATGTTGAGCAAAAAAGTTTCGTTACATGTGTCTCGAAATTAAAAACGAAGTCTTGTTTGATTCATCGCCATCATCCTTATCATCATCACCATCATGTGTAACGTACTCGTAACCATATCTCGAGTATTACGAGTACATAATCCATCAACCCATTTAATTAGACTACTTCTTTGGCATACTCATGCCAAAGAAATAAACTTACAATACATACAATACAATGCATACACATGACGAACTCGAGTCGGATAAAAAATATGGGTAATGTTTTAACGTTTTGCAGTCTTCGAACCGAAAGTATGCCAAAATATCGGATAACAGTTATTTTTATACACAGAAAGGATCCTCGTGGGCGACAAATCACTGTGCTTAGCGCCACGGGCGGTGTCCTAATTACTATCAAGAAGAAACGATAAATTGACCGAAAAAAACATTTCTGCGACTTTGCGCCGAGGATATTTGCAGGCGTCTTGGAGGCGGGAATTATTGTTATTTTATTATTGTATCCTATGAAAAGGAATGTTCCAGTTACAGAAATAAAAGGTTATATAAATAGCTCATTTAGTAGGTATACTTTAAGTCGTTACTCTGGCAACACACCCACTAGCCATGTATTGTCTGCTTTTTTTTACTATACATTTTTACACCTAAAGCATACACATAATAATATCATCGGATGGTATCCAATAAATCCTGCGTTTCGACGTTCAATGTAGGTAAGTGTTTGACTTCATTTCCTTCATGCTTCGCGTTGCAAACTCGCGCCGAGAAATTCCCCCACGCCATAGCAAACAGTCCCCGCAGTCCCTCAAAACCCGCATAACGCTACATAAGAAATAATCCCGATATTAAATGTAACCAACCGCAATAACTGGCCTGTAAATCTCCCCCCGAGTCCCCCGCAGCTTTATGTATGGGGTCACGGCGACAAATTACAAGTTACCCGCTCCCCGCTGCTCTCGGGATTACGACTTACAACTGATCATGGTCAGCGCGGGAAATCCAAGAAAATATTCGAAAAGGAACATACTTCATATTCATAACAGGAAAAGTTTACACTGATATTTTTGAACTGATGAACAACTGCTGAAAATTATCTCAATGCATTCACTTATGCGATCTCTGTATGTATAATTCACGCCTTAGAGTTATACCTCAAGCACGGCGTTTCTTGACTTTTCATACGAACGTCGTCGTTCCCAATTGATTTGACATCAGTAGAAAGTACCTAAATAGTTTGCCAAAGTAATCGTTACTATGCTACGTTTGTATAGGAGAAAGTACTTTACGGGCCACTCTCCCGCCCGTAAAGTCAGGACCCAATATCGTCAAATTGCTCATGTAAGATCATACTTTTCTAAGAAATGTTAAAAGTTCAAAACATGTTATATTTGATTATATCATCCTTACATTGATAGCTTTCGTTACACGTTTCTCGAAACTTTGCTCGATAAAATTTAATTCCAAAGTAACTCCTCTAACTGGGACCTTTAATCCAACTTTACTCCAGTTTATTATATCAAACAGTGTAAAACTAAATATAACACAAAAATTATCCATATTATACATTGACAGCTTTATAAATGCCAAGTTTTTAGAAGGTATTTTTATAGAAATTAAAACGCGTTAAATACTTACTACCCTACCTCCCGTGCTACCTCTCGTGATGAGAGGAGGCCTGTGCCCAGCAGTGCAAGTGGGACGCAAATAGGCTGTAGTAGTAGTAGTAAATACTAACTAAATCGGGCGTTCTGTGCGTAGCGCTTTCTCTTTCACTCGTTGCACGAGTGACAGTGACGGCTGAGCTGGGTATAGGAACGGCCATAATGTTATTTGCTTTAGTGTCATTTTGGGAACTACTCCGGCCGATAGACCGATGGTGAATGGCGTCTTCTCTGGAAGGTTTTCACGGGTAAATCAGGCGTTCGTTGGATGCCGGAAAAGTCCCGAATGTGAAGAGTCATGCTGATTGACGTTTGTGAGTTCGGCCGCGAATACACGTGCCTGTAGCTGGCATCCTAGGGAGTGTAATTGGCTGATTTCGAGAACTATTGCTCAGTAATATCTTATGCATATTCTATGACATCACTGTCGCCTAAACAACCAAGGTACCCTCAACTCCTTTCCCTGCCTATACGTACTTGGAAAATGCGGGTAGTTCTGAAAACCATTAGTGACAGTGACAGCAGCTACCACTGAACCAGTTCAGTTAAACTCTGGTGACGAATCGGTCGATGTCGATCTGTTTATCTCCATCCCGTCACTCGCCCTCCAGCTTCGAACCGCCATCTCATTCTCAGTATTTCAACATTTATTACACCGCGCGCCGTTGTGAATCAACAAAATCAAGTATATCAGCGCTATGTGAACTATGTATAGGGTGGGTTGTTTCAAACCGTTCGTTAATCAAGCAGCGCTCGTTGAATGTTTTACAATGGGATAAAATGACATTTCTGTATGGAAAGACAGCTCGGCGGCCATATTAAACGACCATGAGTCTGTCAACTATGCTTAAATTAACCCAGACATAAAACTGGAGTGCGTAAGATCAGCAGCCAAAGCAAAACAGGTACTTCAAAAAGAAAATCTCAACAAATTTCCCATAGGGGCACTTTTTCACGTCAGATATGAATTTACCAGCGAATCCAAGACCCATTGATTGAGAAAGCGCCGCAAGAAAATAAGCATAGATATTTTTTCGCAAATTCCAAATATTTCCATTTCGCTTTTAAATAGCCTCATCAACTAACCATCATAGATACCAGTGAATTAATGCCGTGTAAATTAATTTGTGAGTAAATGAGTAAAAAATACCAGTAAATCATGCACCTTCTAGCATGTCCTGCTACAGGCATTTCTAGTTATAATTTGCGAATACAAGGCAAGGGTTGTATAAGTAAAGCGGTCCAGTAATCCAATAGAAAGCAGTTCGCACATTCAGAACTTCGCACTAGAGGAAGAGCGAGTTTTCCCGTGAGTTACCATTCAGCGAGTGACCTGCGTGAACGAATGATTTGTATAAATAATTCCGGTCTTCCGGCGCACTAGCCAATCAAATTACTCCACTTGTTAGTTGATTGCACTCTGCCCGTGCACAGCGAAACTTAGATTCGGCAGAATTCAGATGGTCCAGTTAGTTACCACAATTCTTGACTGATGTTGTACGGTCGACGTCAAGGAGATGTTCGCTTTTGCACTCTATTCCGTTTTGTGGTCCAAAATGACGAAACGTCATGAATGATGAAACTGAGAACACGTAGGCAGTCAGTATTGTAATATGTGGTCAGGGTCTCTTTGTGTCTCAACATGATAAATGTATATATGGCGAGAATACGCAACCATTAAAGGCTCTGTTTGCAGATTTCATTTATATTCTGGTGCTTTTCAGGGAGCTTTATTCAGTAGTAGGTTTATATAAATGTACCTACTAGGTAATGTTGATGAAAATAGTCGTTCCTTCACAAGAGCCGTATCCACTCTCTCTCGGCTCCGTCCGACATCCTCGCTCTTAATTAATTTACTACTTCTTGTTAGGTTATAAAACGGCTTTGTTGAAACTGCGAGCGTCGATTCTGCTGATTGTTCTAGAACCTTTCATTGCTTTGGAAATAGATTCATGGCTGTAATTTTCATGCAGTTTTTGTTGCCTACCTAGAAATATGTCAAAATTTAGTTTTAAGAAAACCTACAAAGTTTTGTACACGTTATTTGGTCAAGATAAAATTTAAAGTTATCTTCTATTTTATCTCTCAAATCTGACCCCAAAATATACGGAAACTATCTTCCCATTAAACTTGGCAAATACTAACTCCAAAACTTGACAGCTAATTTAAAAAATCATACGTTTGAAGCAAGATGCGTTAGCCTGATTCTTAGACTATCTGGAAATCGAATGAATATTTTCTATTTGGTTGTCTGCGTTAGTGGCCCACTTTCAAAAACAGCATAATTTCTATCTCTCTCGACGCTAACACTAGACAAAATTGGAACAGCTAATTTCTACGAATTCGTAGCGTGGTGCAAGTGAAGAGCTGTTGTCGAATTGGTTCTACTACTACTACTACAGCATATTTGTGTCCCACTGCTGGGCACAGGCCTCCTCTCATCACGAAAGGGTTTGGGCTATAATCCTCACGCGGGTCCAGTGCGTATTTGGGGACTTCACACACATCTTTCAATTACTTCGCAAATGAAAAAGATGTTTTCTTTCACCGAAAAGCTCAGTGGTAAATTCAAATTGAATTTCGCACATAAGTAAACATAGAGTAGCGAGCCGAGATCGAACCCCCGACCCTCTGAATGAGAGTATGTAGGACGAACCACTAGGCCACCGCGGCTTTGACGGAATTGATTCAAGGGTCTCTTAAAGCGAAATGAATTGGCAGCGCGAGTCTTATATACGAATCAGTTTTTCTGGAATAACTAGAATTAACAACAAGTATCAAGCTAAAATTAGAGAAAATGTGTGGATCCTATAATATTCTCGTGAATTAGTGAAATGAAAATGAATGAATGAGCCATGTTATAGGGGGGGACGACAACATTCGATCGCATTTAGTATATTTCGGGCAATTAATGTTATTTTACCTGTTGAGCTTATGTCGTCTAAATCCGCCGGCAGTACAGACTATCTGGATTAATATATATTAATATAATCTGGATTAGAGCCTTCCCGTTGCCATTGAATATATTTTAAACGTAACGTTTACATCCAGCCTTCGTTTACAAGGTATTGGTAGACTAATGCTAATTCTACCAGTGTGTAGGTACTCTTCTATGATGTTCCAAAAAGCCCATGGCTTGTCCCACCCCTGCTTGTATGGCGCTTGTTGTAAAAACCGTCGGACCTATCCGAAAGCGATTAGCCAACTAACGACCGATTGTTCTGTAATCTACGACTGGTCTTCCAGGCTCGAGCTTCGTCTATTTGTTGCTTGATATCGTTTAGAGAGGCGGTCTCTCATGGACTGGCGTCAATATGGTTTTTGGTATTTGAAACGAGTTTATATTTCTCTAAGGGTTCCTTAAAATCAAGCGGAAAGAGAATGTGGAGGAAGCGAGGGAGGCTTGGACAGAAGCAGGTGTTCTGTTGTCTCAATTCAATTCAATTTATTTGTTGCATCTCTGCCTACCCTAACGGGACACAGGCGTGCGTTTGGTTTAGGTAAGTCTTGGCTTGGCATGGTGGCCAAGATTGGGCCGACGATCAGTAGGCAGACCATCAGCTCACTGGTCGGACGACGTTTGGCAGTTGGCAGGGAAGCGGTGGATGAGACTGGCTCAGGACAGGGTAGAATGGTGTAAGAGTGAAGAGGTCTTTTTTACTCAGCAGTGGGTGTATAGTATATAGGCTGATATGTAAGTCTTAACGGTTACGTATCACGTTTCAATGAAGCACGGGGCTTCATATCCCGGCTCTCACCGCTGATTATGTCTGGTTTTGGAAATCTAAGTTGGATTAAATTAATGAAAGAAGACATGCAAAGCAATTCAAGGATACCCTAAACAGGACTGCATGGGAAGGGGAGACTATACATAATAGCTCAGACCCGCTTATAAACGAAGAGGCACAAAGCCTATCAGTGCATACGAGTAGGTTGTGCGGTCGGAAATGTTGGTCCATTTGATTGGATCTAAAAGAGCAACAAACAGACAGTTACTTTCACATTTAAATAGTTGAGAACAAACGCACTATTAGTTAAAGACGTCCTACATTCTTTAGGAAGGAATGCTCGCGTCGCGCGCTAAAAAAATGCAAATAAATTAGATTGGATGGTTTGATATAGTCTGTTTCCTAGATTTGATACGAAGAGAGGAATTTCTAAACACATTCTGAGGCGTCTGGGTAAAGTATGTCATGTGGATAACGATATTTATGATCCATTATTTCTATCAAGTATGCATGTAATGACCTATTCTCTAAATCTCTAAGTTGAAGAGTGTCACTAACTGCGCACGATCTGAATTTGAGGACATTATTTTTTCTATGGTTACTGGTTGGCAAACGAACACATAGGCCACCTGATGGTAAGTTGGTCACTGTGGCCCATGGACAAAATGAATCATATGATTACAGATGCGGCACTAACCTCGAGGACATGGGATTGAATGCCTTTATTGCCAGTAAATTCACCGGCTCTCTCACCCCCTTACTGAAACACAGTGCAAACATTACTGTTTGGCGGCCGGTTATTTAGTGGCTAAGATGGTTGTAGCTATCCGGATGGACTCTGCATCAGGATCTACCTCCAGAAAACACATTGTTGTGAAATGTCAACGGGAGGATTATTGGAAATCGGATAACGTTATATACTTGCATTCAGATCGCACGGCAGTGCTTAAACACTCCTATAGTATATGGCCGAGAACAGTGGGTGGATAGGATACATAATATTGTGTGACAAGTTGTCTCCATCGTGCGGTGCCTCGAATTAGTGTTTGAGCAGATTTCATGCTCCAAGAACTGTTAAGAGGCATCCCGTGGATAAGTTTCAGTTGTTAGGAGATATTTAAGAGGCAACTTTTTAACCTTGAGATAAGTCGTTATTCATGTAATAAATTCAAATTTTGTGTCCATTATTCGAATAATAAAATTTGATCGTTGACAAATCGGCCCTGAATTGTTCAAGATTTGAATACAACAGAAAGACCCATTGCTGAGATGAAGCGGAGCCATTATCAACAACAACTCGACAGGTCCTTGGATAATTATTATTAATAATTATATGGTACTATTTTAAACCTACTTTATAGACGGGCCCTTAACAGTGAAGTGATATAATACTTAGCTGCGTATATAAGCACTAATTACACTAATAAGTGATTATCCGCCTCGCCGGCGCTCGTGCGCCTCGCGTCACTGAGCATGTATATTCAGTCTAATAATGAAATACCTACACGATCCACAATATTAATAATAGCCTGTTTACGTGTAGGTACCATCATGAGGGGGTTTGAGCTATGGTCCCAATTTAGTCCCCACGCAGGTCAAATGCGGACTAGGGACAGTCACGTTTTCGAACTACACCGCGAATGAGAGTTTACGATTAGGTTAGATCAGAAATGAGGATATCCGCAGTAGAACTAAGGTCACCGACATAGCCCGAAGAATTGCGAGCCTTAAGTGGCAGTGGGCGGGGCACATTGCTCGCAGGACTGATGACCGATGGGGCCGGAAAGTTCTCGAGTGGCGCCCGCGAACCGGGAGACGAGCTGTCGGTAGGCCTCCAACAAGATGGAGCGACGACCTCGAAGGTGGCGGGAAACTGGTGGAAGCAAGTAGCACAGGACCGGTCTGAGTGGCGAGTCTTGGGGGAGGCCTATGTCCAGCTGATGATTGATATGATAATGATTAGATTACAAAATTAATGTCGGCCTGCTAGCCTGTATGTGACGCGTTGTAGTAGTGGCGTATTCAGGCCACCACAGGAACTCTGTCCAAGGCGTGTTCCACTTTATTTTAAGCTGAAAGAAATCAACTCTTCTTGGGAAAGCTGTTCTGAGTCCAGAGAAGTTCTGAGAAGTCGTATCGCGTTGCGTAAGTACAGTCAGCCAGGTAAATAAGTGGGCAATAACGGCGAGGCAGCCGGCGCGGGCTTTGAGTCACATCTGGCAAGTTAAGTCGACTGTACATTGAGAGGAGATCGTATATTTTCAAGAAATAAATATTACATTTGCTGGATCAAAGAAATGATTCTATACAATAGATGACGTAGATACGAGAGTTCATTTATTTATTTATTAGCGATGCCGGTGGTAATATTTAGGTGGTTGGTTCACATTTGAAGTTGTAATATTTAGTAAATAATCTGAACATATCACTGCTAGAACTAACCGTGGTAGACTAAATACCTAGTGGTTTAGCATGTTGCCTCTCAGGCAAAGGGTTGTGATTCGAATCTCACCTCTGAGTAGGTACAATTGACAACATTTAATTTTTTTAACACGGCTATTTTATTAGAAAAAGAAGAAAAACATTTATTTCATAACAAAAATAATGAGTAGATATGCAACACAAATATGAACATAAAAACAAGGAAATGAAAAAATGTTGCCATGAAAAAGGTCCCGGCTCAGCATGGCGCTGGTTGGGAACCAGCAACTGGTCTTCCGCTGGCTTTTTATATATTAGCTAATTAGAAAGTAGGGAAAATTTAAAAGGAAACGTATTTTTTTCTTTTTTTTCGTTAACCATAAATTTCATACATAAAATTTAATTGAAAAAACTCCTCATTCTAAGCGGGCGTAAGTCAAAATGACGTCGTAGCTCTTTCTGCGCATAGATAATTATAGTTCTGCGCGTAGCGACCGCTCTTTAGCGAGAATGAGTGAATTTAGTGAGATGACGTCACACGCACCAGTTACCACTATAACACGATTTTCTCTAAAAGTAATGAACGAAATAACTCGATTTTTGCATATTTTCGTGATCCATTCATTCAGCCCTTCATTTTGATACCCCACTCGATAGGCTATGTCAAAAAATATTTTTGGAAACGTTTAAAATGCCTCCAAAAGACAGCCATTTTGTTTTTTGCAATTTTGATATATCCAGTGTCACTCTCACGATTAAGACGAATCTAACAAGCTCACCTCGCAAGCTAAAATCCATCCAGCAATTTAGGCTACACAGCGTGCCAAAGAAATATACATACATACATACATACTTACATACATACATACATACATACACTCGAAAAACATAACCCTCCTTCTGGCGCAGTCGGGTAAAAACCTGAAACTCTTTTTATTGAGTCCTTTAGATAGACATATTGTAATGGTTTTCGAATTACCTACGCCTTACAAAAATTTTGAAATGTTGTCAATTATGTGTACAACTTAATACCACTGAAGGAAACCTGCACGCATCAGCAAAGTCATTCAAAGATGTGTGTCATCCCCAATACGCAATGGGCACGCTTCGGGACTATAGCCCGAATCATGACAAAATTATAAGGGTTCCATTTTTTGCCATTTGGCTACGGAACCCTATATTGTGGTTGTGGTTGTTATGGTCTCTCCAGGTCTATATTCGAAGTCTTTAAATAGGGATCTCGCTCTTCCCTATAGGATCGCTGAACTTTAAGCAGCTGGATTTAAAGTTCAACTTGACGCGTGAGCGATCCTATAGGGAAAAGCCCTATTTAAGACTTCGCATAGAGCCCCAGGACGAAGCGACGTGGTGGCCTAGTGGTTCTACCTACCGCCTCTAATGCAGAGGGTCGGGGGTTCGATTCCGGCTGGCACCTCTAAGTTTACATATGTGCGAAATTCAATTTGAATTTACCACTGAGTTTTTCCGGTGAAGGAAAACATCGTGAGGAAACCTGCACGCATCTGCGAAGTAATTCAAAGATGTGTGTGAAGTCCCCAATCCGCACTGGGCCCGCGTGGGGACTATAGCCCAAACCCTCTCGTGATGAGAGGAGGCCTGTGCCCAGCTGTGGGACGCAAATAGGCTGTAGTAGTAGTTGTAGTATAGAGCGCCAGGTCTAACTGTACTGCACTCACTGTGCCACCAGAGCGATAACTAACGCATATCCGCGACAGCGACAGGCGACTAGCGACTAACTGTCGCGCGACAGGTGTCTGCGACTGCATTCATATTATGACAGCTAGCTTTCTCTGCAGCGCCTTATTAGTTAAGCAAGTGTAGTAGGTACATTTTAAGATGCAAATTGGATAAGTACATTTACCTAATTAAAACCGTAAAAAGTACCTACTAAAATAAGTTTTCCTCTTTGGTTTTTACATTATGTAGCTTTTATTTTTCGAATGCGTTTAGATTTTGTCTTATCTCTAAATAGCGATCTCTTCCAGACCACCTAATGAGTAGTAAATAAGTAATGATACTTCACTACATCTATAAAACAAAGTCGCTTCGTTGTCTGTCTGTCCCTATGTATGCTTAGATCTTTAAAACTACGCAACGGATTTTGATGATAGATATACAGTGATTCAAGAGGAAGGTTTTGGTATATAAATTGTTATAGTTTAACGCTCAATAGGGATGACGACAACTTTTTTTCCTTAGTCTATCAGGAAGATTATTGAAAAGTATTCTTTTTTTTCACGTAATCAAACTTATACGGAGATATATTGAGTTGAAATGTCGCGTGACGTCACGGTTAGGTAAGATTTATACCTAACAGTGACGTATTTAGCCCCCACTCTCCAACTTTAATGCGTTTTAATTTAGTAATTCTTTGTTAATTTGTTAAAACAAAAAATACGTGTCTAATATTTTTTTATTACCTGACTGACGGACTAATTAGAATTTCGATTTCTTTGCCCTGTCGTCATCCCTATTCCCGCGGGAACGCTATAACCGAATTCCACGCGGACGAAGTCGCAGGCAGAAGCTAGTAATTAATATTTCAAAACCTATGGCAGTGTAACTTTTCTTTACACACGGCACTTTCTCTTTTACATATGTATTCCATGTACTCCAGATCTCATTACAGGTTTACACAACTTAGAAGGCGCGCGGATCAAGCAATAATAGTCTCTGCGTCAACGGCTTAAGTGCTCCAACACGCGCCTTCAAAGTTGTGTCGTGCTATACGAAGGGTCGCGCGAGCTCCCCTTAAGAGGGTTTACTCCCAAAGCTGGCAACGTCGCAAATAGCTATCAAATATTTAGTTGTTTTCATTAATTTATGAATATTACTGAATGAAAATATGAATTTTCGCTCTATGGTTGAATAAAACATTAAGGATGGATTGCATCAATTATTCTAGAGCATGAAATTTTTAGGATTATGGAAGCACTATCTTTTGAGAACTTTCCATCGCATTTTCTATGCATTTCAATGTAATCTTATCATTTAAATACATAACCAACAAATATAAAACGAGACGCGTCATTCAACCATATAATGATAACTTCTTTTTCACCTCACTGGCTCGAAAGTGGTCGTTTTGCAGCTTGATATCCGAGCGCAAAAGTTGTTTTTATCCGCTAGCGTGGAAAGTGTTTTTGAAATTCGAACGACGCATGACGCCACTGTCACAATAAAAAAACAACGATACGTTCTGAAACGCAATTCGTCGTGAGAGTTTTATTAAAATAAAGGTTCAATTTACTTAATATCATCATTAATAAAATTATATTAATAATACACCGTTTCAGATGTATTTCCTTATTTCACTATGTTTTATCACAAAAATACTTAAATATGTGTATATTTTAACTGTGTTCAATGAATAATTGAATCTTGAAGTATACGAGTAGGAGTGATTTGGAACGCAACCTCCGAAAAAAAAACATTAAAAAATAAAAATAAAAAAAAGTTTTAGATTGTTGGTTTTGTAATTTAGAATACCTATACGAAGTAATAAAGAAAATATGAGCGATTCTAGCGATGAAGATACGAATTTAACTCCTCCCAAATGTACGTGACGCCGAACTAAGTTTTCTTCCCGAAAAATCGCGCGTGAGGTGAAAAATTTTGTGTTGCGCTCAGCAGCAAAGTCGTTTGCTGTCTCGTGCCTTGAAACCCTCGTTACACTCAGGATTCTATATTTGAACCACTCGCTTCGCTCGTGGTTCAACCCTAGAATCCTTCGTTCACTCGGGTCTCAATCACGCACTCACAGCAAACAACAACTTTGCAGCCTTGCATAACAAATAACTATTTTAATTCAGTAATATTGAGAAAATAATAAAAACAGCGAAACATTTGACAGCTATATGCGACGTTGCCAACTTTCGGGATAAACCCTCTTAAATCCAGACGGTTTAAAAATTGAACGCCCGCGCCGCGCGCACTGATTTTAACAAACCACATGTTTTGGCTATACGGCCGCTTCCTACCCGTTATCCTTGAAGTACCTACTACTACAGCCTATTCGCGTCCCACTGCTGGGCACAGGCCTCCTCTCATCACGAGAGGGTTTGGGCTATAGTCCTCACTCGGGTCCAATGCGGATTGTGGACTTCACACTCATCTTTGAATTACTTCGCAAATGCTTGCAGGTTTCCTCACGATGTTTTCCTTCACCGAAAAGCTCAGTGGTAAATTCAAATTGAATTTCGCATATAAGTAAACTAAGAGGTGCGAGCTGGGATCGAACCCGCGACCCTCGGCATGAGAGGCGGTAGGTCGAACCACTAGGCCACCACGGCTTTTATGCTTGATGTATAGCAGAACACAACTTAGAAGGCGCGCGGCGAACCACTTAAGCCGTTGACGCAGTCTTTTATTCTTTGTATTTTTATACATATTAATGTAAATGTAATGTAAGTCTATATGTTTACATTTTGAAAAAAGGCCTTCTTCTGAGTTTGTGCGGCGTTTCTTCTCAAGCAATGGGTCTAGGAAGCGCTGGTAAATTCATTTCGCTTAAATTCATTTAAAAGTGACGTGTAAAAGTGCCCAGATGTGGCCTATTTGCTGAATAAATATTTTCATTTTCATTTATTGCTTAATCCGCGCGCCTTCTAAGTTGTTTCGTGCTATATAGTACTATCAAATATGTGATCATAAATATCTAGACATGATCTCATTGTAATAGAGTGCATATTTAGATATTTATGATCAGTGATCACCTATATCGATTGCATTTATCTTATGACGACTGTAGGTACCGGTTTCAAGTGTCACTTGTAGGCATCTTGTAGGTAAATGAATCTCCTTCGTTATAACTCTATTTTTTTCTCTCCCATAGGAATCTCAGTGTTCCCCTACACTCCCCAAGGAAACTTCATCCCGAATTTCAACTTTCTATAACCAGTTGTTTTGGTTGTGTGTGTTGTCTGTCAGTCAGTCAGTAACGGAAGTATTTTGTCTATGTAGTATTAGGTATACTTATTGATTGGGATTTAGTGCACGAAATGTCAAATAAATAGTTTTAAGTACGGCTCATTTTTAATATTTCATTAATTTTTAGTTATGTCTTCATATGGTGTTCAATAAAGTGTATTGTATTCATAGACCTATAATAACATATGGACGAACAGTGCCTAACATAATATGACAAAATATATGGAGCAAACTGACATTAGAAAATACGTTCCAATACGCTAATAACGCCTCTTTATAATGTGTCAAGATAAATATTTTATAGAAAAGTAAACCTAACGCTATAAGATTAAGTGTCAAATTTACTGAGCGCCAATCGGGTGCCCGAGTTGTTCGGGCACCCGTTTTGACGGGCCATTTTTCTCCGGCTGATTGTGAATCCTATAATTGTATTGTATATTTCACGTGTATGACACGAATGAGACAGCGGTGTGTGAACGGCCTAAAATCATCATTCATGAGATTATATACTAGCTCTGGAATATTATTTTTGTTGATTTACATTTGGATATTTTCAAAGGTTCAAAATAAGAATAAAAAGTAGTAACGAAAAACAATGCATGTGGGTTACAGAAACCTATAATTATTACTTGTTATTAAACTGAAAACAGAGACTTTTCAAGTATATCTTGAAGACTTCTTGTAGTAGATTTTTACAAGTTGTATTATTAGTGATACTGTTGTCTCTTTAAATTTAAAATGACATTCACAGCGCCTCGACCGATTGATCGAACACGTAACAAGACAAAACCCCAGAGAGAACACGTCAAACATACGCAAAAGGATCCCATAATGATATACTTATTTGCACTTGCTTCAATTCCCGGCGCTCATTACAAAATCACGGTATGACGCAAAAAGTACACAAGATCTCCCTTAAAACACCCCCCTTAACTCCTACCACCATACCACTCTTACAGCGACCCTCCATTACACTCGATAGAGTTGCTTTTCCTTCACGTCTAAGTTTGATTTGGGCTTTTTTGAACAACGTGTGGTGTTGGAGGAAGAGCTCAATCAGTACATCAAAGTGGTAGATCAAAGGGGATTCTACCAGGTACATTATGTTTAATACATGTTTGTGGTGAATATATATTGCAAAGCAAATATTACACGCAAGAAGCCAGGGCTATCGCATGATGTTTGTTGACTAAGTTGAGCTCTATTTGGGCCGGTTGATTTAATGAGGTAGGCGTGGCCGCAGCAGTTCGGTTCCACTCTTGGGTACTTACCTACATTACTTCAGTTAATTGCAACTCCGTCTTCACTTTCTTTAGGAAAACTAACCTAGGTCCTATTCAGGGTCTCAAAATATCACTTAAACATACAGAGACCGAATTACTTTCACACTCAAAATACTACAGTCCTACAAATCCAACAATTTCAGCGGTCACGTTATCCAAAGTTTGATCTGGAACGACAAAAAAATAACCCCTGTCGAAACAAATCTAAGTTGGATTACACGCGCCAAATTACGTTGCAGGTGGGTCCGGAATCGAACCTGGGCCCTCGGGACCGGCCGCCGCCGGTTGAGGAATAGGTTTGCTGCTTATGGAGTTGAATTGGTGTACCTTTCGATCTATTTGTCGATACTGAAGTACCATTTCTAGATGAGTGTACGTGATGTTAAACATGAAAAATGTTTCACTTTGGCGTTCAATTTTAACGCGCGAAATTAGTTAGTTCTATCCTTAGCGTGGTGTTTTTTAAAGAGTGGAAAGGTTAAAATGAAATTAAAGGCAGTCCGACATGACAGTTCTCTCACTGGTAGTTAGTTGAAGAGGCACTTTTACACGTCCGAAATTAATTTGCTAGCGCTTCCAAACCCATTGCTCGACAAGCGCCGCAACAAACAACTCAATCCGCTTGCTCTGCTTGTAGTAGATACAAAATAATAAGGACTTTACAGCCTTGTATAGAAATATTTATTTACGCTTTGTCGGCTGTCGCCGGCTGTGGCGAGCAAAAGGCAGGGTCCTATAGTTTGAGCAGAACTCGCAATCAAATTCACCGCCAACTGTCAAAACGTCCAATTACATAGCACTGGTTGGACATTCCTTTTTAAGCGATATCAGCCTGAGAAGGGTCTGTATTGTTCGCTGGCAGACGGTTCAATATTAATCAAAGTAGAATTGCTGTTTATTCTCCGGTGGGAACATTTTAATGCTGCTCTTTGCTAATGGTTGATAATTATGTACCAAGTTTTTAGATGGTATTAGTTGGCAAAGGAGTACACACACCACCTGATTGGTAATTGTTTCCCATGGACATTGGGAATCATAAGATTTTTCAATGTGATATCAAGTAAACCGGAGGTTCAAGATGGAACTCCTGAAATACCTCTATGCTGGTAATCTCACCGACTCTCTTACTGCTATATCACTGCTTCATTCTTGGCGGCAGGTTAGCTAGGATGTCTAACCTGGGACGTTGAAATAAGTACTGAATAATTGAAATACTGATTGATTACGAAACGTCATCATCATCATTTCAGCCTATAGACGTCCACTGCTGGACATAGGCCTCCCTCCAAGGCGCGCCACTCAGACCGGTCCTGTGCCACTCGCATCCACCGCGTTCCCGCGACCTTTATAAGGTCGTCACTCCATCTTGTTGGAGGCCTACCGACAGCTCGTCTACTGGTTCGCGGACGCCACTCCAGAACTTTCTGGCCCCATCGGCCATCAGTCCTGCGAGCAATGTGCCCCGCCCACTGCCACTTAAGGTTCGCAATTCTTCGGGCTATGTCGGTGACCCTAGGTTCTACTCCGGATATCTTTATTTCTGATTCTATCACGCAGAGAAACAAATTAAATTCAAATTCAATCATTTATTCAGCAAATTGGCCACATAGGGGCACTTTTACACGCCAGAAAAAGAATTTACCAGCGCTTCCTAGACCCATTGCTTCAGAAGAAGCGCCGCAACAAACTCAAACAGAAGGCCTGACCCAAACCCCGAGCATAACCCTCTCCATTGCCCTCTGAGTGACTTTGAGCCTTCTTATGAGGCCCATCGTAAGCGCCCACGTCTCGGAACCATAAGTCATCACTGGCAACACACACTGGTCGTAGACTTTCGACTTAAGACATACATACATTACAAAACATATACACATAATATTGACGAGTCGAATTACTATCAGGTAGGTAATTAATTATACCTAATAGTAATTCGACTCGTCAGCCAAATACTAGCACAGTGGTATTTAAAATAGCCTGTTAGCCAGCCTCGTTTGAACCCCAAACATTTAATTTAGCTGGAATTTTGCGCACGAATATTTTCCACAGAGGGAAACTCGTTAAAAACTCGCTAAAAACTATTCAACCATATATTGGAATGCGACTGAATTTAGTAGGCTGTGCTGTATCCAATCATGTTTATTTCGGGAGATCAAAATTTGGGATTTCAATGATAATTAGGACAGGATCCTTTAATAATTCCGTTAAGGTGAGATAAATGGCATTACTTTACCTCATTGATAAGAAGGTATGATGTGTGTAGGTATTTTGGGGGCGCCTTTGTTCAGCATCTTTTGTTTGTTTCATTTCATACGAATATTAACACTTCTACATTTAAAGGCTAAGGGCGCAGCAAACCGGTGGAAGAGTAACACAGGAATATGCAGTCTGAGTTTCCACCAGTGGACGTGTTTCGGCTAAAATGATGATGATGATTTTAAGGCGCATCGGTGAACTATGATATCAATTCCGTCTAAGTATACAAATCCTAATTTCATTGAAAATGTACTGCGGGAGAAATTACTGACATAGAGGCATTTTTTCTCTATGACAATTATTTCACCGGCAGCCTTTACTCCTATTAGCACTGCTATTTGGAGGCAGGTTAGCTAGTACCGTAGCTATCCGTTCGGAACCTGTACCAGTTCATACCACAAGCACGAAATCATAGACATAGACATAGACATTTATTTCTCAATATCAAATTACAGCATATTTTACATTTATGTAGTACTAGCCGTTTCCCGCTGACTTCGTCCCGCGCAGCCTTAGAATCTGCGTAGGTACCCGATGATACTATACGTATGTATATATAGAAGTATTGAAAAAAACTGGTTTGACCCGTAAAAAACCCGTTCCTGTAGAAATACCGGGGTAAAAAGTACCCTATGTTATTGGGTTATTTTTTCATCCAAATCGGTCCACTCATCGCGACGTGAAGGAAGGACAAACAAAGAAACACACTTTCTCATTTATAATATTAAGTATGGACTAGAAAATGGATTTGAGCAAGTTATATTTTAGGTTTACAACAAAACGTGTTGCGCAGAAGAGCGGGAATAAAGAAGGCGTTGTTAGCGCGACGCCGAGTCGGCATGTGACCGCTCCGACTTACAGTCTACGTCTTAAAAAAAAAATACCCAATTGCGTCAGAAGATAATGTTCTTCGAGTGTGTTATAAATGTTCATTTCTTTGGCACGCTGTGTATATCAATGAAAGGATGTTCACTGCTAGACATAGGCCTCCCTCAAGGATTAGACCGGTCTAATGCTCGCATCCATCGAATTTTACGAACTCCACCGGGATCTTCGCTCCATCTCGTCGGACGCCTACCGACAATCTTTCTGGTCCCATCTCCCACTGTCACTAAACTTCACTTGAACCAAGCTGCTAACTATTGTTGTATCAACTTATTTCGAGTTAGAGGTTAGCAGGTTTGGTGCAAATGGGTCTAGCGGGTCTAAGGGCCCTTAAGAGGGTTTACTCCCAAAGCTGGCAACGTCGCAAATAGCTGTCAAATATTTCATTGTTTTCATTAATTTATGAATATTACTGAATGAAAATATGAATTGTCGCTCTATGGTTGAATAAAACCTTAACCTTGCAATAATTATCCTGGGAACATGAAATGTTTAAGATTACGGAAGTACTATCTTTTAAAAACTTTCCATCGCATTTTCCATGCGTTTTAATGTAATCTTATCATTTTAATGCTTAACCAACAAATATAAAACGAGACGCGTCATTCAACCATAGAATGATAACTTCTTCTTTAATTCAGTAATATTGAGAAATTAATGAAAACAGCGAAACATTTGACAGCTATATGCGACGTTGCCAACTTTCAGGATAAACCCTCTTAATACACTAGCGTGCTATACGACGTCGCGTCGCGGCACGATGCAACGTCGCGCTACTTTGCGACGTGGTATCGTGGAAATCAACCGTATATTTACGACATGACGTTGGATCGTGCCATGTCGTTAAATCGTATATATAAAGTAGTCGATTTCCACGGCACCACGTCGCAACCGTAGGAGGACGTTGCATCTTGACACGTCGCGACGCTGTATCGTGCGTTGATGTAAGGGCCCTAAGCCCTATTTGCACCAAGCCGCTAACCTCGTGTTAGCCTCTTAGCCCACGTCAAATTCATACAAATAAATCTGAGTTAGCGTTTAACCCAAGGTTAGCGGCTTGGTGCAAAAGGGGCTAAGTAACATGCAAAAAGCCCGTAAAAGTCGAGGTCCCCGGTCGGACCGTCTAAAAGGCCCCGCAAGCGAACCGCTGCGTCAACAGGAACCGTCAGTCGCCGCCAACACTTATTGCTATTAAATTGAATGGCGTTTCTTTGCGGCGACACGACTTTACGTTTGGGGGAGCATTTTGTCGATTGCCTTCTCTGGTCGGTTCTTATCAGCTAGTGTTAGTTTGCCCGTGATTATGTGCTCTTAGAATTTAACACACCACCTCCAATTGAAATGGATTCAGTTTGATGTGCTGGTGGAATTGATCAGTGTTAACCACTTGGTACAATATGCCAAACCCTCTCATGATGAGAGGAGACCTGTAGAATGCAAAGTGGTACCAATCTACCAAAAAGATTGGGTTAGTTTGAGGGTTGTTAGTTGCGATTGTTAGGGCGATGTAAAATACACTCAACAGCAATGAATTTGGGTCACTTTGTATGAAAAATCCTATACAAAGAGATCCGAATGCATTGCTGTTGAGTGTATGATGTAATGAATAAGCGCGAGACTAACACTGTCATAATTGTATCGACACATGTTGTATTTGGTCGTTTGGTATCGCCTCGCTTAATCTCTGAAGTAAGTGTGGAATGTGTCTTGGTAAGGAGCGCAATCTTGTATGGCGAAACAGTTGAAAACGTGTCCAGCGGATTTGATAAGCAACAAAACAAAACACGCTCTCCTCACAACCGTTTTCGCCTCAGCAGCGCCATCTGAAGGCGCTACTGCAGACTATCCGCCTAGGTGGCTTGACACCTTGTAGCGACCGCAGCGCCCCCAACCTACCCGATTCGGTGTCCACTTTCGGAACTATAAAGATTGCGCTCCTTTATATCAACCCTCCATACTCTGAAGCCTTGTGACATTTAGTTAATTAAATCTTTTTAATGTGATTTGTAAAAATTAAAGATGCCAATAGCCTGTCGAAGATCGGTTGCGGAAGGGATAAATAAAGGGAACGAAGGCGGTGAGCGAGGCGTGAAATCCGGTGGCTGAGGTTAGGGGCCAGCAGGTGTGTGGGGCAAAACCAATGTATTGCGAATTTCCGGTAATGATTCTCTGTTTAACCCACTAGGAAAAAAGGAGGGGTGTTTATACCTAAGTTTGAGGTGTGTGCCTGTATAAATCCGAAACGTTAGTTTACACTTAACGTTAGTTTTTTTAGTTATTTTTCCTATCCCATTGATTAGTATAATAAAATAGCGAGTGTTTATGTTGAGCCGGTTCGATTCCCGGGTAAGACTTGCAATTTTCAGAACATCTTTTTAATACAGTTTTTTTAAAGGAGGATTAAATGCAGAAAAAGGATTTAATGCAGTTTCACTCCAGGCCCAACCTGTATTATATGTGTACTATATGTGTATTATATGTACACTAGCAACGACATGTTAAATATGGTATTGGCCAGCAAACGAACACACAGACAACCGATGGTAAGTGGTTATCTGTTTCCCATGGATATAAGGTATTTCTGAATGCGTAGGTAACGCATTCAGAAATACCTTATATCCATGGACCCCGAGGATCAATATTGTTTTTTAAAGGCTCCTTTAACCCCTAATGTTCACAAAGGTAACACAATGAGGTCCACAATGAGGTTTTACACTTTTGCCATTTTTTACAAAGGAACTACCACTACTACTACAGCCTATTTGCGTCCCACTGCTGGTCACAGGCCTCCCCTCATAATGAGAGGGTTTGGGCTATAGTCCCCACGCGAGCCCAATGCGGATTGGGGCCTTCACATACATCTTTAAATTACTTCGCAGATGCGTGCAGGTTTCCTCACGATGTTTCCATTCACCGAAAAGCTCGGTGGTAAATTCAAATTGAATTTCGCACGTAAGTAACTTAGAGGTGCTAGCCGGAATGGAACCCTCGACCCTCGGCATGAGAGGTGGTAGGTCGAACCACTAGGCCACCACGGCTTTTACTCTACTGCACTAGATTTAATTGCTACAGAACCCTCCTGCCCCGGCCTAGCCCCGCGTCACCCGATACGCCCTGAGAACGGAAGCTCTGACGTTCGCCGCAAGCGCATTAATATCGCGCCTGTCGCACTATATCGCTCGCGGTCGCGATCGGCCTAATTCAATACTGTTCTCATGAATTTACATATTCCTTACGAGACAGATTAGATAAAGCTGAGCGTTTTTGTTTGGTTTTTGTGAAATTTTACTGTGAATATATATCTCGAGACATCCATACTGTTATCATAAATGCGAAAGTAACTCTGTCTGTCTGCCTGTCTGTTACCTCTTCACGCTTCAACCGCTGGACCGATTTGGATGAAATTTGGTATGGAGTTTCATCCCGGAAAAACGATAGTTAGGCTATAGCTAGTTTAACATATATGGACGTAGCCCCAAACTAAGCAAAGCTTGTTGTGCCAAATTTACATACACGACTCAATACAAACATTCGTGTTCATAACACAAAATTTGCCCGTAGCGGGATTCGAACCCGTGACCATCGGAACAGTAGGCAGGAACACTACTAGAGCCAATACGGTTGTCATAATTTTAACCGACTTTAAAAAAGAAATATGTTGAACTATTGCCCGCGACTTCTTATGCGCATAAACATTAAAATGTAAAAAAACGTTATTTCGCGTTCCCGTGGCAAATTCAGGAAATCCTCTCTTAGTACTGCTACCCCTCTAAATAACCTACATGCCAACAACGACTAGTTTATGGAATGTGGAATGTGTCTTGGTAAGGAGCGCAATCTTATATGGCAAAACAGTTGAACAGCCTAGGTGGCTTGACTGGAGTGGCGCCCCTAATCTGCCCGATTTGGTGTCCACTTTTGGAACTATAAAGATTGCGCCCCTTTACTTCAACCCTCCATAGACTAGTTTTTGTTGTGCGTTGTCATCAGTCAGTCAGTAAGTAACGAAAGAGTTTTATATATATTGATTGATGATGGGATAACTACTTGTAATAGTCCGCTAGTGACTTTATCACTTTTTGGAAGGGGAAACTTTGCCATTAGAAGTTTAGCAATTCTTTGAGTTATACTGCGGATACTACGCAGAGATGCCTTTTCCGCTGATAGAATTCTTACGTGAAAATAAATAAAAGTTAAACGTTAGAAACGCGTAAAAAACACGCTAACACCAATCAGGTGCCCCGATGGCGACAAACAAGCCATCTTTGAGCTCGCAGCCCCAATTCCCAAGTTAGTGGAAACGCTGCCGAAAACTTATTCCGTCAAGAGTCGCGGTGTTACAATTGGCAGTCGCCAATTTTCCATCGCGATATGTCCCCAGTTACGGAAATTGACAAAGTTTTCCGAATCTGTGGAATTATTGAAACTTTCTGCGAGCACAACAAAATTCAATAAGGAGTGTCTTGATTGGGACGGAGCGGCCTCGGACGCCGGCTACAAGAGGAGCGGTTCTATCTGGAAGATAACGACTCAAAGGTTACTTTTTCATTTGATTTAGATGAAAGATAATGTTGATATTGAAATGGAATAAGAATGTATACAAATATAGGAGACTGCTGAATTGATTCTTACGTTTCTTTTCAGCAAATGTCAAGCTCGAAGCGTTTATATATTTCTTTACCCTTGCATGTATTTCATCAATGTAAAAGACTCTTGCGCCCAAGGGCCTACTCGGAAAAAGTGCATTGGTTACATTATCATTTGATAACATTGGGAATTCAAAATATATAGGTAGACTATGAAAGGCTTGAATTTAACTTCTATTATTAAAGGCCATCATTAATTTGTTCCATTGAGTTTTATTGTGGCTTTTCTCAAAAAATAAAACTGATTAAAATACGTGCACCGGGAGGCGAATTGTCGGTAGGCCTCCAACATTCTCAGGCAACGATCTGGTAAAGGGAACACGACGGATGCGAGTGGCATAAGTCTGGCCTACGTGGCGAGCCTTGGGAAGGCCTATGTCCAGCAGTGGATGTCTTTCTGCTTACAAGATAATGACGAGTCGGAGAATGCAGTGCAAAGTACCTTGCTTGATGGAATTGCATGCAAACTATAATGGATTGCCAAATGCCTTTAATGGTATAGGTACAAATTATACCGTATTATCTGTCTGCCTGTGTATTATGAACGTCAAAGTTCTAACTGATGAGAGGATATTAGTTTCAATGGAACAGACAACGCGCTTGTCTAATTAATGGTCGATACAATACAAGGGTATTCCATTTCATTGGTGTATAATGCAGACTGACTGAAGTCGTATCCGTTGCACCATTATGGAGTTGGCTTGTTATTGTTGTTGCCGTTTTTGGAAAATTTCACAGTATGGGTACAATTTCTACAGTGAGTTTCCTCTCCTAAACAGATCTAGTATACTTGATTTTTAATCTAGAATCTTTAAAAAAGCTGAAGGTAAAACTCTTCCATGTTCGCTCCCGAGCGCCGTCATCAGATCGACTTGGTGGTGCCATATTAGATAGCAATGGGCTAGCAAGCGCTGGTAGATTCATGTAATTCTCTGACATATGAAAGTGTTCATATGTGACCTAGTGGCTGAATAAATAAATGATTGAATTCGAGTGAATTATTTGTCATCCAATTTCCATCAGCTAGCCAAGTTTCATCATCAAGCAGTGGGTGAAATTCGGCTAGCTTTTTAGATAGAATGGGTTTTGTCTCGATATAATAATATAGTATAGGTGTTAGTTACAAGACGGCCCAATAGAGGCGTTGTAAAAAACCTGCGCACGTAAGTACTGTACAACTTCAAAATAATTTCCGATTATTTACAAATTGCTGAATAAATTTTCTTGAAATGTAGCTAAGAACACTCTCGATTAACTTACCTAGGTAACAAAAAGAAACTATATCAAAATTGGTTCATCAGTTGCAGAGCCACGAGCCCACAGACGGACATACACGACAAACTTATAATATCCTTCCGTTTTGCATGGGAGGTTGAAAATTAACTCAAAAGATTAACCTTTTGAGAACTTGTACGAACAGTGATAGTTTCGTTTTTCCATCTGCCAGCGAATTCATCTTGGACAACATTCTTGGACAGAGCTCATTGGTGTACATTGGGTGAGGCCTTTGTCCAGCCCAGCAGTGGATTATCATAGGCTGTTGATGAACCCTTCGCCCCCATCTTCTATCCTGTTGTCCCCATTTCGATTATTCCATTTAAAGGTAGACAACGATTAGGCCATTAGAGCTGCTCGTTTGTCTACCTCTGCTTATACCATAAAAAAGAAACCAAATAAAAGAGAGACAAATCAAGAAGTTCATCGCTTGCGCCCCAGTAGGTACCTACTTGACTTGTAGCTTTACGATGTTTTCTTTTACCGGAGCATTAGTTTATGTTGGGCACTAAACGAGGTTTTTACTATATTACTCTAGCTTTATAGCTATTTTGTGTCTTACATACTTGTTACAGGTTTACACAACTTAGAAGGCGCGTGGATTAAGCATAAATAGACTCTACGTCAACGGTTTAAGTGCTTCACCGCGCGCCTTCTAAGCTGTGTCGTGCTGTACCTACATGTTACGAGTAGGTACCACCTTATTGCGTTCGCGGAAAGTCTCTACTTGTTTGTATTCGGTGTTGATTTGATCAATTTTGTTGACATCGAACTCAAGCACGTAGATTACAAAGTTAATGAGTTTTTACATGACATTCAACGATGAGAACGAATTTTGATTTTTTTTAGTGACAAGCCTTCTTGCAGAGGGTCGTGGGTTCGAATCCGGCTCGCACCTATTTACTCATGTGCGAAATTCAATTTGAATTTACCACCGTGCTTTTCGGTGAAGGAAAACATCGTGAGGAAACCTGCACGCATCTGCGAAGTAATTCAGGGATGTGTGTGAAGTCCCCAATCCGCACTAGGCCCGCGTGGGAATATAGCCCCAGTCCCACTGGTGGTGATGAGAGGAGGCCTGTGCTCAGCAGTGGGACGGAAATAGGCTGTATCGTGGTTGGGTTGGTTGGTTACAGTATGATCGAGGTTTCCTTAACATGCTATGGAATTTTAAGACATAATCACAAAACTTTGTTTAACAAAGTTCTCAAGTGAACTTCATTTCTTCGGCTTCGAAGTCATATAAAGATTTAAAAGTTTCAACATAAAAATAATTCGTTATTTTTCCAGAAGCGACAACTAAACTTGAAAGTGCTATCTACCTGATACAGATTGGAAAAAACACACACAGGCCACTGATGGTAAGTGTGGTCACTTGTTGCCCACGAACATAAATAATAATAATAATAAATATCTTGGGACATTTCACACATATTGACGAAGCAACAAACTAAGCAAAGCTTGTACTATGGATGCTAGACAACGATATAAATACGTATATAGAGAAATAAATACATATATAAATACTAACATCCATGACTCGAGTACAAACATTCGTGTTCATCACACAAAGTTTGCCCCGAGCGGGACTCGAACCCGCGACCATCGGAACAGAAGGCAGGGTCACTACCAACTGGACCAATCCGGCCGTCAACATAATGACTACTACTACTACTACTACTACAGCCTATTTGCGTCCCACTGCTGGGCACAGGCCTCCTCTCATCACGAGAGGGTTTGGGCTATAGTCCCTACGCGGGCCCAGTGCGGATTGGGGATTTCACACACATCTATGAATTACTTCGCAGATGCATGCAGGTTTCCTCACGATGTTTTCCTTCACCGAAAAGCTCAGTGGTAAATTCAAATTGAATTTCGCACATAAGTAAACTTAGAGGTGCGAGCCGGAATCGAACCCCCACCCTCTGCATGAGAGGCGGTAGGTCGAACCACTAGACCACCACGGCTTCATAAAAGCTTAGAACATAAGGAACCCATACTAATATTATAAACGCGTAAGTAACTTTTTCTGTCCGTCTCTCTGTTCCACGCTTAAACCGATGGAACGATTTAGATGTGGTATGGAGATAGTAGGAGTCCCGGGGATGAGGATCTTTTAATACCGGAAACACGCATAGCTCCCGGAACGCAATAACCGAATTCCACGCGGACGAAGTCTCGGGCAGAAGCTAGTAATTAGAAAGAAAGAAAGAAAAATCTTTATTGTCATAAGGATTACAACAGTGTGGCTGTAGGGCGGCAAGATAGCAGGCAAGATTATAGTAGCCATCCGGATTCAATTCAATCATTTCTTCAGCAAATAAGCCACATAGGGGCACTTTTACACGTCAGAAAAAGAATTTACCAGCGCTTCCTAGACCCATTGCTTGAGAAACTCAAGCAGAAGGCCTTTTTTAAAAATTTCCACATATGTACATAGATACAAAATTTACATTTACATTACATGTATAAAATATACATATAGGTACGTATGTACTAAAATTACAATGAATGAATTAGTCCCTAACTTAAACTTAAATCTAAGATCTTAGAGATGTATAGTCACCAAGGGTCCAGAAAAAAAACATGGAGATGGCCTCCATTGTCAAATAAATATAAATTCTGATGGATGGATCTAAAGGATGGACCCTGCATCAAGTTGCTGCTTGGTCTTCTCTGTCTATTCATTAAAGTACAATCTTGCATTAACTACCAACTTCATACTTCTGTAGCGGCCTAGGAATTCTGTAGGAATAGACAAGAAATCTGCATAGTTTGGCCACTAGGAGCGCTGCAATCGCTTGAACCAAACCATCTGTCAATTACATAGATAAATATTTGTTGTTATTGGTTTTACTTAAATTATTAAAAAATGCCGCGCTGTGCAGTTCCAGGATGCTATGAGAACGGACGACACGTATTTCCGAAAGACTTGGTATGTATTTGGGCCAGGTATAATTGCATTGGGCTGTCTTCATTTTCATCACAAATAACTGAACCAAAATTAAAATTGCGGTCAATATTTAACAATTTTAAGCAAATCTACTTAAAAATTTTAACAAAAAACCCGTAAAAATTTGACAGCTGCAGTTTTTTGGGTTTTGGTTTGGGTCAAGCGTTTGCAGCGCCATCTGAGTCGAGCTTTGCGTATTCTTGTCCATTATAATGTTCAGTACGCACTGGTTAATCTCCTAATGTGACATCATAATGTATGTCTGCTAATACATGTGCCGTCGCGCGTGCCGGGGCATAATGCATTTTTCCCGTTTTGAGCTTTTCCCTACCTACTCGTCAAGTCGTCACCAACCGTGGATTTTCTTTCGTTTATTTACTGTACTAAAAGTACGCCTCCGTTTCCCAAAGGAAAAATATGCCTCAAGTATGTGTTTGTTATGCCCAATTCCAAATTTAATGAAAATCCGTTCATTACCTATCTAATAGAGATGACGACAGGGTGAAGAAATCGAAATTCTAATTAGTCCATCAGTCAGATAATAAAAAAATATTAGACACGTATTTTTTGTTTTATCAAATTAACAAAGAATGACTAAGTTAAAACGCATTAAAGTTGGAGAGTGGGGGCTAACTACGTCACCGTTAGGTATAAATCGTACCTAACCGTGACGTCACGCGACATTTCAACTCAATATATCTCCGTATAAGTTTGATTACGTGAAAAAAGAAAAAATACGTGTCTAATACTTTTCAATAATCTTCCTGATAGACTATGGAAAAAAAGTTGTCGTCAGGGATGATAGGGATTAGCATGCGAAAGACATACGTACATAATCATCAACCCATCCTAAAAGACAAACCACTTTCTCATTCCTTTCATAATCAAATCATCTACGTACTACATAAATTCAAACTCACAAGAAAACGATTGACGGATTTTCCAATTCCTTTACTTGAATTTCAACTGCTGGGCAATGTTTTTTTCTCAACAGAAATAGCTCTGCATATGAAATTTTAACCTAAACATATCTAACTAGAATCCCTAGTTTAATATCTAAGCGAGCTATACAATGTTGATGGGCTTAACCTGTCACCATTTCGGCTCCAATGAGCGCAGTAATGGGTATGCAGAACTGCAAACATGTTTAGGGTACGAGTATCAGTGGGATTAACGTTTCATTGCATTTAGATGGGCAGCTGTGGTGAGTGATTGGATTTGAGCTACCGCTTTTCTTGCCGAAAGTCTATCATAGCAAAATCTTTTGTTATCTCTGAGAATACTTATGAGCGGATTCAATTTAAAACTACTGACATTTTAGGCGAAGAAAAGCATCTTCGAATTATTCAAAGATTCCCAAGAAGAGTACTGTGCATTTTAAGCCGAAATACATTTAATGCTGGACCCGAGCCTCAGGCAAGATTCGCTAGCACCACAGCTAGCACTCTATTTTCAACCGACGAAAAAAAAAGGAGGAGGTTCTCAATTCAATGCGTATATATATATTTTTTTTTATGTATGACCACGCATATCTCCGTCAATTGTGAACCGATTTCGATGATTCTTTTTTTTTATTGAAAGGTGTACCTCCAACTCGAACCCTTTTAATAATTTGGTTTAGTTCTGATGATGATCCATGACAAAACGAGGGAACTCCTCGAAATTTGTTAGCATGTGTATGATTTTGGCATCAATTTCAAAGACTACAGTGAGACTTACGTCCCATCGTACACATGTTTGGAAAGTATAGCCGAAAAAAAATTTTTAAATAAAAAAATAGAACCGACTTCAAACTCCGACAGCCTGTGAAGTCGGTGTCAAGTGAACCGCCCCAAAGCTATGACTATCTTATAGTGAACTTGACACCAACTTCACAGGCTGTCGGAGTTTGAAGTCGGTTCTATTTTTTTATTAAGTAACTTGTTTACTAGCGATTTGGAAAAATAATACTTTTATTTAGCTTAAGTAAACGATGCCCACAGAAACGGAACGGTACATTGGGACCATTAATTTTGTATAAGAGATAATTCATAGTTCCCGCCTCTGCGGGACCTTCGCCGCATCAATTAGAAATGCGTGTCCAGGTCATTAGTCCGGGAGCGGCCATTAGGGATTGATTAATAGAGGGAAAGCCGTAAATAAAAACATGCCGTTGTAGCCCAGTGTTGACATTACTTGAAGGCTTGTCTCAAATAAAAATATTCTTTTCCACACACACAGGCCTGCATGCAAGGATGGCACAGTCGAGTTCGCCAAAAGATACACACTTTTGCACCTTACCACGTTGTTATAAAGTCCAAAAGTGTACACATATTAATGAACTCGACTGTACCTAAATGGTCACTGTGGCTTAGTGTCATAAGAAAGCATACAATTTCAATTAGAAATTCAGTTTAATCGACATAAATTAAATACTTACTAAAATATTACATTATTTAAGTACTTACAAACTATTACACGATGTGAGAAGGAGACGGAAAAAATATAATTATAATGGGAAAACATTCATTTTATATCCATACTATAATTTAGATTTAGCTGATATTTGATATGAAGATAGTAAAGACCTGGGGAAGGACTGCATAGACTACTTTTAAACGCTTAGTTCCCGCGGGAACTCGGCAACCGACAGCCGGTAATCTAAATTATCAAGATTAAAAATAATCAGTTCAGGTACTTTGCTATTAATTTTCACAATGGGCACCAGTCTCACCGTGTGCCAGATTTAGAATACGTTGCGAATTCGAGGACTAATAATAATAATACATTTTATTTCAGGCATCCAGGCCCATATTACATATACCTTAAAGACTATCATACATATTAAAATTAATCTTAGAAACTAACACGATGACTTCTTCGTCGTGAGGCGCACGCTGGAATCGCTGTTCAGACTAAGATTGAATTGTACGCCTCTATGCTACCAATAGGGCTCCAGCTACAAAGGTCTTCTGGCCTGGAAAACTTGCTATATTGTTCGCCCGAGTACCCCCGCTTTACAACTTTTCCTTCGCAGATCCCGTACGTACCTTTAAGCTTGATCATTAAGAAAGTAATTATTTTCTTTTTTCAACGACTTCTTTGTCCCAAGTTTGTTTAATTGCCAAAGTTGTTTCTTGAAAAATTAACGAATTGACGTAGAATAAATTTTCTTCGGGAGAGTTTAACTGGATTCCAGTGAGTATTGTCTCGGCTTGGTTTACTTATTGCGGTGTTTTAGTACATTACAGACCTGGTGAATTCGTAATGTCCCAGATCGCAGGTGTTAGTGGCCCGAACTGAAGGTGAGGGCCATAAATATGCGATCTAGGGCTTTACGAATTACCGCCCGTGGTTTGTCAAAAGTTTTACGTCTTGCCTTGGCCAAGAAGTGAGATTTTCTCTCCGCGTAGCGGGCAGAAAATCCCACTTTATGGCCAAGGGTGATGTAAAAAGTAGTTTTGCAACTGTATCCTATGATTTATTGCATGGCTCCATCCTAGTTGCGGCATTACTACTACAGCCTATTTGCGTCCCACTGCTGGGCACAGGCCTCCTCTCATCACTAGAGGGTTTGGGCTATAGTCCCCACGCGGACCCAGTGCGGATTGGGGACTTCACACACATCTTTGAATTACTTCGCAGATGTGTGCAGGTCACGATGTTTTCCTTCACCGAAAAGCTCAGTGGTAAATTCAAATTGAATTTCGCACATAAGTAAACTTAAAGGTGCGAGCCGGAATCGAACCCCCGCCCCTCTGCGTGAGAGGCGGTAGGTCGAACAACTAGGCCACCACGGCTTTCGGCATTGCGTCTGTGTAATCGTTAATTAATTACATTAAGATTGCATGTATCACGCGGATAAATGTTGATGATACCAATGTACCAATGATGACAACAAAATATAAAATTATATTAGACTTCCCAAATACCTATTCTATATATTTTCACGACTTTTCGATTAATAATGGCGTATACTTAAATCAATTCCATTGGGGCTGGCATTTCGCGTTACGAAAAAAGGCTCATTAAAATAAAGATTAAAAAAACAAAACAATTCAAATGTCGGGTACATAAACAATGGAAACAGAATAATCAGTGCGCCTCGTGATTGGCAATCAATGTTATCATGTATTCTATTCAAAACGCCTTCTATTTAACTCAGATTCCTGATGTACATACCAGCGCATTTTGCTAAAGCGAGTGAGCCCATGACAGATTTAAATGTAATAATAATGTATCCCTATAGCCCAAACCATCTCATGATGAGGGGAGGGCCTGTGCCCAGCAGTGGGACGCAAATATGCTGTAGTAGTAGTAGTAGTAGTAATAATGTATAGGCGTAGTTTCTTTGAAACAATAGACGTTTATGCTTTAGCACATCATCATCAGTCCTTGTGTTTAGCTTATTGCGGGTTTCGTATTACCAATGAGTCTATCTGAAGCGTCGATATATATTCATTATAAAAAAGAATTGTGATTCTTTGATCATGTTTACTTTTATTAGCAGCCAAAAGAATTCTACTGCTGTCTCACGACTTTCTAATGACATGGTTAGCTTCATAAAAGCCGGTCATGCGTCCTATCTGAATCTTCAATCTAACTTATTTTTCAAGTAACTATATGATAATATTTACGTCAAACAGTGGCCACTTATACTGATCGATCATTGTCTCCGTTTTTTACGGGATGCATCGATCACACACACGTTGTTTTAGCACGGATCCATCTCCAGATGAGCTCAGTGGATACACATTTTGACGGTTTCGATTTGTAATGTAAATCAAGAAGTCTAGTTAATATTCACCCTCATACACTAAAAAACGGGTGTTATGACGTGTTCGACGCTTGTGTCTGTGCATCTGTGTGTCTATGTCTTCGTAGGTCAGAAATGGGTGAATTGATTTAGAATTATTTTTATGTATTGATGAGAAAGTCAATCTAGAGTGTTCTTAGTTATATTTGAAAAAAAAAACATGGAGTTATTTTATAGACTTAAATGATATTCGTACAATGATCTCAGGCAGAACATGCAAGAAAAAGTAGTGCACGTAGCTATCACAAAATACAACAGTCGATGTTCGTAATCAATTGTGTTTCGTTTACTTCCACAGTAGAGTACGAAGATCAGATATGTTTTTCTCTTATATTTTTGCTTTTTTTATTTAAAGGGACAAGATGAACATATTTATGCGGAACGAAACTTATTTCCTCCCTTGTGTTTTTTTTTACATTATATTTACATTACATTTTTTACTTTCTATCAGGTGAAATAGAGGTAAGTCCGAATAATCAAATAACATTTTAGCTGTATATAATATTTGAAGACAAAATAAGTATTTCCAGTCGTAGAATTATTACTTTTTATTGTTTTTTTTTGTTTAAACGGGTTTTAAAAGGCCCTTTGTCCCAAATTTGTTTGAATTAAAAATACGTTGTCGGTTCGTAATTAAATTTCCCGTACAAATTAAACCTAACCGAATCGTACACTTTAAACTCATTCATTAAGTCAAATATTGCGCCAACCCCAGTCCACACCGTGAATTATTAATTTCAATTTTAGCCTCCAAGTGGATTTTTCCGCGAAGATTCAGCCGTCGGGGTGAAGGTGAGGAACGAGGTGAAAATCAATTTGAAGCAGCACAATTCATTGAATAAAATAGTACATTTTGACGCAAGTGCGAAAAGTTTGTAATTTTATCACGAGTCCCTAGTTACGTTGGCGCGAGCGAAAAGACGAGTGAAAATTACAATTTCGCACGTGTATCAAACGACAATTATTAATACATTTGCGAAAAAAAAGAATAAAGAAATAAATTAACAGGATGAAGCTCAAAAAACTTTACGCACCAGTTCTTAAAAAACAACTTTAGGCACGCTCACTAGCTGTCAAAATAACGAACTTTTGGCACGTTAAACAGGTATCGAAATGTTTACTTTTTGAGCAACTGTATTAAAACACAATTAAGAAATCTAGAACGTTTTTAGCGCCAACTACGAGTATATAGGCATTTGGAATGAACTCCCTGCTGAATTTTTCCCTCAGCGCTAAAATTTGAGGTGTTTTGAAAAAGGGTGTCATTATCTTCGAGACCGGCAACGCATTTGTGACATTTGGTGTTTCAAATAGACGGCGGCGGTATTAACCACTTTCCATTAGGTGAGCCGTCTACCTGTTTGTCCGTCTAAAAAAAAGAAGTACGCTATAGCAGGCGCAGGCGGTATAGTAGGTACCTATAGGTACCTATGAAGATTAAACCAGTGATGCTACCAAGGCTTCTAGGAATAAAATTTCGGTTTACCGGTTTATGAAACAATACCCTTGCAAGCATTCAATTCAGTTCAGATTTTACTTTTAAGACGCATCATTAGACACCAAACAGAAAATCACCCGCTTCATGGATGATTACTCTATAGAATTGCTGTAATTATAAAGAAGACGATTAAAATATTGATGAGCTCTATTCAGATGCGAGAAGGTAAATAAAATCGCAATTTCTACCTCTATTTCTGCGGGCGTTAATACCGTCAATAACGATGTCTTGTTCTTGAGGACGGCGTCGCAGTTGTAGCGAATTTGATTAATAAATATTTTTCATGATATTTCTTTTATGAAATTAGTCGAACGGGAGGAACTGAACACCTATCCATTAAAAAGGATTGGCCAAACATTGCCTTGTGCGGAAATGCGTGGAAGAATGGGAGGGAGGTTTGCCCAGCAGTGGGACAGTGGAGACTAGATAAATAAATAAATAAGTTGGCAAATGTTTGGCAAATCTTCGAGACCAGGTAATATATTGTTTTTTATGGCATTGGTAGGCCAACGTGCACACTGACCACCTGATGGTAAGCAGTCACTGGGGCTCATGGACACCGAAATGATATGATTTCTTAGTAAGAAACCATAAGATCTTGAATGCGTTGCCCACCCTGAGGCCTAAGATGGAATGCCTCTGTGTCAATAATTTCAGCTGCCTGAACCCCCGGAACACAACAGTGCGAGCACTGCTATTTGGCGGCAGGTTAGCGGGGAAAGAACTAAACAGAACGGGAAAGAACGTCCGGGGTGGTACTTACCACCCTGGACGGACCGAGTACCAGGTCCTACCACCATTAAATTAAAAATTGGTCTTAAAAATTTCTGTAATATACTTCCATCTGCGTCCTTTTTTCTACCGTACTAATTAAGAGTCCCCAGTACGCTCATTTGAAAATGAAAATGAAATGAAAATAGTTTATCGAGTTATCCAATACATTTAGCACAGTAAAAGGTTGGGATCACCTAGTAAGTAAAGATATAGCTGTGACAGGTGACCCCGCTCTTCCATTACAGTAGGTTTTACATTTTAATTAGATAACTAAGTATGAATAATCATCGTAATGAAGTTTATCTTAATTAAAAGTACAATATTCTAAAGATATGTGTATACTATAATCTATTGTAATATAAATATTCTGTGTGTGTTTGTGTGTGTGTGTGTGTGCGTGCGCGCGCGCGCGCGCGCGTGTGTGTGTGTGTGTGTGTATGTGAGTGCGTGTGTTTACATATCAGTGGTGTATGAGTATCTCAGCTTCTTCGTAGGTAATGCCTTTTAACCATTGTATTATAATATTTTTACATTTAAATAGGTGTAGAGGGTAAACATTTAATATTTTATTAATAGCATTGTAAATATGGGGGGCCTGGGAACTATACTGTCGTCGAGCAAAAAGAGATTTGGAATTGTAAATGGGGGCAACGTCCTTTCTCCATACAAACGTAGTTCCGTTTTAATTCGCAAACTACTTATCAGATTGGCACCAAATTTTACAAGTAATAGTGGAGCAGAGATATTATTGTCCAAAATACACTTTGATTGTAATGAATTGAATAACAAAGAAACTAGGACCATTTTAGTTTCCGCCATACAAACTTCTTTGCTGTAATTTAATTGTGTTTTATTTTACCACGACATTTACTAATTTCGGACACTCACAATAATGATTTTATTATGTGTGCCAAGTTTCGAGTCAATCTGTTTAGTAATTTGGGAATAAAAGCGAAAATACGTTTGTATGAAAAGTTGAGAAACGCCGTGCGTACTGCGGACTCTTAATACGTCATCTACTTTTTATTATTATTAGGAGCCTCTTTTGTCCCACTGCTGAGCAAAGGCCTCCTCCCATCCCTTCCACTGATCCCGATTCTCAGCAGCTCCCGGCCAGTTCGTCAAAAAGGAGTCCAACTCATCTCGCCATCGTCTTCGTGGTCTGCCTCGTCTCCGTCATCTACTTTTTTACCCGTAAATATTGCAGAAGAGAGTTAGTAGGGTAAATGTATTCGTCTATGACTTCCGCTGTCACTGTGGCCCCGAGCGGATCGAGTTTATGATGTTTCCCCGAAGAGACATCGGCAGTTATCTCCACCCCACTTTATTTAAATTTGCTTATTTGCCTCGTTTTATTGCGTTCTCGAGAAAAGTCGATTCCTTAGAAACGTCACCTTATCTTTCCAACTTATTTTAGATGTGTTTTTAAGTTTTTCTTTGCATTCCAATTTTCATCAGCAAGCCGTTTTGGTTATACTTAAATCGTTCCTATAACAACAAATATCCAACACTATCATAAAATTACCAACTAAACTTCTGCCCGCGACTTCGTCTGCGTGGCATACGGTAAGCGTTCCCGCGGGAACTATGAGTTTTTCCGGGATAAAAAAGTAGCCTATATGTTGACCAGTGTTAACTACCCCCATACCAAATTTTGTTGCAATCCGACCAGTAGCTTTAGAGTTAAATCCGGACATACATACATATGTACAGACGTTTTTTGGAAAAATAGTTTTTCATGTTCAGTATCGTTTATATAGACCCCTCGTCTTGACCGTTTCTTTTAATTTTCAAGTTACAGGCGCGACTTTTTATTATTACTATAACTAGCTACCTATAGAAGACTAGCTGTTGTCCGCCCATCGCAGTGATAATTATAATTATAAGTACTTAAGTATAACGGGGAAATGCCGCCAGCATCTACGGTACCATGCCGCGGGGGGCCTTTTTAGATTTTGTTTAATTTTCATGTATTTTTAAGTATTAAGTAAGTAACACTTTATTGTACAGAATTAAAACACACAAATACAATTATCAATACAGAGAAGATACACATGTACAAAGGCGAGCTTATCCATACAAGGAATTTCTTCCAGCTAACCTTTGAGTAGTGGAGAGGAAACATGTTCACGAGTAGACAAATAAGTATGTACAGAAAAATAAAGGAGAAAGAAACTAAATATACTTATTTATATTCATAAGTATTTTCAAGTATTTTAGTTATTTTTAAGTAGTTTTAATACTTGTTTATTATAGTAATAATAATTTCCAGTAAGTACCTAATTTAGAAGAGCAGCATGCAATAATATGTGTTTAGAAAACACATGGACATGTCAGTTTCATAACCTGTTCGAATCAATGGTCTGGACAAATGTCCTTTCCTTGTGTTAATGAATAATGAAAATAAAAATGATGAAAAACTGACCCTGAGATCCCTGTCTCTGGTCAGTATCCATACTCCATACTAATATTATAAATGTGAAAGTGTTTTTGTTTGTTTGTTTGTCCTTCGTTCACGTCGCAACGAGTGGACCGATTTGGATGAAATTTGGTATGGAGATAGTTTGAGACCCAGGCAGGGTAATTTTTGTCCCGATATTTTAGGGGAACGTGTTTTTTACGGGTCAAACCAGTTTTTTCAACACTTCTATAACTACAACCATCTATAGGTATGATATCATCGGGTGAACAGAGTCTGATTCTACGCGGGTCGAAGTAAATGGGAAAGGGCAAGTTTCAACATATTTTAAATAGTTAAGTGAAGTCATGAATTTGTAAGTTACTTAAAAGTTTAGTGGTTATAAATGTTAAGAAGTGTCAGTTGGAACCTATATATTTATAGTTTGAGCTTTGCAGTGCTCTGGATTTTTGTAAATAAATAAAATAGTACATTACAGCCCTAGGGTGGTGAATTTGTAAACGGCCCAGATCGCAGGTTTCTGTGGCCCGAACCGAAGGTGAGGGCCATAAATATGCGATCTGGGGCTTTACGAATTACCGCCCGTGGTTTGTCAAAAGAAGTTTTACGTCTTGCCTTGTCCAAGAAGTGAGATTTTCTCTCCACGTAGCGGGCAGAAAATCCCACTTTATGGCCAAGGGTGATGTAAATAATTTTACAGCTACAAATATAGGAAATAAAGGTAATCAATTTAGATTGAGCAAAGACAATAATCCATGTAATTTGTGAATCAAGGGTTAACAAGTCCAGAACTTGCTGTAATTAAAATTGTACTACGCAAACTTGCTCGAAGATACAATAACAAATATTCTTTTTTACTTCTCGAAGGTATACGCAATAGTAGATATATAGGTACATTTACGCAATTTAATATTAATAACTTAAGAACATAATTCATCCTCCAACAATAACCCTTAAAAGTTAGATAAAGCTCAATTCAAAGCCATTAGCATAGAAAAAAGTTAAATAATAATAAACGTGCTTTAAGGATGGTATAAAAATACCTACCCTTACCTTTGGGGTCGGTCCACCACCTTAAAAATGGACTTCACAAAATAAGAAATGACAAACCAGAATCCTAATCCCTTGAAAAAGGGTTCCAAATAGAATATACAAAGTTCCGCAGCAGCATATTCAAAGTGGTGGAATAAATCTCCCAACGCAGTTGTGAGTCGGTCATGCAGAAGTCGCGTAACTCCTAAACGACGATAATTTGAAATCAAACCGCTGGAGTGAAGAGATAAGTTCGCCTCCAACTTGGCCAAAACAGATTTAAATTGGCCATAAAGAAAACGCGTTTGGATTATCGCTGGGTTACGCCTGTTCACGAATATTAAGATATTGTAAGGATACCCCTGAGTTAAGCTGTTTTAGTAAAATAAAATGGAGACCTGAGGCCTAACTGATTTTAATATAGAATGATTGTTTTCCTCGTAGGTAAATGGTTATAAACTGAATTCCTAAAACTCTAATGCTTGATTCTAAGTCCAGTCTGTTACGGTCAGTATTTATATTTTTGAGCATATTTGCCTTTAAACAATTAAAGATAGAAAAGGAGGCTTTTGAGGGAATCTAGACGATGAAGAAATAAGCAAAAGCAATCAGTACCTACGGAACATCTTAAGTTTTGCTACTCAAAATAAACGAATTTTCCATTATAGGTAAGTTAAGAAACAAACTAGGCTTTCCAAGAGGTTTTGGTGTCACCTCCTTAGGTGACACCAAAATATAAACCTAGACCTTCTGTACTAGAACACCATCCATTGACGACTCAGCGGGACATACATATGTATAAAGAAGATATTAAATGAATGTATATAGATACATCTGAACAGGTTTTCATACCCCGGGAAGGCCGAGCTCGAACCATTACCCGGTGCTTCACAAGGCTTTGAATCGATTACGGGCGAAGCCGTAGCTGAAGGCTAGTGTTAATTCCAGTCAGCGACCGTGTAGGCACAGTGTCTATAGCTGTAGCAGTAAGGACGATGAGTTTAATTAGAAAATTAAATCATTAAGTGTCGGTGTCTATGGGCCACAGTGACCGCTTTACCAGTGGCAAGTGTGCTCGTTTGCCTAGGTACTTAAAAAAAATACATCTAGAGTCTACTCGAAACGCGACGCGAATTCGGTAATAGAGGTAGGTATATAAAAAAAAAATAGTATCCCTCCGCGAGAAATGCGTTTTTTCGGGATAAAACGTAGCAATCCGACCTGTAGTTGTCAAGTTAAACCCGGTTATACATACTTACGATCATGTGACTTCTAGACTTACTATTACAAGTATAGATTTTAAACTTCAATGAAACCTAGACCCAGGGAAATGCACATGCAGTCAAATACCTACAACATTTTCACTTTTATGGGATTGGGGCAAAAACGTGCAAAGGACTTTAGGTAAGAGTCATAAGATTGAAAACGTGTTACAGATCCTGAAGACCAGGATGAATATACCGGAACACAATTTACGAGGAACTTAAAGGAGTAGGAGATTGAGGATTGGGATGAAAATGAAGAAGATTTCTAATGTTACTAAAGTCAGTAACTATTTTTTTTTCCTCTAGCCTGTTTTAATGTCCCCCTGCTGGGCAAAGGCCTCTCCCATGTTTTTCCAATTCCCTCTATCTTCGGCTATTGTTGGCCAGTCACTGGAGAACATGTCCAGGTCATCCCGCCGTCTCCACCTGGGTCTTCCCCGCCGCCGGTGGCCGTCATGTGGCACCCATCGAGTAGCAATAGAAGCCCATTTCTCTGGGTGCATTCGGATGACGTGGCTTAAAATTAAAAAAGGGAAAATTGTGGTCACCATGGCCTTTAGACGCTTGTAGAATTAAGCAATTTTGCATAGCCCTATTCAAAGTGTTATATAGGGAAAGGGAGATTCCCAATTTCTGCGCTCACACGTCACGCACGGCGCTCAAATTGACGTTTAAATCTAGCTGCTAAAAGTGCGCTACGACGCGTGAATGCAGGGACAGAGAATATCCCTTTCCCGATGTAAAACTTTAAATAAATCCCCAGGTGTTCCGCTTACTGCTGCGCAGGAGTGTGCTGCGTGAAATCGGATCCTTGGGCGGTGCGGCGGCGCGTTCGGGCCAGGTTACACAGACGGCGCGGCGCTGCCCACGTCTGTGACACTCATTACACACGTGTATGATCGAACATACCTGCAGTGGCAAACTGTTACTGACACGCCTGGCTTAGGCATATTCTTCTGTTGATAACATGGCAATACTCGTAGTTTCATATCATTCTCATGGTAATTTGAATAAATAAATATCTTAGGACATTTCACACAAATTAATCTAGCCCCAAAGTAAGACTCGAACACGAACTCTCGTGCTTATCAGACAAATTTTTCCCCTTTCGGAACCGCGACCATCGAAACAGTGGACAGGGTCACGACTAATTGAGCCTATACCCTGTCGTCAAAACCAAATTTCGTTCGAAACACTCCTACTGCTGAACATAGACTTCCCCCAAGGTTCACCACTCCGACCCGTCTTGTGCCACAAACATCTGGTCGTCGGTCCACTTAGTCGAAAGCCTACCGACAGCTCTCTGTAAATTACGTCTTCATTCACTCTCGAATCTTTCAGGGCGCAGTTTTGCAAAGAGGGCAGATAGTTGTTTCAAATAGTTAAGGATTCTTAATCGATGTACTTCCATCGAATTTGCGCAATATTTTCTTGTAAAAAGAGTTGAACCACTGATACTCTTAGCCATCTATACAGGATATACTTTTTTAAATCTTATACTTTAAACTTCTTCAAGGCAACTGGTGAACAATTTAGGAGACAGCGGGTCACCCTGCTTTACTCCCTTCTCGATCTTAAATACAGATCCCGGTGTTTGGAGACTGATTTGAGCCGTACTATTATCGTAGATAGTTCTAACGAGTTCAACATAGGCTTCGTCTATGTATTGACTACGCAGTGCAGAGGCAGACCTAGACGGAGATGGCGCGACGACCTAGACAAGTTTAGATCGGGTTGGCCAGAACTGGCAAAGAACAGAGAGGAGTGGAAGAGAGGAGGGGAGGCCTTTGCCCAACAGTGGGATCTAATAGGCTAGATAAGATAAGATAAGATACTTTAAACGCGCTAAACTTGTATATTTCTCTGTTTTTTTATTTATCCAATTAAGGGATCTCAGAAGCGGCTCTAACCATAACGTACATTTGTTTCTATAAATTTGAGAACTTACTTCGATTCTTCATGAGGTAAATAAGACCCCTTAGGGACCAGCGAGGCTTTGGGAGCGCGTCAAGCGCCAAACATATATAATTTAACATATATGATAGTGTTTATGGAGTAGTGTTGTCTCGCGCGAATTAGCTACATATACGTTTGATGGAATTGTGCGCGGACCACTTTACCGAAGTGCTTTATTTTATCGCAAACATTGTCAAATGTTGGAACACATCGAACTGCTTTGCGACTTATACTGGTGGTAGTCATCCAGCTGGGCTTGACGACGTGCCACCGTGTTCCATAAAATAATACAAAGGGATTGAACTTCAAGAGTATATTGTCGACAAATTTTAATGTTTGCATGCTAGTATAAATTCTCACAATACTTATAGGAGAATGAGTTACTTATGAAAAATGTATTACCATCTTTTGTACCATTTTATGCAAATAAATATGTTTGAGGTTTGAAGTTTGAGCACCTCTCCCATCATCTGCAAATCTATTAAAACGTATTTTTTTCTTTCTCCTAACAATACAACCGTTAACACCTAGATATAGGTCTGATTTATCGCCCAGTTCCGCCAACTTTACCCAAACCCTTCGGCACCCGAGGGCCCTCTATCGGCTACGGCCGGATGTGACGTCACAGCCGCCATGCTAATGGCTAATGCGCGTCTCCGGAAGCGGAGCCGGAAACGGAGCGGCCATCTCGCGAATTATCATTTAGCATTTTATTGTTGTGGCAGCATTGTTCGGAGGTGATGGATCGTTTGTTTTGAAAGTTAAGTGAATCCCGGCAAGACGTTTGTTTACGGAACTAAAATGGTTTGTTCCTTTAAAAGTAGTATCACTGCCGTTTAAGAATATTTAGATAGAAAACGTGTCAGAAATACAATAAATTTATGAAGCCAACGCGAAGGTGGAAATCTCTGGTACAAAATGCGTCATGAAATTTGTGAATGTTGTGAAGGATTTTATCACTGAGTTGAAATTTTCTAGTACTGGATATCTTACATGTTTTTGAGTAGGTATATATCGCAGCTTCTGCAATAAGATAGGTCTTAGACCGTGAAAATATAAAGTGGTGACAACTTAAAGATCTTTGTGGCAAAACGTAGCGAGAGCAAATGTTCACAAGACTGTAGAGTACTTTTACCAGTAAAGTTATGCTCTTAGCATTTTAGCCACGTAATGCAAGTAAGGTGCAAATGTCATCCCTCACATTTCGTGATTGTATCACAAAGTTGAGAAGGTATCACTCTCATCAAATGTCAATTACAGTCCGTGACTGTACTACGTATATGAACATACCTACATATCCGACCTGAGCTATTCTCGACATATATTCTCGGAGGGCTACTTTTTCTATGCGTGCCGATGACGCGTCGCGCCCCGAGCACCGATCGATGTAATCCCATTGCAGACTCATCACGTATTTACAAATGGATTCGACACGACACATTTAGATCAACAGCAGCATTTTTCGTGCCTTTATGTATTTTGTGACTGATTTAATAGTACATTGTCTCAAACTTTCGCAATACACACTCATATTAAACACACTATCATCTGGACTTAGTCCTGGTGATAGTGTGATTTAATAGTGATTTTTAAGTACCTAAATAACGACGCAAATAAAAGTTGATAGGTTTCACTTGCAGCCTATTCAGAAAAATGGTCACATCTGGACTCTGAATACTCTGATATATTTTATACCCACAGCAATTTGTATACGAGACCCATTGTTGAGGCAAGAACCAGAAAAATCTTCATTTCAAAATTCCAAGCATGACCGGTTTTTGGTGTTCTTTGCAGACGATTTTCGTGAATGAGCCTATGGGTGGTATTTTCGTTCATGTCTATACGTACAGCCTAATGGCCGACAGGCCAAAGCGGGAGCGGGAAATTCCAAGCAATCATCATCTCTTTTCTCATTATCCCACATTTCGTGGCGTCTGTACATACAACGTGTTCCCTTTCTTCAATTTCTCTCTATCATCCGTCGTCTCCCTTTCTTTCGTCACACCCTTTCCAAGCATATCCTCTTTCACACTGTCCATCCACATCTTTTTTGGTCTACCTCTTCCCTTACATCCATCCACGTTCATATTTAAAACTCTTTTTGTTATATGGCTGTCATCTCTCCTCATAACATGACCATACCACGCTAACCTGTTACTCTTCAATTTTTCCACCACTGGAGCTTCTTTCAGACTTCCTCTTATATACTAACTAGCTTTTCCCCGCAACTGCGTATGCGCAGAAATATTAAAAAGTAAAATCCCGATTTTTCCTGTTCCCGTGGGAATTTTGCAAAATCCTTTCTTAGCGGATGTCTACGTCATAACATCTACCTGCATGCCAAATTTCAGCCCGATCCGTCCAGTGGTTTGGGCTGTGCGTTGATAGATCACTATGTCAGTCACCTTTGAGTTTTATATATTTAGATTCCTTAATTATCTGGTCTATTCAAGTTACTCCTCAAATCCGCCTCGACACATTCTCATTTCAGACACATGCAAACTTTCTTTCATCTGTTCCACTCGTCGCCCAACATTCTGATCCATACATTACGAGAGGGAAATTCCAAGCCATACTAGCGCCAATTCATATTTCGCGAACGCCATACCTAATCGAATCCCAAACGGAATAAGGTTAACATAAACGCCCACAATTACCTGTCCCGTCCGTCACGTCAATCCGCAGCGACCCCAATCGATACGTCGTTTCACATTCGAAATAAGATTCGGGAATAACCCCCGGTTCATGCGAATTGAATTACGTTGTCTCCCTGTTGCCACCGAGCTGTGCGCTGGCGAGCAGGGAAAGTGTACACCAGCATAATAGGGATGACGACAACTTTTTTTCCTTAGTCTATCAGGAAGATTATTGAAAAGTATTGGACACGTATTTTTTCTTTTTTCACGTAATCAAACTTATACGGAGATATATTGAGTTGAAATGTCGCGTGACGTCACGGTTAGGTACGATTTATACCTAAGAGTGACGTAGTTAGCCCCCACTCTCCAACTTTAATGCGTTTTAACTTGGTCATTCTTTGTTAATTTGATAAAACAAAAAATACGTGTCTAATATTTTTTATTACCTGACTGACGGACTAATTAGAATTTCAATGTCTTCACCCTGTCGTCATCCCTATTATGAAAATTACACATGATTTGTACGAATATTATGGGCGAATAAGTTTATTTCTTATTATTAATTGCGAAATTTCCTAACTCGTCTGTTACTTCTTCAAGCTTCAACCACGAGACCGATTTGGATGAAATTTGGTATCAAGATAGCTGGTATGGAGTCCCGGGGAAGGACATATGCTATTTCGTAAAACGCATAGTTCCTGCGGAAACGCGATAGTCGCATTCCACGAGGGCAAAGTCGCGGGCCGAAGCTAATGAATGAATGAATGAATGAACTATTTATTGGTAAAATATCACAGTTATTTCAGTAATTTGTAATTAAGACCGAAAAGGTTTTGAAGACAAAAAAAAAAGCTTTTGCACCTTTGGAGTGCAGTGAGATGGCATTTCTCCGCAAATAACTTCACATTAGTTATTTAACAACTTACTTAATGATTTATATAATTTGTCCTTCACTCAGCTGAATCTGGCTTTAAGCTCATTGTTAACAGTTAAGCCCATCAATTCTCCAATATCAGTTATTGTCTATCTAAGCCCTAAAATATTCATCTTGCCATTGAAAATTTGGCTCAAGTTACTGTTTGTTTACTCGTATGTAATCCTCCTAGAATTAAGTTAAAGGAATAAAGCATTTTTCATTTGCATTTTCATGTTAAACATAACTTTATTTGTTTAAATTTGATACGAGTTTTACTTAAAATACTTTAGGTGTACCTTACCTACGGCCAGTAGTGTATCGCCTTGCGTCCAAAGTAACAGACAGAGCATTATTTAATAATAAATTATTGAGAATTTCGACTACCTTACCTACGGTTCATTGTAAAACTGTTGAATAATTTTACTTTCCTACTCTCGTTTTGTGGGCTTGATCGAAAGAAATAGGTACCTAATGATCTGGAAAAATTCACCTTGGGAATAAAATTATCTCATTTAATTATTTACCTATCTTAAAAAAATATTATTGAATTATGTGCGATTCACTGATGTAAGATTTTTTCTGAGAATGTTTAGTTTACTTTTAGGTACATAAAACAATTAGGTACCTTTATAACGAAATAAAATTCAATTCAATTCAATTCAATTGATGTGATTGAATCAAATAAAAATCTACGTTTAACTAGAATTTGAAATGATTAGGTACTTATTTAATTTGACATTTATATCTTTTACCTTCAATCGAACTTGAAGAAACTCGAATAAATCCGTGAAAACCTACAGTTTTCTAAATACTGTCCCTATATTTTCACTCACTACACAGCAACATAAAGGCTTGACTTGGCACACTTAAAACTCTTTCGAAAACACCGTCAGGAAACCTGAAATAGAAAAGTATCTCTTACTGTCTATCACTTGGCCGGGGCATCTTACGGGATTTCCCGGGTTGCCGGGATAAAACAGGCTACAAATCATAAGGCGGAATTCCTAAGTTACCGTTTCCTGGCGGAGGAGAAATATTGTTTGCAGAGTCGGTATGCTAAAATGTATGCATTTGTGAAAGGATATATTTTGAGAGTAAAGTTCTTTATTATTGTGTTGTTGTATAACGTCATTTTATGAAGTCCGCTTTGTAAATATTTATGGATGAAAGTTTACCTCCACCCTTTGTATATAAAGGAGGGAAAATGGAAAAAGTCAAGGTAATCGCATTAAATATCGCTCTCTTGAATATTTATAAAAGTTTATTGAGTACATTAATGTTCATCATTTTATTACAATCTAAATATATAAGACGCAAAATTAACTGACTGATCTAACACCGCACAGCTCAAACTAATACTGGATGGATTATATACACTAATAGTTATTATGACGTAGACATCCGCAGGGAAAGGATTTTTTGAAGTTCCACCCCTAAAGAGGTTAAAGGGGGTTGAACTTTTGTATGATCTAACCGAATTCCACGCGCATGAAGACCCAGGGAGAAGCTAGTTATTAATATGACAAGAAGTCTAGTTTACCAAGTAGACTACTTTTTTAAGGTTTCATCGAGTGTTGTAACATAGGTACCTAATTAGGAGAAAGCACTTACAATCAAGTACAAATCAAGACTGTGATACAATCGATCCAAGTGCAAACCTCTCAGTTAGGAAAGTAAATAAAAAGAAAACACTCCACCCTTTTCAACTCGCCTGTACTAGTTCAAACAACGGAACGAAATACAAATTGTATGTAAATAATGATACGTTATATGAGATTTGGTTGCGTATAACTTCGGGAATTGGCTCGAATGCCCTTCGCTTTGTTTGCGAACTCTACCTTATTAAAATGAAGCTTATTTTATCGACGGTACGGAGAAGGGAAGGCGGTGTAATTGTGTTTGAATGTCGAAATACAAAAACGATGATCTTTAGTATTATTTACATATTTAAATGTATGGTGGATTTTATTCCTAGGCCATTGTAAGAAAAAGTTAATAATTAATTAATCGTATGGCATTATTATAGTCACTGATCAAATAGATATAAATTTAAATTTATTAAAAGTTAATACATACAAAAAGTTAATGAATCATGGTTAGGAAGCCGTGATAGCCTAGCGGTTTGACCTACCGTCTCTCATGCAGAGGGTCGGGGGCTTGAATCCTCTCAGTCTACTTATGTGTGAAATTCAATTTAAAAGTACTGAGCTTTTTGGTGAAGGAAAACATCCTGAGGAAACCTGCAAGCCTCTGTGAATTAATGCAAAGATGTGTGTGAAGTCCCCAATCCGCACTGGGCTCGAGTGGGGTCTATAGCAAAGCCTGTGATGAGAGGAGGTCTGTGTCCAGCAGTGGGACGTAAATAGGCTTTTGTGGTGGTGATAGATCCTGCTTAAGACACTGCTTCTAAACCCGCCCTTAGTGTATTGGAAATTATATTTGTGACTTACGGATGTAATATAAGTATGTAAATCTGAAGGGTACATTTTCACATTAATCTTTCAATTCGTAAAAAAGATTCTACTTAAATTGGGCAAAGTAGCAAGATTGATAAAGTGTATTTTCAGTCACCGTTCGCTGTCAAGACTCGAACCCGCGACCCTACGGCTAAAAAGTTTCCTAACGACCTTTTCTTCGGCAAACGTGAATGGAATAACACACGTGCGTAATATAGGGGGAAACAGTAGCTCAAACTTTCAATACTATGAATTAGTCACAGTCCATGTTAAAACATGTATAAATTATACAGTTTCAGTTTTAAAATAGGCCATTGTGGTTCTATTACCTATCTAATTTTATTAGTTTTTATTATTAGTATTAATTTTATTGTCTTTAACTATCTTTGTTATCTATCACCGCACCACCAAGCAACCTTTGGTAGTAGCTAACGGTACTTAACAGTAGGTACAGAGTCGAAAAAAACTGCTTTCATGAGAGTAACATTATATGGATTCTGCTATTGCACACCGACTGCACGCCGAATTGACTCCAACACAATTTATTCTTTATTCAATTGCAGAACATGTCAGTGTTACAGATATAAGGTGTTAATATTAGGTAACTTAAGTAGCTGCATGTTACCCTGTCAGGGCATGTGCAATGTCTTCACTACATAGTATAAAACAAAGTCGCTTTCTCTGTCCCTATATCCCTATGTATGCTTAAATCTTTAAAGAAGAATTAAAGAATTATTTATTGAGTAACTTAGAGTATATATTGGTTTACAGTGGTGGGAACCTCTTTTTAGGTATGTAAATACCTGTGTTAAGAGGTAACGCTCTTCCGGTGGTATTGGTAGGTATAGTACTAAGTTTAATCTTATTATAATAATTATGTATAATCTAATCTTATGCAAGTATATTGTAACTATATATATTATATATATATTTTAATTAATGTGAATTTCAAAAATCTTTAAAACTACGCTACGGATTTTGATGCGGTTTTTTTTTAATAGATAAAGTGTTTCAAGAGGAAGGTTTTCGTATCTAATTTGTTATAGTTTAACGCTCAATTCCCGCGGGAACGCTATAACCGAATTCCACGCAGACGAAGTCGCGGGCAGAAGCTAGTAAAAACTAAACTTAGATGTAAATGTCGTTATTAGATACTGATAGGGGTATTATACACATAGCGACAATTTATAACATAGTCATAGCCTTTTTGTTATTTCCTTACTGCACCTTATCTACCCTAGAGCAGCCCAATCTCAGAGGCCTGTCAGCTTGACGTAGGTAAATTGTGTCGTGGCAGTGTATCGGCGGATGGACCGATAACGCAGGGCCAGCCTTATGCATATTAAGAGACACCACTTTGATTCCGTACAACATAGTTGCTGATTCCCTTGAAATGCATTTCAGAGTTTGCTTCAGTTGACTATAATAGTAAGGCTATAGACCAAGAGCAATTCTGAATTCTGATTCATAGTCTGCTTCAGTTGATTATAATAGTAAGGCCAAGACCAAGAGCAATTCTGAATTCTGATTCAGAGTCTGCTTCAGTTGACTATAATAGTAAGGCTATAGACCAAGAGCAATTCTGAATTCTGATTCAGAGTCTGCTTCAGTTGACTATAATAGTAAGGCTATAGACCAAGAGCAATTCTGAATTCTGATTCAGAGTCTGCTTCAGTTGACTATAATAGTAAGGCTATAGACCAAGAGCAATTCTGAATTCTGATTCAGAGTCTGCTTCAGTTGACTATAATAGTAAGGTTATAGACCAAGAGCAATTCTGAATTCTGATTCAGAGTCTGCTTCAGTTGACTATATTAGTAAGGCTATAGACCAAGAGCAATTCTGAATTCTGATTCAGAGTCTGCTTCAGTTGACTATAATAGTAAGGCTATAGACCAAGAGCAATTCTGAATTCTGATTCAGAGTCTGCTTCAGTTCACTATAATAGTAAGGCTATAGACCAAGAGCAATTCTGAATTCTGATTCAGAGTCTGCTTCAGTTCACTATAATAGTAAGGCTATAGACCAAGAGCAATTCTGAATTCTGATTCAGAGTCTGCTTCAGTTCACTATAATAGTAAGGCTATAGACCAAGAGCAATTCTGAATTCTGATTCAGAGTCTGCTTCAGTTCACTATAATAATAAGGCTATAGACCAAGAGCAATTCTGTTGTTAGAACTGCCCGTGACTTCGTTCGCGTCGAATTCGCTCAGTGCGTTCCCGCTTGGACTATGCGTTTTTCCGGAATAAAAAGTAGTAATACTAATATTATAAACGCGAAAGTAACTCTGTCTGTCTGTCTGTTACCTCTTCACGCTTCAACCGTTGGACCGATTGAGATGAAATTTGGAATGGAGTGGGAGACCCGGGAAAGGACATAGGCTACTTTCATTCGGGAAAAACGTATAGTTCCCGCGGCAACGCGATAACCGAATTCCACGCGGGCGAAGTCGCGGGTAGAAGTTAGTAGCCTATATGTTGACTCGTGTTATCTAGCCCCTTTAGCTAAAACTTGTAGATAACAGAGAGATGAATAAACGGAAAGTTTGCAGCGTCCTTTGCAGACCTTTTCAAAGCACTGCAGCTCCCAAACCAGTCTTCTAAGCTTTAGTGAATATTATGTTTTAGTTGAATTAGTTTAAAATATAGCCCAAACCCTCTCATGATGAGGGGAGGCCTGTGCCCAGCAGTGTGACGCAAATAGGCTGTAGTAGTTAGTAGTAGTAGTTTTAAAATTTATTGTACCGTTTGCGCCTAAATAAAAACCCTCATGACTGTAAAATATACTAAGTACACTCTTTATTTATTATGTACCTAATAAAAAGACTGAATGGTGTTTGGAGTAAACTAAACTTGTAAATTCAATTCTTTTACAGGGTTGAATTGAAATGTTTTCAGTTTTCTTTCATAAACGCAAAAATAGAAGCTATTAACTTACGTTTTACAAAAGCAGAAAAAAAAATCAAAAGGTTTTCTTATTCTGCTTGAGATTAACTTTCATGTTTCAGGTAGGTTTTCTTTACAAAGTCGACTCTCTAATGAGAATTTAGAACAATAGGAGTTGTGGGAATTGTTTTTAGGGAAAGATGTAACAAAATAGCCGCACTTTTTTTTACCTAAAACATTTTAGGCTTATTCTTCTTTATATTAAACAGACATGAGTGTTTCAAAATAAGCAGGCAAGAGTTACTTTCGCATTTATAATATTACGATTTGAATTAGCAGCCTAGAATTTAGGTAGCTAAACTTGGCATTGTTTCCTAAGCTTACTTACTGTGATCAAGTGCTATACATATTATATTATATTATATTCTGTGTTGTGATCAAAAACTTTGTCACTCAAATGAATTTTCTATGATACAGTATCACTTTCTAAGATTATAATATCAAGTCGTAAAACAGCTTATTTACCTTTTACCTCCATGAATACCTAAAGCCAGCGTCTGCGACCAAACTGCGCAAGGTCGCCTCGATATTATATTTTATGATTTGATTATGCCTTCGAACCAAACGACATCACCGCGCTGGAAATATAAATTTTACCGTCATATACGATCAATCGGTGTACGAAAACTGCGTCTGTCTGTTCTTAAAGAAGCGCTGGTAAATTCATTTCTGTTAAATTCATTTAAAAGTGACGTGTAAAAGTGCCCAGATGTGGTCTATTTGCTGAATAAATATTTTCATTTTCATTTCATTTTCATTTTCTTAGCTCCTATCATAGACAAGATAATAACAAGTATACAGAATGACTCTCCTGAGATTGTGAAAATGCTCTGTATGTGTACAAAATCTAGATGGCGCTTCAAAAGTCTATCTATACCTGTCATGTAGGCTACTGAGCCAGCGACATGTTGTATGTATCACATTTTACACAGGTTGTCCTCTAAGGTTTGCCTTATCTTATCTTATCTTGAGACTTTTGTGTAATTACCCCTCTCCGTGCAGCTAATCCATTGCTTCCTCTACCTTCACCAATAGGTTAATGATGGAGTGCAATGGCAGTGCTTTGAAATCCCCTGGTTCAGGGTAACCGCTACCTAGGAGTTTCATTCTGAGCCTGGCGAGTGCATCATATTCGCACAGGATGTGTCGCATTGACTCATCCTCTTCGCCACACATTCTGCAAGCTATATCGGTACATAGTCCCATCTTCAGTAATTGGCTTCTAACTCCGAAGTGACCCGTGAACGCTCCAACTATGTATCGCAGCTGTCTTCTGCTGAGCATTAAAAGTTTCCTAGTCCAGCCTCCCTAAACTCTTAAACTCTTTCAATGAAGAGTTTAGAATGCCTCAGACCAGACATGGCTATCCACTCTTGCTGGTGTTTATCCTTGGTGTGGTATTATATGACAGTTTTAATGGTATCTGCCGAGAGCCCCACATATGGTTTAGCAGTTTCGGTTTAGAAGCATAATAAAGTAAGGTTTGCCTTCACTTTATTATGCTTCTATATTCTATTCTTATACTTACACAAAACTGAAAAGGCGTTGGGCTTTACTAATCTCATCAAAATCAAAATATTTCTGCGACATATTTTAATCATAAAATCAATAATTATTGCTTCCAAATTGAGATCCGATAAGAAAAAAGTCGAAACAGGCACAGCTTTCTTGCGGAACAGCAGCTAGTCATACTTTCACACCAAACCTTCAATACCTACTTAGGATTATCATCGCCTGAGGACACTCCCCTTTCATCCCTTTTTTCCCTATTTTTTTCAAGCATATGTACAATGTTTGCTTCTTGAAATATTGGCTTACTGACTGTGTGTGTCAATGAATATTTAAAATATACTCAAGAGTGTACAAATACGAAGAAGAACGATCTTTACTATTCCGTAAAGGTTCCGGTTGGTAAATAATTGATTATACACTCAACAGCAATGAATTCAGGTCACTTTGTATGGAAAATGCTATATTAAGTGACCCGCATTCATTGCTGTTGAGTGTAGTTAAATTTTCAGCTCATTTGACCATTAAAAACTTTTAAAACACTGAACAAGTACATACTCGTATATTCTGAAGGAAAGCGAATAAAGTCGCGTGGCGTCGGCTAGCGTGGGACGGGGTGGAATGACATCTATACGGCACGTATACAGCCAAACTCGGGTTGTTATCGTTCGTTAGTCTTACATTATTGGGACGGAGTCTGTAATTGGTACACGGAAATACACCCTGGCCGGGGCGGCTTTCGTTCTACGACTCACATCATTATATTATTACTACTACTACTACAGCCTATTTGCGTCCCACTGCTGGGCACAGGCCTCCTCTCATTAAATTATTGTGGGACATGAATTCGTTGATTCATAGAATAGAATAGAATAGAATAAAACTTTATTGTTCAACCGTGTTTTACAAAAGATGGTAATGTATAATAATTATTTTAGTTTCAACGGTAACCCTCTCGGGTATACAATGTTATATTAAATGCTTAAGAACTACAATACTTAAGTATTAAATTCTGTGCCTTTTAACATTTTTAAAGCAATAGGTAAATTATTAAAAACCCGAATAGCAGATATAAAAGCACTACTTTTGAAAGTCTTATTTCTAACATATGGCATTTTAAGGTCAAATTTATATTGTGATCGAACATTTTCACGCACAGAAGATTGCGCTGTAAAGTAAATAAATGTACATAATTCATACACGTAAATTCCAGTAAGTGTTAAGAAGCCTTTTTCTTTGAAAACATTTCTTATCGATTCTCTCTGTGTCATATGATACATTGCTCTTATACACTTTTTTTGACATACAAAAGTGGATTGAACTTCTGTAGAGTTTCCCCAATATATAATACCATAGGTCAATATAGAAAAAACATTTGCATAATATGCACTTCTAATTACATCTTCGGAACATGAGTCTGCTAAAATAGAGAGTGCATAGCATTGACTTGAAAGCTTTTTGTTTATATTTAAAATGAGCGGTTTCCAATTCAAAAAAGGATCGATAGTCACACCTAAGAATTTGATTTCATTTACCTCTTCTAGTTTTATGCCCGATGAAGAAATGTCCAATTGCACTGGCCTACTATTGTAATGCCTAAATCGCATCAATTTTGTTTTAGACAAGTTTATTGATAGGTTTATGGACTTTAACCATTCTATTACATTTTCCAAGGTGTTACTAATATTCATTTGGAAATTTTCGTCTAATGTATGACCCGTAAAAAATATGGTTGCATCATCTGCAAACATCACACAAAGCTCTTTAATCCTGTCAGGTAATTCGTTCACATAAATTAAGAATAAGAGAGGAGCTAGGACACTTCCTTGTGGCAGACCTACTTTAACTAATTCGAAATCAGATGTTATTTTTTCTATAGTTTTATTATTTCTATTGTATTTGTCGATAACTGTTGCCTGTTGCCGATCTGTAAGGTAACTTTCAAGTAGATACTTAGGTACTTTCATATAGGGTTGTAGTTCTTGGTGCCAGCAATGATGGACACCATCCTCAACAGCCTATTTGCGTTCCACTGCTGGGCACAGATCTTCTTTCATCACGAGAGAATTAGGGCTACAGTCCTTAAGCGAGCCCAGTGCGAATTGAGAACTTGTTTTTAGAATGATCTAGCATCTTTAGAACGTTCTTATGATGACAATAGTTAAAAATGCTCCTATGATGACATGCCATTGTTCGTATGATGACATGCGCATGTTTCTATGATGAAATGATATGTTCCTATAATGACATGTGCCTTTTTTCCTATGATGACATAATTCAAATTCAAATTCAATCATTTATTCAGCAAATTGGCCACATAGGGGCACTTTTACACGTCAGAAAAAGAATTTACTAGACCCATTGCTTGAGAAGAAGCGCCGCAACCATTGTTCCTATGATGACATATGCTGATATTCATATGATGACATGCCGATGTTCCGATAATGGCATGCCCATGTTCTTATGTTCAGTCGGGGTTACTTAGCGAGCATGTTGAAGATGCGATCGTGTCGCGCTCGCTCCTTAACCCCTAAACGGCTGCAGCCACGTGGCTCCCTCTCCACAGAGGCTCGTTAAGTCGCATTCACGTTGCCGGATATTTTTGTCTGCTATCATTTACTATGTAGGTACGCCAGAAATTGCCGTTATTTGGCCCCGTGATTGTTGATATTGGCTCGGCGTATAAATTAGCGATTCGATATGAGACGGGAATAAATGGCTTTATTTTGTTTGGTGTAGGTCAGACCATCAAATATCAATTGGGTAAAGTGGTAACAATAAAAGGTCTAAAGGAATGAATGTGTTAGTTTTTAACCGCGGCAATCATCTTTTTACAGGAGATGAAAAGGGCTGGAAAATTAGTATAAAATTCAGTCTAGATGAGGTTGCATGCAACCACTGTAAAATATTGGACTAAATAAACAGGCAGCAAACTATTTGCCTAATAAGAACATGGCTTCAGCCAAACATGTATCTTCGCCATATTGGCAGTAAAAAAAATCGAAGCCCCTAAAAACAAACGCATATTCCAAATACGAATTCAGAATGTGGAAATGCAGGTGCTTTATCGTCAACACGCTGGCTGGGTACTTTTTCCGACACTTCCGTTTGGTTCACCAATTTCGCTAGCACGTGAGATCAGCCGAACGCTTGCACGTGATGTGGTTTCATAAAACACCCACCGTTTTGCGAAGACCTCTCCGCGATGACTTTCTTGATCTTTGGAACGCCATAGACTCCATACGACGACAAATATTAACGTGAAAAAGAAACCTTGAATTAGTCGTGTAGAGTCCAAATTGAAGCTTCATTTGGGATAATATCGGCAGTGAAAAGTTTCAAAATTGGAAGCAGAGTCAGTAGCGGGGGACTGAAGGAAGGCTCAAGCTAAAATGGTTGTTAGTCAAAAATAAGTTTTTAACTCTATAGGTGTTAGGTAAACGTCCGAATTTAAGGAAAATTGTCGGAATGTCCTTTCAAATTAGGAGAGCGTTTCGGGGATGAATTGTACTTTTTCACCTTTGCTGTGTTTCCACCTCTGTTAACTTTTACTAATGTCACATGGCGGACACGGCCGGCCTACAAAAGCACGATTTCGAACACAATTCGAACGAAATGTCAATGTTTGCGTGCGAGGACGTCTGTGTGCGTGCGAGGACGTCTGTACACTTGTAAATGTGTGTGTACCAACTCGCGGGCCAGTGATCCACTCTCCATCTCCGGATGAAACAAATGACGGTAAGGGCGAGTTGGGCGCGAGTTGCGCGCCGGCTAGATTCAGGCGGTTGATTCCGTGGCCATTCTGTATGTAGTAAGTACTATTAAATATCCTGTGCTAAAGTGCGAAATTTAAACAGATTGCAATTGTACCCATTAGGTTTCGGTAAATGGAACATCCAGAACAAATAGCCATAGATACTTCTACTATTACTACAGCCTATTTGCGTCCCACTGCTGGGCACAAGCCTCCTCTCATCACGAGAGGATTTGGTCCCCACGCGAGCCCAGTGCGGATTGGGGACGTGCAGGTTTCCTCACGATGTTTTCCTTCACCGAAAAGCTCAGTGGCAAATTCAACGTATAATATTTTGACATATTTCGGAAGAGAGAATACAGGCAGCTTTATTACGGATATAAAACTGTGCGAGTATTTAAAGGATTCTTTAGTGTTACTCCTGAAATATTGCGTCGGGGGTGTTCGACGACTTTACAGTGAAAAATACCAAAAAATGAGGGGATTTATCCGGGTTTAGCCGCGAGCCTAAGTTATGGCCGGTCAAAACTGGAAAAAGCTGGTTTAAAGCGGCGAGCCGTCGATTTAACTTCATTCGCAGTTTCAAACTTAAAAGTAGGGTTCCGTGCTGAAATAAAAACATTGAAAACTTCAAGACATTACTTAATATTATAAAGGCGACAGTAAATCTGTCTGCCGGTTACCTCTTTACTTAAACCACTGGAACAATTTAGATAAAATTGGTAAAGCGATAGTTGGAGTCCCGGTGAAATCGGAACAAAACGCATTGTTCGCGCGTAAACGCGATAACCGAATTCCACGCGGGTGAAGTCGCGGGCAGAAGCTAGTTGCACCTAATTGGTTTTTGTTTGGAGTCAGTGACATTTAAGGCATATGAAACAACAATACATTTCAGACTAGGTACCAGTCAATTTAAAAAACTGTTACAACTTTGCTGAATTTTTTTTCGTTCTCTCGCATACGTACGAGTTCTTTTGATTTCTTTATTATTTCTTTATTATTCAATTTAGGCACTATAAACATGTAATGTGAATCTGTATGTTTAAATTTTGAAAAAAGGCCATCTGCAGAGTTTGTTGCGGCGCTTCTTCTCGAGCAATGGGTTTAGGAAGCGCTGGTAAATTCATTTCTGTTAAATTTATTTAAAAGTGACGTATAAAAGTGCCCAGATGTGGCCTATTTGCTGAATAAATATTTTCATTTTCATTTTCATTAAACTAAGTACCTTAGATCATACTCGTAAGTCTTAAGTTAGCCTTAAGACTTATTGTTACAGTATCAAATAAAGATTTTTCTATTTCCATTTCTAAACGGTTTTGTTTACTGACCGGTATGTTTTTATTACTAAATACAGAACCCATATCAATATAAGTCGGATCAAGCATCACTCAAAAAAATAACGGTTTTTTAAGCTAGTAAAGTGTTTAAAAAAATGAATGTTCAAGCCTTCAGCCTTCGGCGAGCGATATTTCGGGCTACAGGGCCCATTCTATTTGAGAAATAAAAAATTTAATAGTTCCATTTTTCAAGCTTCAGGCTCTGCGATTGCGCAATATGCGAATGAATTTCATGGTGTATTAGACGACAACCTAAAAACTAGGTGTTTGTACTTCAGTCTATTCGCGTCCCACTGCTGGGCACAGGCCTCCTCTCATCACGAGAGGGTTTGGGCTATAGTCCCGCATGCGGGCCCAGTGCGGACTTCACAAACATCTTTGAATTACTTCGCAGATGCGTGCAGGTTTTCTCACGATGTTTCCTTCACCAAAAAGCTCAGTGGTAAATTCAATTTGAATTTAATTATTTAATAAAGACCAAATATCAGTAAACTTAATATATAAGCTATTATCCTGTATTTTTGTCTTACTCAAGGAAAAAGTGCATTTAAATCAGTACCCATACTTAATATTATAAATGCGATAGGTTCTAACACTACATCTTTGTTTTTGTCAGTCTATCTGTTGCCTCTTCACACTTAAAAATATTTGACCCAATTTAGATGAATTTGGCATGGAGATAGTTCGAGTCCCGGGAAAGTAGGGCCGACGTGAAAGAAATGTTTACACTTTTTCACCCTATTCCGTTGTATTAAAGTCCAAAAGTGTAAACATCTCTTTAACGTCGACTGTACATAGGGACTAACATACTTTTCATCCCAAATTACTCGTCGTTTCCCGCGGTTTCCCTATAACCGAATCCCCCGCGGACAAAGTCGCGGGGAGAAGCTAGTTGTACTATACATGCTAACGTAAAACTGTCTGTATGTTACGTTTTCACGTTTAAACTGCTGTTTTATATGTTTGGAATCGTGATAGTTAGAGGCCTTGCTTCGAAAGATTTGCGATAATATTCACTAAATTAAAAATAGATAAAGTCGCGGCGCTAAAGCTTATTCTACGCGCATAATTTAGTATTTTCCTTCTTATGATACAGAAATAAGTTAAAAAGCTCTTTAAACATATAACTGACGGCCGGATTGGTCCAGTTAGTAGTAGTGACCCTTCGGTTCCAATGGTCGCGGGTTCGAGTCCCGCTCGGGGCAAACTTTGTGTGATGAGCACGAATGTTTGTACTCGAGTCATGGATGTTTAGTATTTATATATGTATGTATTTCTCTATATAAGTATTTATATCGTTGTCTGGCACCCATAATAGAAGCGTCGCTTAGTTTGGGGCTAGGTCCAATATTTGTGATGTGTCCCAGGATATTATTTATTATTTACTATTATAACTTAAAGGCTTAAAGCAGAAGCCAGATTCAAAGAGCTCAATACTATATTCAATATCCTAGTTTGCGTTCACGTTTGCAACAAAAGCCTTCAATAGAATCCCACATCGATATTAACGAAGCCTTTAAACCTATGAATTTACTGAAATACACAGCTAAGTTATGAAAAGATAGTACAGTCGTATTAATAACCGCTCGCGGCTTTTGTCATCCATACTCTGCAAAGGTCTTCACACATTCATTACATAAGTTCCAAATTATTTTCGGGTTTACAGCAGGGAACAGCTATCCTCTATACCTAATACCACTTACTAAGTCTGTAGAGGTCACGTGACCATGTGTATGTATTTGTGGTTGGTGTAGTTTAACTCGAGAACTATACAGGTAGGATTCTTAATGTTATTTCATGCTAGCTGATAAAACGCGTAATATTATTTTTAATACAGGTGCAGGTTTAAACATTGAGATATCGCAATAAACGTGGTAAAAGTTTGTCATTTCCGAACGAGCGTTTTTTCGTTTTTTTTTACCGCTAGTGAGCGTGTCTAAAGTTGTTTTTTACGAACTAGTGCGTAAAGTTTTTTGAGCTTCATCCTGTTCGTTTATTTCTTTATTCTTTTTTTTTCGCAAATGTATTAAAAAATGTCGTTTGATTCGCATGTATGCGAAATTGTCATTTTATAAAATGACAAACTTTTCACACTTGCATCAAATGTACTATTTTTTAGTATATTTCAACTCTTCGTCGCTAAATTTATATGGCTGTATCTTATTAATTTTTGAACTGGAAAATGGAAGTGGCATTTTTACGCAACGCCTCAGCTGCTTTAAGCTGTGAAAATGCTGTTAACCTCAATGTAATCCGTGTAATGCATTGTATTGTATTGAAAAATATCCATCCACAATGGATGCCGCAGTGCGCTGCCAGTCATACATATGCGGTTTACGGCCAATATCAGAAATTAACGAAGAATTATGGTTTCCGTTCGGCTGATCATCAATCAGGGAATTATGATGACGGAGTAGTTCAGCGGTTTGACCTATAGGTTTGACCTAATGCAGAGGGTAGAGGATTCAAATACTGGCTGTTACCTACCTGCGAGACGAAATTCATTCATAATATCCGTACTAACTAAAAGAAAAACTAACTACGCTGGCTCAGCGACCCAAAATGGATCTTGGCCTCCGAAACGAGCTTTCGCCACTGTGCCCTGTCCTGCGCCACCTCTTGCCAGTCGCTGGCTCGGAGGCTCCGCAGGTCCGCTTCGACGACGTCCCTCCAGCGATATCTAGGTCGCCCCACTGGGCGACGTCCAGTCGAACGACCCATATACGCTCTTTTCACTGCCCGATCCTTCCTCTCCCATTCTCTTAACGTGGCCGAGCCAGCGAAGTCGGTGAGCTTTGGTTTCCCCTACTATGTCGGGTTGGCACACTAGGTCTTCAATTTCGACGTTTTTCCGAATTCGCCAACTGCCGTCAACTGCCGAACGAAGGACTTTTCGTAATAATATCCGTACTAATAATTATTATGAATGTGAAAGTGTGTTTTTTTTTATCCGTCCTTCTCGTGGGATAGTTGGAGTCCCGGGGAAGGACATGTATAGGTTACTTGTAATTCCGGAAAACCGAATAGTTCCCACAGGAACGCGATAACCGAATTCCACGCGGACGAAGTCGCCGGCAGAAGCTAGTAGAAGATAAAATAATCGATTACTGAACGGCGCCTTTGAATCGGTCCGACGCGGCGATATATAACTAGATTTTTGCAAAAATAAAAACCCGGACTGTAGACAAACTCTGGATTTCACATATCTTATATTTGTAATACATTCATTCAACCCTTCATTTTGATACCCCACTCGATAGGCTTTGACAAAAAAAATATTCGGCCACGTTTAAAATGCCTCCAAAATTGCAATCTTGATATACCCAGTGCCACTTTCACGAATAAGACGAATCTAACGACACCTCGCTAGCTAAAATCCATCCAGCCATTTAGGCTACACAGCGTGCCAAAGAAATATACATACATACACACACACACACTCGAAAAACACAACCCTCCTTCTGGCGCAGTCGGGTAATAAGTAGGTATTTCCCATCACAATCGTCTTTTGACTTCTAGTAGGTGTCAAAGAAATCAGCACGCTTTTTTTCATACCATTGAAGGCGCTTGCTTCCTCTAGTTCAATAGTATTTCTGTGGTTAAAAGTAACGATTAACGGAGTAGAAACTTCGGTAGAACTTCAACGGTAGAAAACTCAAGGTAAAGCTGCAAGTTAGCATTTCTCCATAGACCTATAATAACATATGGACGAACAGTGCCTAACAGAATATGTCAAAATATATGGAGCAAACTGACATTAGAAAATACGTTCCAATATGCTAATAACGCCTCTTTATAATATACTACTACTACAACAGCCTATTTACGGCCCACTGCTGGGCACAGGCCTCCTCTCATCACGAGAGGGTTTGGGCTATAGTCCCCACGCGGGCCCAGTGCGGATTGGGGACTTCACACATATCTTTGAATTACTTCGCAGGTGCGTGCAGGTTTCCTCACGATGTTTTCCTTCACCGAAAAGCTCAGTGGTAAATTCAAATTGAATTTCGCATATAAGTAAACTTAGAGGTGCGAGCCGGAATCGAACCCCCGACCCTCAGCATGAGAGGCGGTAGGTCGAACCACAAGGCCACCACGGCTTCAATATGTGTCAAGATAAATATTTTATACAAAAGTAAACCTAACACTATACTCGTAAGACTTAAGTGTAAAATTTACTTTAGCGCCAAACGGGTGCCCGAGTTATTCGGGCACCCGTTTTGACGGGCCATTTTTCTCCGGCTGATTGTGAATCCTTACTTATAATAGATGAATGCATTTCTCCTATTATGCGTTTATCTACTGAGTACTGCAACAGTTTACTTGAACAATGCCGTCTCGCAAGGTGTAAGAAACTTCGCTAGTTAAGCGATAATAACTGTTTTTGTTATTAAAGTAGGTAAATATTTTAGTACTATCTCGTACTCGGAACTCTTCTTAACCAGCGCAGCGGCCAGTATCCAGTACAGAAGTGTCGCATTAAAATTAATAAGAAATTTATAAAGTTCTCGAGTGGCGCCCGCGAACCTGTAGACGAGCTGTCGGTAGGCCTCCAACAAGATGATTAAAGATGGAGTGACGACCTGGTAACGGTCGCGGGAACACGGTGGATGCAAGTGGCACAGGACCGGTCTGAGTGGCGCGCCTTGGGGGAGGACTAAGTCCAGCAGTGGATGTTTTTGGCTGAAATGATGACGATGATGAAATTAAACTTTGACGACAGGTTTGGCTCAGTTGGTTGTGACCCTGCCCACTGTTTCGACGGTCGCAGATTCGAATCCCGCTAGGGACAAACTTTGCGTGATGAGCATGAATTATTGTTTTTCGAGTCAAGTATTTTTATCGTTGTCTAACACCCATAGTACAAGCTTTGGGTAGTTTGGGGCTAGGTACGTGTGAAATGTCCCAAGATATTATTATTATTTATTATTATCGAAAAACATTTACCGTAGTATAACTTAAAATTACGTATAATATAAATATCTAATGACCCTACATTATTAACAGTTAAACATGTTATAACGTTAGCCGTTGTTTCAAATGTTGATACAACTTTAAAAAAACCTTTATAAACACAAATAAAGCTGAGTGTACACCGCGTTCGGATTTAACAGCATTACCGGGCGGAGTCATTGAATTACCTGCAGTTTCCCCTTTGCGTTGCAATGTGGAGATGTATGTTTATGTCGATACTTTATAGTTTGACTAGCATAACAAAAGAAGACTCAGGTTAAACATTTATATACTGTGATGAACCACACTTTTTTGTGGAGTATGACATAATATATAGTTAATTAATAGTTGTCCTATTATTTCCATGACTGTATTCTGCATATTTTTCTGGCAAATAAACATTATTCTTATTCTTATTCTTAATATTTAATCCAAATTGGACTTCGAGTTAAACAATGTAGGAATTAAGATTTTTTTGGAAAATTAACTCTTCAATGTTTTTATAATAGGGAAGAAATGCAGATTTTGTAACTGAAAACCCATTTGTAAAAGCTAGATGGCTCGGCCGAGTTGCACCAACGCCACGGATGTCAGGTTTGCCTCTAACTCTCGAGTTAGACTAATACTACTAAACCCGAGTTAAGACGCTGACCCTAATTGACCAAGCGCGAAGTGTTTCCGTGTCAACTTGGGAAAAAAATGCTTTTGTATATCCGGATGTCCAGTCTATTTCCGGCTATTCTCCTCTACGGCTACCGGCCGCATTTCTGAACCGATTCCGGTGAAATGTTGTGATCAGGTAACTTTGGAAATTATAATAGACTTTTTTGTAGATTCAGTTTTTGGTAATTTTTCAAAATGGCGGAGCTATGGGGCCTTAAGTCTACAGCTCTCAGAGCCACTCCATGTACAGTGTATTATCACCTGTTAACTTGTTCAAGATTGCTACGGTTTTCGTAGCAGCTACGGGCGTAGCGTCGTAGCGTTGAAATAATAATTGCATTTTTACGCTCTCTCTTATTTATAGGAGGTGGGGCCGGACTAATATCATTAAAAGCGAAAGTTGGAGTCCCGGGACGGCCATTGGCTACTTTTTATCCCGGAAAAATGCATAGATCCCGCGGGATCGCGTTAACCGAATTCCACGAGGGTGAAGTAACGGGCAGAAGTCAGTAATAAATAAATAATTTGGGACATTTTTAGTTGAAAATGAGACGGTGAAATTGAAATCTTACCTCTGAGAAAGAAGTTAAGACTAACGACTGAGCTTTCCGGTGAAGGAATGTCCGTTTACAAATTTATGTTTTAATTTAAGACTCTTCAAACCCTCACGTAGTTGTAGTTAATAAAACAGCCTGCATATACGTGTATATTTTTCAATGAATCGAAAGTACTGCCCCAGTTCCGTAGTTCCGTGGAGAAGGGAGCATCGATTCGCTCCTCTATTATTAAACGTCATGCATAAAAATATCCCCACGCGAAATGATGGGGCGGGAACCCGCGACCCCACTGCAAGATAGGGATAGACCACGCTATGGAAATATATATTTTACTAGCTTCGGTTATCGCGTTCCAGCGGGAACTATGCGTTTATTATTATTATAATTAACAATATTTGTATATATGTATATATTGATATAGGTACATATATACATATACACATACAAAAATTGCTCGTTTAATAGTATAGGATTAATAGATCGGATAGGATAGACTACGTTAACGGCTTAAGGCCGTTCCCTGACCCAGCATCGTCAAATTGCTCATGTAAGATCATATTTCTGTAAGAAATGCTAAAAGCTAAAAATTTTAAGAAAAAAAACATATGTTATATTTGATTATATTATCCTTAATTTGACAGCTTTCGTCACGATTCACGAAATTTCACTCGATACAATTTAATTCCAAAGTAACCTCTAACTCGGACCTTTAATCCAACTTTACTCCAGTTTCCAGTTCAAGCAGTATAAAAGAGAAAACAACCGAAAAAATATCCATATTAAATGCATAATTTGACAGCTTTATATGCCATGTTTTAAGACGGTATTTTTATACAAATTAAAACGTGTTAAATACTAACTAAATCGGGCGTTTTGTGCGTAGCGCTTTCTCCTTCACTCGTTGCACGAGTGACAGGGACGGCTGACCTGGGTATAGGAGCGGCCTTAAGTGCTTCGCCGCGCGCCTTCTAAGTCGTGTCCTGCTTGCTATACGGCAGTAAAAGAGCCGGTAAAAATACTAGCATACAGGCAATAAATCTTAGTTTCAGGGATGGCAACGCATTCGCGAAGTTATAGTTCCTTTATGTCCATGGGCTACTGAGGCCACTTACCATGTACCAGTAGTGGTGCCAAATCATGCCATAAATAAACTAGGTTACAATAAGGTAATCAACATCATCATCATTTCAGCAGGAAGACGTCCAGTACTGGGATCAGGCGTCCTCTCATTGCTACAGGGTTTGCGCAATGGGGACTATCGTTTCTTTGCTCACCAGTTGGCGCCACTGTTGACTAAGGTCCAGAGGCACAGCTGTCAAAGGCGACTTTATAAGATCGGCGCCGAAACAAAGTTTTCAATGTTGAATCTCATTAAATTTATTAATTATAAATAACTATCATCATACTTAAGTATAATTGTAAACTGTTTTAAGTTGGTCAAATAAATAAACTTTTATTTATTATGAAAATGAAAATGAAAATATTTATTCAGCAAATAGGCCACATCTGGGCACTTTTACACGTCACTTTTAAATGAATTTAACATAAATGAATTTACCAGCGCTTCCTAGACCCATTGCTTGAGAAGAAGCGCCGGAACAAACCCAGCAGAAGGCCTTTTTTCAAAATTTAAACATATAGATTTACATTAAATTTACGTTAATATGTATAAAAATACATATATAGGTACATACTAAAATCACATTTAAGGGATGTATAGTCCCTAACTTAAACTTAAATCTAAGATCTTAGAGATGGTCTTATATTAGGTACAAATTCATGAAAATATTAATTAAAGTACTTATCTAAATATGTATACTAAAAATAATAATAAAAATCGCAAATGTTTAGAGATTGTCTACGTCTCGTCAGAAAAAAAAAACTAAGTACCTGATACAAATAAATGGAATTATTTATTATCATCTTATCGAGGAGCTATGCCGCAATGTAGAGGAGCTCCGTTTTTCCGAAGCCCGCCAAAACCAGTGAAAACTGAATGATATTGGACCTCACGCGACACTAGCGCCTCTAGTGGAAAATTCACACGCGATAGCCTCCATTATGTCACTACGATTGGGGACTTCACACACATCCTTAAATTACTTCGCAGATGAGTGCAGGTTTTCACACGATGAAATTTTTCTTTATCTAAAAGTTCAGTGGTAAATTGAAATTTAATGTACATAAGTAAACTCGGCGATGAGAGCCGGATTTAAACCCCCGACCCTATGCACGCGAGGTCGAACCACCAGGCCACCACGGCTTTCGCTGGACATACCATAAATAAATCCCTTGGGAGTTAGTAAATAACCCTACTAAATTACAAAAATAAATGTATATTTACGCATCGATCTACTACTGTGCGACAGACTTAACAATAATTTGAGTTTCTTCCAGGTCGGTGCGAGCGCGTAATGGTAATTGGGAGGGTGTGGTTGGAAACACAGTTTGTGGTGCCTACCCGCAGCGCGTCTGCAGTAGAGTACGGAACGACCGCCGAGTGCCTCGGCCGAGTCGGGTATGACCCGGTTTTGTGAACCTTATTTTTTTAAATAATTTACTCAAAAAATCATGACTATATTAGATTCAAGACCCACGTTTACCGAGCCGCTAAGCTCTCAGGTTAGGTTCTTAGGTTTAGTTAATATCAACTCAACTTGATTTAGATTCTAGATACTCTAAAGTAAGCATCGTTAATGCAAATCGGCCTAAGTGGACAACTTATATTAAGAAATCAACATCATATGTGTAATTTTGCTGTCTTTAATCGATATCTATTTACACAAATTGTCATATTCATTGTAGAGGTTTAGCCGCGGACGAGTAAAATGTTGGATAAGAAACACGGCGGACACGGCCTATAAAAGCACGATTTCGAACACAATATGAATGAAGTGTCAATGTTTGCGTGCGAGGACGTCTGTACACTTGTAAATGCGTGTGTACCATTACGCGGGCCAGTGATCCACTCTCCATCTCCAGATGAAAGAAATGACGGTAAGGGCGAGTTGGGCGCGAGTTGTGCGCCGGCAAGATTCAGGCGGGTGATTCCGTGGCCATTCTGTATGTAGTACTATTAAATATTCTGTGACAAGACAGCTAACTCTCGGTGCTCATATGGAAATCATTCCTATTCAGGCCTTGGTCTGCGCTTGTTTAAATAAAATATTGAAAACGTCCTCAGCATCTATCCATACATTAACTTTAATAGTCAGTGTACCATAAGCAAATATGAATAAGCCGTGGTGGCCTAGTGGTTCGACCTGCCGCCTCTCATGCCGAGGGTTGGGGGTCCAATCCGGCTCGCACCTCTAAGTTTACTTACGTGCGGAATTCAATTTGAATTTACCATGAGCTTTTTGGTGAAGGAAAACATCGTGACCTGCACGCGAAGTAATTTAAAGATGTGTGTGAATGAAGTCCCCAATCCCCACTGGGCCCGCGTGGGGACTATAGCCCAAACCATCTCGTGAGACGCAAATAGGCTGAAGTAGTAGTAGTAAGTAAATACCTATAATGGACTTTAAAATCCCCGAGCCATAGCGCTCCCTCTGTTCAAGGTGCTCTGTGGCGCGCGTCATAGAGCACAACTCTGCAATTATCATTAATTCGTTGAACGTTCCGTCAATCTGTCACCGCGACGTGTATTATCAAAATTACACGGCAAAGGTGTGGCTTTGGAGGGTAAGATAAGTTATTACTTGTAATAATTGTCGATACAATAACTGTCGGAAGTTCAATAGGGATGATGACGACAACTTTTTTTCCTTAGTCTATCAGGAAGATTATTGAAAAGTATTGGACACGTATTTTTTCTTTTTTCACGTAATCAAACTTATACGGAGATATACTACAACAGCCTATTTACAGCCCACTGCTGGGCACAGGCTTCCTCTCATCACGAGAGGGTTGGGCTATAGTCCCCACGCGGGCCCAGTGCGGATTGGGGACTTCACACACATCCTTGAATTACCTCGCATGATGCGTGCAGGTTTCCTCACTATGTTTTCCTTCACCGAAAAGCTCAGTGGTAAATGCAAATTGAATTTCGCACATAAATAATTTCAGAGGTGCGAGCCGGATTTGAGCCCGTGACCCTCTGCATGAGAGGCGGTAGGTCAAACCACTAGGCCACCACGGCTTTTCTCGGAGATATATTGAGTGGAAATGTCACGTGACGTCACGGTTAGGAACGATTTATACCTAACGGTGAGGTTAGCTTCCACTCTCCAACTTTAATGCGTTTTAACTTAGTCATTCTTTATTAATTTGATAAAACAAAAAATACGTGTCTAATATTTTTATATTTCCTGACTGACGGACTAATTAGAATTTCGATTTCTTCACCCTGTCGTCATCCCTATTGTCAGTGCACTACGGCACAGGGCGGACACGGCCTATAAAAGCACGATTTCGAACACAATTCGAATGAAGTGTCAATGTTTGCGTGCGTGGACGTCTGTGTGCGTGCGAGGACGTCTGTATACTTGTAAATGTATGTGTACCAGTACGCGAGCCAATGATTTACTCTCCATCTCCGGTTGAAGCAAATGAAGGTAAGGCGAGTTGGGCGCAAATTGCGCGCGGGCTAGATTCAGGCGGGTGATTGCGTGGTCATTCTGTACGTAGTACTATTAAATATTCTGTGGCTACGGTAGAGTCAGGGACTAAGTTCAATTAGGCGTAACTATCCGTCTGAAGAATGTTTCGCGATCTAAATATGGCTAGTGCTTTCATCATTATTTTCATAAAATTCATCCTTCAACATTATAATTATTTCAACCCTAAAACGTCAAGTTATGCAGATTCCTTAGAATCTTGTCGTAGGCCTTCAAACAGCGCATCTTTTTGTTTATTTTTGTTAATACAGTTGTTCAAAATAGTATATTTTGATGCGAGTGCGAAAAGTTAGTCCCTAGTTATGTTGGCGCAAGCGAAAACGAGCATTATCTAACACTAGGGACGAGTGAAAATGACAATTTCGCACGTGTATCAAACTATTTTTAGGGTTCCGTACCTCAAAAGGAAAAAACGGAACCCTTATAGGATCACTTTGTTGTCCGTCTGTCCGTCCGTCCGTCCGTCTGTCAAGACCCTTTTTCTCAGGAACGCGTGGAGGTATGAAGCTGAAATTTATATCAATTACTCAGGTCTACTGTCCCTTGAAGCTGTGAAAAAATCAAACTTCTAAGCCAACGCAATCAAAAGATACAGCCGTTTATGCCGCAAATTTTCGACACTTGCAAGGGAATCAAAACCTACAGGGTGCTTCCCGTGAACTCAGAATCTTGAAATTTGGTACGAAGCAACGTCTTATAGCATACATAAAGGAAAAATTACGAAAACCATAAATTTTTAGTTACATCACATAATATATATTTTTTTAATAATTTTAACCTTACTACCCATTTCCTCATAAACGCGTAGAGGTATTAAATTGAAATTCATACCAAATACTCAGGTCTATAATACCTTTAAGCTGTAACAAAATCAAACTTCTATGTCAACGCAATCAAAAGAAACAGCAATTTAAGCTGCATATTTTGAAACTCGCAAGTACTCGCAAGGGAATCAAAACCTAAAGGGTACTTCCAGTCGACCTAGAATCTTGAAATTTGGCATGAAGCAACGTTTTATAGCACACATAAAGGAAAAATTCCGAAAACCTTAAATTTTTAGTTACATTACAAAATATATATTTTTTAAGATCTTTGTCTTAAATTTATGCTACTCCATCTTTCCCCATTGTAATGTTATGAATTTCATTTTGCAATAAAAATACCATAGTTATGACTCGATTGTCGTAAAGAACGAACTTTGTAAACCTTACAGGTTTGTACGGAACCCTCGGTGCGCGAGTCCGACTCGCACTTGGCCGGTTTTTTTAAATATATTTGCGAAAAAAAAAAAAAAAAGAAATAAACGAACAGGGTGCAGCTCAAATAACTTCACGCACTACTTCGTAAAAAGCAACTTTAGGCACGCACACTAGCTGTCAAAAAACAAAAAACGCTCGTTCGGAAATGACGAACTTTTGGCACGTTAACCAGGTATCGAAATGTTTACTTTTTGAGCACCTGTATTGAAAAGTAATCTTTTCGATAGCAGTTTAGCGTGTGAAAAGTTTCTCAATTCCGGACGAGTGCTGTTAGTTTTTCAACAAAGTTTTTAGGAGTAAAAGTTTTTTGCGCGCTATTGCTTTCTACCTTTTGAACCTGCCTGTTAGTTTTCACTTCTTTTGCGCTAATTATTAATATTGACGTTTTAACACGTGCGAAATTCTTATCCTATCTGGTCCTAAATGTTTGCCCGCCCGATATCCAGGACACGTGATAGATTGACTAACTTTTCGGACTTTCGTACAAATGATTTTGGCTTCATTGGTCATCAGTTCTATTCTACGAGCAATGTGTTATTATGCTCTTTGAAATTATATTTGAAAAATTGCGCGTAGCGTACATACGAATGTATGGATCTATTTTGAGTGTCATAAAACTAAATGCATGTAAAACTTAGTATTGAGTATCATGAAAGATTCTATTTTAGGTCATCTTAGCACAAATGAGATCAAATTTGCCTACCCAAACCCGATACGTCTTGTCAACCGCGAGGAATGCGAAGCATTGCGTAATTAGTGTTCACTGCTGCTCCGACACAGCAATTACAGGTCGCGATTGATTTACCGCCGCAATGGATCGAGAATTACTGGCTGTCGATGGATTTACGGGCACTGGCCTAATGAGCGGGGTGAGGGCGTGCATATTTTGACTGTTTGACGATCTTAGAGCGGATTCCCAGATGCCACCGTTTTGTGGCGCGTGTGGTAATATTTGTAACATAACAGGTAACAATAGATGGCACTAATGGTAACCTTCGATGACGCTCACAATAGTTCGACGCTGTATTTGACACATTCCCTGCGTATCAGCCAAGATTCCGTCCGCCGCGGTGCTTTCACGCAGCGCGCAGTAAATAGGTACTAGTTTTCTCCCACTCGTGCGGAAGGCATATCTTTCGCATATTTGCGAGTTGGACAGAGGCAGAGAAGTATAGTTTTCGGTTTGCAACGGAAAGTTTAGTAATTTGGCATAGGTATAAAAATCCTTTTTTGACCGCAATCGATAGAAGTCAACTCAATTTTGTTTAGCTAGCGAAAAAACCGTTGACCGAGGTGTTTTTTCAAGATTATTAAATAGAATTAAGTAGGTATGTGACAGTGGCAGCGGAACAGCTGGTATTCTGTAAAGTAGCTAGCTGCCTACTCCCACCGAGTGTTGTGTTACAGGGCGGCTGTGGCACAATTAGCGAAGTTCTGCGGAGATGATCGCGCGTCGCTCGCACTAACGCGCTGATTACACCGCGGGACACTGGAAATGGTGCACGGAATCGAGCGTTTGGCTTTTCAAAAACGGTGATATTAAGTGTGCGGGTTGATTCAAACCGTCTGTTAACTAAGAAGCGTTAGTTAAATATTTTCTTATGGAATAAATTGACGTTTCTGTATGGAATGACAGCTTAAAAGGCCATATTTGACGACAGTGTTAACTGTGCTTGAATCAAGCCAGGCTTGATATCAAAACCGCCAACGCATTGGTGGTGCCTCCGGTGCTGCAAATGTACAAGTGACAGTAATTAATTACAATATTTACAATGAGGTTGGCCGTCTGCCTATTTGACTGTCTAAAAGCATAAAGAAACCGGCCATTTTCTGCTTTTGAATATCCACGGGGGCTCTTTTCGACCAAATATATTTTTTAAATTTCTTATGCTCAGAAACGGATCTAACGATTTGCACAAAATTTGCAATATAGAGGTTAACGGGTGCGATAAAACGATCTACATATCTAAGTCTTGTATCTGAGACAACAAATTTTTAGCTATTTTCATCCGAGTACTTTCTATAATAGAACCAACCATCTCTAAGCGTAAAGTGTCATTAGGTAAATACACAAATAAGTCTAAGATCCGGCTTTGCCCGCTAACCTGCCGCCGAATAGGCAGCTTAGTGCTCGCACTGTTGTATTCCGGTAGGGGGTTAAGACAGCCGGTGAAATATCTGGCGCAGAGGCATTAATATTCCAGGCCTCAGGGTAGGCAATGCATTCGAAATCTTATGGTTTCTTAATGGTGATCATAGGATTTCGGTGTCCATGGGCCGCAGTGACCACTTACCATCAGGTGGGCTGTTTGCCTATACCAATGATAATTATATTTTAGCGTGCCAACCTTTGTCCGGCAGTGCACGTAACGAGTAATGGGTGAAGTGTGGATGGCACAATCGAGTTGAACTGGGTGGTCGGGCGCTCCGAGAACTTTGACGGCCGAGCGAGGGAGCGATTACGTCGTGAGACGCGGTTTACTGGGGGACGTAAACCTATGTATACCTATTGTGAGGACTAAGGAATTGTACCCTTAATGGACAAGAATACGCAAAGCTCGACTCAGATGGCTGCAAACGCTTGACCCAAACCAAAACCCAAACACTGGTTTTTTGTTAACAATTTTAAGTAGATTTGTTTAAAATTGTTAAATATTGACCGCAATTTTAATTTTGGTTCAGTTATTTTTGATGAAAATGAAGACATCCGCTCACGACGTTTACGACGTTTTAGTCGAGACGTCTCGCAGTTACCGCAACGATTAGCTTTACCGTACGTACCCAGGATTACACTACTTTGTATGAACACAAGATCAACACAAATCTCTGAAGTAATAATAAACAAACAATTGAATCAATTACTAAGTTGCTAATCCTGTGAAATACATATAGCGGATGACCCTGTACTTATTCTGACTTCAGTCGTACGTATGACCATAATAAATTAACTACACAATGAGTTTATTACGATCTCCGACGGCTAGTGACCCGTCTAGCAGAGGCGGCTCACAACCAGACTTGTCTAAATTACAAGATAAGGTTCTTGACGCATCTGTAAGTCTACGAAATAAACGAAAACAACCCGAAAGTGACTATGAGCTGGTCCATTTTCGTAAAGAAATATTAGGTGTCTTACAGGGCTACGCCGATCAACAAAACGAAAATTTGACCTTATTAAGAAGTGATATCGGAGAGATGAGAACAGATATTGGACAAATAAGGGCATCTGTTTCGAACTTACACCTTGAACAGAGTAAAATAAACCAAGAATTGACCGCCATCAAAAATAATACCTCTTTTTTAGAGAATAAACTGAAAAGTATTGAAGCGGATATTGAGACCTTAAAATCAACTCCTCTGGCCTCAAGTACTGGCCCGTCATCCTCTCAGAACCACGACGAGATGTATAAAGAATTCCAAGAGCGCTCTAGAAGGGAGAAGAACATTCTAATCGCGGGCGTTCCGGAACCCAAGGACGAGAATATACAAGACAGGCAAAACAGAGACACTGAACAAGTCAAAAGTATCATTATTTCAATTTTACCTGGTTGTGCGGATCCGCAAGAAATCTATCGCATAGGAAAATCCACACCAGGAAAAAATCGTCTTGTAAAAGTAGTTTTAGACTCATCACACACTGTCAAACAACTTCTGAAAAACAAACGATCGAATCCAGCATTTACAATTTACTGCGATCAAACACCTCTCCAGCAAAAGGACATGCAAGACCTGCGCGATGAACTTAAAAGGCGACAAGATGAAGGAGAAACTGACCTCATAATAAAATACATTCAAGGTATTCCAAAAATTATCAAGTCTCAATCAAAAAACTAACAGCAAGTCAAGCACAAGATTCAGTAGACAACGTTACGTACCAAACCCTTAATTCCTACGACGGTCTCTTCTCCACAAAAGGATCTCTATGTTTCTTCTACGCTAATGTTCGGAGCATTGTTAAGCCAGGAAAATTTGACGAGCTAAAATGTATATTGAAATCCCTAAATAAGAAACTACATGTGGTACTTCTAGCTGAAACATGGATCAAATCAGACCAAGACGCAAAAAACCTGACCTTAACTAACTATACCCACTATTATAGTTACAGACATGATAGCCGGGGGGGAGGTGTTTCAATATACGTTCATGATGACCTTAACCACAAGCTGGTAGAAGAGAAATATAATGCAGGTAACAATTTTCTTTGGGTTCAATTGGAGCAATATTCTCTTCACATTGGCATTATATACAAACCAGGAAGTACCAACATAACTACTTTCCTTAACGAATACGAGCAACAACTACAAAATAAAAATCGTGCAGTCGTGTTCGGCGATTTCAACATAGATTTATTAAATAAAGAACGACAATCAACAATGTACACAGAAATGCTATCAGAAAATGCATTTAAAATACTAAACAAAATTGATAAGTGCTATAGTACAAGAGAGACTTCATCAACTGCTACAATACTGGATCACGTTTGTTCCAACATACAAAATAACAACTTCCATCTCGCAATAGTCGACTCTTCTCTTGCAGATCATAAACAAATATATTTTGAAATAAAGAAATGTGAACAAAAAACAAGAAACAAAACAACGTATGAAGCAATTAACTACAAAAATCTATACAACAATTTCAAGCCTATACGAGAAGTAAGCACTAATCATCAATACTCGAACCTACAACATGATATACAGCAAGCTATCAAACATAACACTGTAATAAAGACTAAGATACTGAATCTACCCAAAGAAGACTGGATCAACAAGAGTATTTTGCAAGGAATTAACAAAAGAAATGTTTTATGGAATAAGCTAAAGAAAGACTCGGACAATAAAGAATTAGAAGATCAATTTAAAAGAGAGCGGAATAAACTTACAGAAGAAATAAGTATTACGAAGAAAAACTACTACCTGGGTGCTTTTAAGAAATGCTCCAATAAACCAAAAAAGATGTGGAAACTCATAAACAACTTAGCTGCCAACAAATTAAAGACGAAAAAAACGATTGATAAACTTTACACTGATAGTGGTACAATAACAGAAGATCAAGAGATATGCGAACATTTCAATACGTTCTTTTCAACGATTGGTATAGCACTAGCTAGTAAAATCCCTTCTAAATATCACACTAACGCAACAGCCACGGTACCTATTGCCAATTGTAAATTATTGTCAACCCTTGAACCGTGTACTGTTGACGAACTAAATACCATTATTGATAACCTTGATTCAAATTCTAGTAAAGGGGTGGACGGTATCAGCACTAAAGTTATAAAATGTCTTAAAAATATTATAATTGACGATCTAATGCACTGTATCAATGAGACGCTTTATAAAGGCCACTTTCCAGACTGTCTGAAAATTGCTAAAGTCACTCCCATTTTTAAATCAGGTAAAAAGACAGACTTAAATAATTACCGACCGATATCAGTGTTACCGGTCATGTCTAAAATTTATGAGAAAATCTTGCACAAACGTCTCGATGCCTTCTTAAACTCTGTGGATTTCCTTTGCAAATATCAATATGGATTTAGACCCAAATCAAACACAACTTCAGCTACTACAGATCTAATCACAACCATTAAGTCCAATATTGATAAAAAGAACATAGTTTTAGGTGTATTCATTGATCTGAGAAAGTCATTCGATACGGTGAGCCACACACTACTCTTAGAAAAACTGAAGAGTGTTGGTGTGACTGGAACTGCTTACGGTGTGCTTGAATCGTACCTATCCAACCGACTACAAATTACTAAAATCGACAAATGTCAAAGTAGTGCTCTGCCTGTTGTCTGCGGTGTGCCACAGGGTTCTATATTGGGTCCACTTCTGTTTTTGATCTATATAAATAATATCCAAGATCTAAAACTCCACGGACAAATCACTTTATACGCTGACGACACGTGCCTATTTTATTTTGGTAAAAGCATTCATGATATTACCACACAAGCCCAGGAAGATTTAAACATATTACATGAATGGTTTCAACATAACCTTCTAACAATCAATGCGACAAAAACTTCGTACATGATTTTCAAAGCGAAAAATAAGAAAATCCAACCCTTTACTTCACTCCATATAGATGGACAAATTTTACAGCAAAGTGACGGAGAAAAATATTTGGGCTTGACTCTTGACAGTGGCCTGACGTGGAAACCACACATTGACCGAGTGAGGTCTAAAATATCTCGCCTGGTAGGCTCTGTGCGATTAGCAGTTCGGTGCTTTCCGCGTCAGGTCGCTTTCATGATTTACAATTCCCTTGCCAAACCTCATCTACAATATCTTATAGAACTCTGGGGCAACGCCGCAAAAACCAATATACTACCACTACAAAGAGTTCAAAATAAAATTGTCAAAATTCTATTTCATTACAAATTCCTCACTTCAACTGTAAAAATATACAAGGAAACAAAAATACTGTCTGTTAAGCAATTGTATATTTTCAACATCTGCCTACTAATTCATAAAATATTTAAAAAGGAAATTCATTCGCAAATATCTCTAAAACAAAAAAAAGATATTCCTAATTACTGTAATAGAAATGCCAGCCACCTGCAATTAGGACAGCATTCTCGTACTAACTATGGCCTCAAATCCATAACGTTCGAAGGAGTCCAACATTACAATAAGTTACCAATCAATATAAGGAACGCTAAGAGTACTATAATATTTAAGAAGAAGTTAAAGTCACATATCATTAACAACGTAACACCTAATTACTAGCAAACCAACTGTATTCAAATAACTCGTTTTTTTTTTTTACTTAAATGTATGTGCCACCATGACATGTTACGTTTTATTATTATTTTTATTTAGATATTTTACAAACCTTAAACAACTAAATTTGAGCGAGTAGCATGATGTCCAGCTAAATGAAGGTCTTTCCTAGATTTAGATATGGGCCGAATCACACAATTGTTATCCATTGAATTTTAATTTATATTATTTTACTTAAAACTTTAATTGTATAGAAATTATGCTTGAATTGTTTTGCATGAAATATTTTCTTTTTATGAAATTTATATTTACTTTTAAAACTAACTTTAATCCAGCCTATATTGGACTGGAATTGCATCCAACTTTAAACAAACCTGTAATGTTTCTCATGTAAGTGAAATTGTAATTTCTTATGGGAAATAAACGATCTTTAAACCTAAACCTAACATCCCAATGCAATATACCTGCCCGAGATATATACCAAGTCTTTCGGAAATACGTGATGCCGTCCTCAGTGCATCCTGGAACTGCACAGCGCGGCATTTTTTAATATTTTAAGTAAAACCAATAACAACAAATATTTATCTATGTAATTGACAGACGGTTTGGATCAAGCGATCGCAGCGCCCCTAGTGGCCAAATTATGCAGATTTCTTGTCCATTATGATTTGCACAAACCCATGGGTCAAGCGAGACGCTGTGACGATATTTTACCCACAGAATCAGCTATTGATTCTAAGTTTCTTTATTTTTATATAACAAAGGCACACTTGCACTAAACCGCGAACCTCGGGTTAGCCTCTTAACCCACGTCAAATTCATACAAATGTATCTGATGTAAGCGGTTAACCCGAAGTTAACAGGTAAGTGCAAGTGGGCATAAGAGTGGCAAACAAGCATACGGCCCTCCGGATGGTAAGAGGTCGCCGTCGCCTATAGACGCTTGCGACACCAGAGGCATTACGCGCGCGTTGCCGACCCCGTGGAAACCTTTTCCTCCCTGTTTGAAAAACCCAATATTGTAAACACCTAAGTACCTATTTTATTTTAGGTTTTTATTTTTTCGTGTTAGTAAAAAAATATTTAGTATTAATTAGCATTAGGGGATTGATATATCAATTAATTGGTCCCCCCAAAATAGAGTTCGGCGTCGCAGTAGACCCCGACGGAGATGGCGGGACGAACTAGACGCCTTCCGCAATGATTGGCCGGATGTCGAAAGAGACAGAAAAGCGTGGAAAAATGAGAGGGAGGCCTTTGCCCAACAGTGGGACACTACAGGCTCACAATAATAAGGGGATTGATGGTGTGAGCGATGCCTGAATCACATACCTATTTTTTTACCAACTCGAAAAAAAAACCTAAAAAACATGCTTAGAATTGATGGCTGATTCTGTGGGTAAAAATGTCGTCACAACGTTTTGCTTGACTCCGTATAACATTTTCAACGCAAACTTTAAAAAAAAACATTTTTGTTTTTTCAATTATCACCAGTAAATAGCCACTCTAATTTTCAAGTTATAAGTGGGTATCCAATTTCGAGTGAACTATCCCCTTTCCAATTTGACCTAAATCAGACCAGCGGTTTGGACAGACAGGCTGACGGGTCCCACCTGATTTTATTTATATCGTGTGGCTAAATTCGATGGTATAGAGATTAGATTAATGTCGCCTATCCTACTACTACAGCCTATTTGCGTCCCACTGCTGGGCACAGGCCTCCCGGATCGGGGACTTTACACACATCTTTGAATTACTTCGAAGATGCGTGCAGGTTTCCTCACGATGTTTTACTTCACCGAAAATCTCATGGTAAATTCAAATTGAATTTCGCACGTAAGTAAACGTAGAGGTGCGAGCCGGAATCGAACCCCCGACCACTCGGCATGAGAGGCGGTAGGTCGAACCACTAGGCCACCACGGCCTTTTCATCCTATCCTATCGGTAGACATTTACACAAATGCATCAATGCCCGTTTATGCAATAAATTTCATACATCAATATCCATACTTAATATTGTAAATGCGAAAGTAACTCTGTCTGTCGGTCTGTCTGTCTGTCTGTTACCTTTTCACGCTTCAACAGCTGGACGGATTGAGATGAAATTTGGCATGGAGATAGTTGGGATCCCGGGAAAGGACATAGAGTACTTTTCCCGGGAAAACGCGTAGTTCCCGCGGGAACGTGATAACCGAATTCCACGCGGGCGAAGTCGCGGGCAGAAGCTAGTATTTATATAAAAAACTTTTAGCAACAATGTTACTCACTTTGTTCCAACTTATAAGTACCCAAAACTACCTAAATGTGCATTTTGTGAATACATTACATTTATTATTCGTTGTTAGGTAACAAAAACCTATAGAAAACTCAACGTAGCATTCACGTCAAATGAAAAACTTGAGCGAAAAGCCCTAATCTTGTCTATTTTATATAGCTTGCTTGTGTTTTTCGCTTGTCAGCGGCCATAGCGCCTGATTGCGCATGTCGGCAACTCGCAATAAGCGAAACTACTCACCTGCACTTATTACGTAGGATTCACACTGGCGGGAAGAAACGCTACTCAAAAGTTTCTATTGCTATGTTTAGGGAGGTAGGTACTCAATTTATTTAAACTGGATGACTTCGAATTGGCAATACATAGGTAATCAATGTTTTACACACACTCGTTAAACCCCTCTCCTAGTAATTGAATGTGCTGGTAATTTAATAAAACATATTTTTTTGCCATCTCAAACACGCCAAATTTATACCTAAAAACCGGCCAAGTGCGTGTTGGGCCACGCGCAAAGTATAGGGTTCCGAAGTTGACGATGCCCACAGTACCTTTCTAAGACTTAATATTTAGCATCTTAGCTAGCCTGTGGTATGACGTGCCCGCCCGACGCCCCTGCCGCTCGAGAAAAATCATTGGTTTTTTAATCATTTCATAAGTTGGTCGACTATGACTCGTAAATTTGTACAGCCTAACTTAGCTGTGATAGTTTTCCTGTCAGCTACGTTATATATGCCACAACCGTGATTTTTTTCAGCCATTCAAGTACCACCATTTAGCTGGCAGGGGGAGGGGGGACACTCGACTTTAACAAAAAATAGCACTTTAAAGCTTAATATTTCACAAACGCATCACTTAATCGAAAAATGGTTTTAACAAACCTACAATATTTTTTCAAGACCTATTCAACGATATGCTGCACTAAGGGTACGCAAGAAAAAAAATTACATCCCCACTTTACGAGTAGGTATGGGAGGTACCCAATAAAAAAAATATTTCAAAATTTTATTGTACCACTTTGTCAGCGTAACTAATATGTATATTCATGCTAAATTACAGCTTTCTAGAACTAAGCATCTCGAAACGGACATAGCGAAACTATAAGGGTTCCTTGTGGACTTCGGAACCCTAAAAAAGACGGATAAATTGCAACCCTACATGGGCCAGTAAAACCATAGTTACATTTACAAAAGCGTGGAGGGATCAGATGAAGGCCTTTGCCCTACAGTGAGACACTGTCATCATCATCATGTCATCCGAAAGACGTCCACTGCTGGACATATGCCTCCCCCAAGACTCGCCACTCAGACCGGTCCTGTACCACTGTTTCCACCGGATTCCTACGACCTTCACGAGGTGTCGTCGCTCCATCTTGTTGGAGGCCTACCGACAGCTCGTTTCCCGGCGGCGGGCGCCACTCGAGAACTTTCCGGCCCCACCGGCCTCCACACCCCAGGTCCACACAGTGAGACACTTATGCTAATTTAATAGTACCTAATATTTGTTTTAATTAAATAAGTAATTGATTTTAAGTAAACGGGAGGAGGTTCTAAACTAATGATCGAAAATAAAGAGTAAGCGTGAACTGATTTTGATGGTTCCGGATGAGTCCAGTTTAATTTGCCTACACCATAGGTATAAAAAATAAATAATAGTAATAGACCTACGAAATCCTCCTGTGGTAATTTTGAGATACCTTATAATTAGTAAGTATAATTTCACTCGGCGTTTTAAAACGTCAACGCGAACGTGAGTCTTGGGAGAGGAACATTCAAGCGGATTACAACTTTACAGGGCGCTTGGTGCAAAGTGTTGCAGCCGCACTCGTAGGGATGGCTACAACACTGCACTGTGAGAATAGTGTAGGTATTGTCTCGTTTTGAATTAGCTTGTTTACTGTAAAATGTACTTAATTATATTAAAAATAAAAATTGTAACTTTCGATTTCATCATTAGTTTAATTGGTTTAAATCAGGGCTAGGTGATAAACATGAATGTTTGCTTGAGTAATTCCCCTCCAAAGGGTCTAGCCGCAATCCTATAGTGAAACTGCCCCTGGCTGAAATGTATACCTTTCTTAGAAGCGTTAATTGGTCTTATTATAAGATATCATGTTACAATATTTCAAGTCTGGATTCCCCTTGGTTTGGATAAAAATAAAAAAAAATAAAAAATCTTTTTTAATTTTTCTAAGCTAAACTAATGGTTAGATTTCTTTGAAATTCGGATTATACATGGCACTAATAGCAATACATTTTCAAAAAAAAAAACAAGGTTCTAAATTATTTACAAAGGCCTAAAAAATTTTTTTTTATTTTATTTTATTTTTTTATTATTATTTACAAGAGAGCGACAACCTCAATTTTTAGGTATGTAATGCACAATACAATATTGTATGAAATATATTTTTTTCATAAAAATCCATTTGTGGCAACAAGGTAAAAATGTCTTACTAATGCAGGCCATTCGTCTTACGACTATTAGGAGGTAATAGTAATATAAATATTTGGAGACAATCTTACGCAAATTAAGCTAGTCCTAGGTTAAGCAAAGCTTGTAATATGTGACGTGATGCTAGTACTAGGCGACGGTACTTATACATATATAGAAAAATACTTACATGCATAAATAAAATACATAAAAAACTTCCAAGACCAAAGAACACATAGCCATACTCATCACACAAAAAATTTCCCTGGCCAGAATTTTTATACATTTCAGCCAGGGGCAGTTTCACTATAGGATTGCGGCTAGACCCTTTTGCCATACGCAACACATACCACACAAAAAAATGGGTTAACGACTTATTTAATAAAACCCCATTCCAAACCCGGCCGTAGGCCATAAACAATTTTCAATTTTTTCACCATTCATTACATGGCAACGACAACTTCCGCCCGCCATATTGGCGCGCTGCCCGCTCGCAATCTCCACCGGATATGACGATTTGATTTCCAAACAGCATACATTGCCAAGCAAAATGATATATTACTCGAGTTAACGCTGTGCCGCGAAATTAATTACTTTTCTACGAAAAAATGCTGAAAATGTGGGGTTAGAAGTGGCAACGTAAGAAAGGAATGTATTTAGGTATGAAATTAATTTTGTTCATGTCCAGTTCAGTTTTGATTCTTTCACCGCTTTGGTAAAACTTATTGTCGAAAAATGGCGTCACAGGATTCTCAAGAAATTCGAGAAAATACAGAATGGTAATATTGAAAACAAAATGTACCTATTTATTATATACATTTATTAAATATGTGTAGCCGGCCGTGGTTTCACCAAATGGTTCTGACGGAAGACCAGCGCTGGTTTAAAGCCAGTATGCTGAGTCAGGACGATTTCGTAGCCAATCTTTTATCTTTTTTGCTACTTATCTTATACCCATTGTATAATATAACCGTATTTATAATTAATTTAATGTAAACCTACAATAATCACCTAGGTATCATATTCTCAGCTGTAACTCCTATTGTTGCTATGCAGTATTGTTGTTATGTAGACTCGTATACTGTTCGCCACTTAATATGTCTGTATTATAAATCTCAGTGGGAAACTGCTCCTGGATGTAGACTATATTTTATTAAGGCTATCTCTCTGTTTATGTATCTTTTCTGTGTCTATTATCTGGTTTTTCCCCCAATAAAGAAAATAAAAAACGGCTGTTTATTTTTGTTTCTTTCGTGTTATTTTTGTTTTGTGTCACCACGAATATCTTTTTCTTCCTTTTTTTTTTTCTATTATTTATTGAGCAGTAAAAGAAAATTAACCCATTGGATTTATACAAAATAACGGAACAATTAAACAATACCATGAAATTACCTGCAAACTCATTGATTATTAACAAAACAAACACACAAGAACAATTGCCTTCATCTCCTTCTATATAAACAGGGGTCATTTTCAAATCCATTAATTACAAAGATGCTAAAGTATACCCAAACCAGAACGGCCGTATTAATTTATTTTGACTAAATGAATTTTATTCATCCCCGAAGAGGCATTCACGGAATTAACCCAACATCCCTAAAACACCCCTAAAACCTGCACTCCATGTACCGACTCCCGAAACATTTCGGCTATTATGAAAAGCATCGGATCGAGGACACATGGGCACAGATTCGTGTGTAAACGCTGCGTTTTAAAAAAATAAATGCTTTACAATAATGCTTTTTTTTAATACAGGTGCTTAAAAAGTAAACATTTCAATACCTGTTTAACGTCCCAAAAGTTTGGCATTTCCGAATGAGCGTTTTTTGTTAAACTAAAGTAGTTTTTTACGAACTAGTTAGTTTTTTGAGCTTCATCCTGTTCGTTTATTTCTTTATTCTTTTTTTGCAAATGCATTAAAAAATGTCGTTTGATACACGTGCGAAATTGTCATTTTCATTTTCATTGTTAAAATGACGAACTTTTCGCACTTGCATCATAATATAGTATTGTCAAGTGGCAAACGGAACACTAATATTTTCGTAATGTCCGTTTCTCTGTCGATCGATGTCGATCGAGTGCTAAAAAGTGTGGTCCTCTAAGTTACGAACTTGGGAGTAAAGAATTGATTAGATATTATAGAATTCAACATAATTTTAAACGAAACAGCATTGTTGTGGACCTTATAAGTCACATAAGCGAGTCTGACGTGCTCTTGGGCTGTTTTTTAAATAAAATTTATTAGTTTTTTTTGTCGTGCCGTTTTCTGCCGGAACTCTCCTCGGTGTGTAAACCCTTGTCCGAACTGATGCTAATTAATAATATAATGTTCGTTCGGATCCGTGGCCTAAGGCTCAGTTATTACAATGGAAATTCGACTTTGGGACAACGGTGCATGTTAACTTTGAATTAATCTGTTTCAAGAGATCAGAGTTTTCGTAACAATATTAAAGACGTTTTTCTAATCATCGATGTTGAGATGGGAATAAATTGCATCATCATTTTAATTGAAGGAAGTTCCTTTTTGACAGGGTTTTCTAAAGTTTACCTACTATGCGCAGATCATAAGGTCGATCCTTGTTTTGCCAGGCCAAAGCACCATTTTGTTGATGGCACTAAATCTTACTAATATAATAAAGCTGAAAGTTTGAATGTTTAGATGTTTGAATGTTTGTTGCTCAATCACGCTAAAATGGCTCAAAAAATTTTCATGAAATTTGACACACAGTTTGTAACCTGGAATAAGCTATAGGCTACCTATTATCCCGGAAACTCATTAAAGGGACCCCGGAAGAGGACTTTGGATAGAAATCCCGGGAATCCCACAAATTCAGTAATCCCGGAAATCCCGTAATACCGGAAAAGGTTTTTAAACTTCCTGGAAAAAGGGCTTTGGAAAAATAGTGTTAAATACCCTGCAGACGAAGTCGGGGGTAAAAGCTCGTTAATTCATAGAGGTACATATTTACAAATACGTCAATAGTCTGTCATCATCATCATCATCATCATCATTTCAGCCGATAGACGTCCACTGCTGGACATAGGCCTATGTCCAATAGTCTGTATCTGCAACAAATTCCACCAAATTGTTTATGTTTATTTTTTCGTCTATTTTGTAAATGTCGAGAAGGAAATATTCTCTGCTAACTTATTTTGTTACAACGTTATTTCCGTAATTGGGGCTTCAGTATGTTTTTCAGTAACAAGTAAAACACGTCTTTGAAAGTAGACCAACTTCGATAACTTTGCTTTTATAGAAATAAGAAAGTGATTGTTAAGATAGTAGTAATAAAGTCCTTACTTACTTTAAACGAACTAACCTTTTATATTTAACCTAACCTTTTATTTTCCTATTTGTGTACATTTTATTCGTCTATTCCGGCACTTTCCTCTCCACTGCTCAAAGGTTGACTGGAAGAAATTCCTTAGACTATAGACTATAGCCCAACCCTCTCGTGATGAGAGGAGGCCTGTGCCCAGCAGTGGGCTGTAAATAGGCTGTTGTAGTAGTATTTTTTTTTAAATTGTAAAATCTATCTTTCACGTACATAGTCAGAGCTAAGTTATTTTCAAATGACTCAGATCTAAAATGTATAATTAGTACAATACGGTGTCTCTCAAAATACAAAAACTTCTTCATATATTACATTTGTAAGGAATCCCTATTTGATGTCAAACATTTGGCTTCTTTACAACGTTACACGAACGTATTCATAACAACTTATGCTTCTACAATTAAGATCGAGAGTCGAGTGTTTCTATAGTAAGTGGACTGTGGTATTAGTGATGTATGGGGATGACGAAGCATCGTATTTAGTATAGAAAAACGCTAAGAACGGAGCTGAAATAATTAATAGTGTAGAATGACATAATGAGAGTTTGAAATTGTTTATGGGGCTGTCAAAGAGCGTGACAGTGCACGGCGCGCGCGCACGTTTGACTTGGAGACAATTCTCCCATTTGTTAGGTATTTTGGTTAATGGTGTAGTTTTTTATAATGACATTTATGGAATTAATGAAAATGAAAGTTATACGTAGAGAAAATATGATTGTAATTAATATAGACTAGTGTAAAGTTTTTTTTATGTAACTAGCTTCTGCCCGCGAGTTCGCCCGCGTGGAATTCGGTTATCGCGTTAGCCTTTCGGTTATCCTTTCCTGGGACCCCCACTATCTCCGTGCCAAATTTCATCTTAATCGGTTCAGCGATTGAAGCGTGAAGTTACTTTCGCATTTATGATACTAATATGGATTAAATAATTATAAATTACTGGCTTCTTGCTCGCGACTTGGTCTGCGCGGAATTTGCTAAGAGCATTCCCGCGTTTACAGGATAAAAAAAAAGTCTCCGTATCGGTAGTCTTAATTATAATAGTACCTCATCAAAATAGTTTCAGTGGTTTAGCCACGAAAGTGTAAAGGATAGACGGATAGAGTGACTTTATTATAATTACTGGCTTCTCCCCGCGACTTCGTCCTCGTGGAATTTGGTTGTAGCGTTCCCTCGGGAACCATGCGTTTTTCCAGGTTAAAGGAGTTTCTCGGGACTCTATCTCCATATAAATAAATAAATAAATAAATATCTACAATTTAAGTACCTACAGCGGTTGGAGGTACAAGCACGACACAATTTAGAAGGCGCGCGGTGAAGTACTTAAGCCTTTGATGCAGAGATCATTATTGCTTAATTCGCGCGCCTTCTAAATTGAGTCGTGCCTAACGGAAGGTGTTTCTTTCGCATTTATAATATTAGTATTATGATTAGATTTATGGATGGACCTGTGGATAGTTTTATCCTAGGTGTATCCAGAAAGACAAACTAACAGAAACAAATAGTATGCGCTAATGAATAAATGAAAATTATCAATACTCTGTGTATTTATTTATGTATATGTACTTTGATATATGGGTGAATCAACTTTTTTATGTCAATAGTTGCCATGGTTACTGTCCCCTGGGCCACTTTATAAAATTGCTATTCTGTGGGTTTAAATAGACTAAATGTGGGGTTTCTTTGCCATTTTCAATCCCGTCCCTAATGAAGCACTTTCTGAGCGTCTTAGAATTCTATATTGTTACAGTTTTTCTAAGAAAACCCTCTAATTTTGTCCCCTGGACAATGGGACAGATTAACAACAAGAAAATATGTATTTTTTTTGCAACGCTACAATTTCTGCGTTGCCCAAAGCTTTAACTGGTAGATAATGCCTTATGGCATTGGTTCGCCTTTGGTATTAGTTTTAATTTAACTAATGTGCAATAAAGTTTAAATAAATAAATAATACTTACCTCTACGTCTACATAGATTACATGTTCGTTGCAGAACGCTGAACATGAGTCCGATCAGTTTCCGTGAACGGCTCTCGACCCAATTCCGAGCAAACTGACTCGCCGCTGACAAACGTTCAAGTACTGTGCGTGTAGACTGTACACCAGGATCGGGCTATATTTAAAATTGGTTCATCGATTTATTTACATTTTTCTTGCAGGCGTATCGGCACAAGATCTGGCCTATTCATTTACGCAAATAACATTTACTTATCGCTGTTCAGTATCTTGGATAAATCATCATTATTTCAGCCGAAAGGCGCCCAATGCTGGACATATATAGCATATATTTATTTATTTTTATTAATGTATTACTTCATTTATATAACGCTCCGTGGGTCACACAATGGTTGCTGGCTGAAAATCAGCGCTGCAGGTGTTTCTCACCTCAGCATAAATGCTGAGCCAGACACCCTTTCACCGCCGTGAGGACACAGGCTCCCTTGTAATCCCTTTTTTTATTTTTGTCCTGTTTCTTTTCTTGTAATCTCTATTGTGTCTTTTATGTATCTTGTGTATGTGTCTTCAATGTGCGTAGTGAATAAATGTTTTTACCCGACTGCGCACCGCAAAGGAGGGTTATGTGTTTACCTGTCTATGTATGTATGTATGTATGTATGTATGTATGTTTGTTCCTTTGTGGCACACTAGAGATCAAACGCGTGGGTCGATTTTAATGAATCACACGTCAATCGATTCCTCTGAATCGCGCGAGTGTCACTGAAGATATGAAATTAATCAAAATTCAAAATGGCGGCCACCAGACGCCATATTGTACAAAATAAAAAAATAAAAGTCAACCAACTATGGCATGTGAGGTATCGTTGAATAGGTATTTAAAAATCATTATTAGGTTTCTTTGACCATTTTTCAGACAAAAGAACCGTTTATGATTTATAACGATTCAAAGTTCCTTTACTAACCACGTAAAGTAGGTACCTACCCACCCAGTAGTAAATCCGTTCGAATTAGCAACACAGGAAATAATCTAGACCAATGAGTCTTCAAGCAGGTCACGACGACTATAAAATAATAATAATGTTTTTCATAAATCTCAAACTTCAATCAAGTACGTACGCATGTGCAATGTAGTGTACCAGTAGCGTCATCTATCCGTTGACATGAAGACTTTTAGTATCGTTATTACGAGTACATTTAAAGTGTCAATAGTGTTATTTACCTACTTAATACAGTAAAATATAACCTAATTGATTATAGGTACCAATTACACTAGTCAGTACTCAGCGCTCGTAAATAAATAAAATAGCTACCTAATAGTCTAATGTAGTACCAGTAGCGCCATCTATCGGTTGACATGAAGAATTTTAATAGGCTCTGGCTTATGTAGCTTTTTGAGCCGGGTTAGGTCTCTAGAGGGATTAATAATCAGTAATTTAGATCATCGCAAGCTACTTAATAATCCCCACGATAGCAACTCTCTCCATGAAATGATAAGATTGCGGAATTTACGGTCTTATAATCCCTAACTAAAAATAGTAAAATAAAAAAAAAGTTAATTAAAAAAAAACAAAAAACCCGACTGCGTAAAAAACTAAAAAGAAAAAAACAAGCCTACATGCCTACAGTCGGGACCCATTTAAAATCTAGGTTAAAATGTTACAAATAATGGGTCCCGATAGTAGGCATCTTTACATTCCTCAATAGCAATCAATATTTGATTTATGTTAGTGTCGAACATGAAATTATTTCCATGGTGTCATTTCTCAGTAGCTACTACTGAACTAAGTAGGCTTGTTTTTTTCTTTTTAGTTTTTTACGCAGTCGGGTTTTTTGTTTTTTTTTTAATTAACTTTTTTTTTATTCTTCTTCTTCTTCTCATATTATGCCTACCCCAAGGCACGCCACTCATACCGTACATTCTACAATAATATTTTAGTATTCAAAATTTTCCTTTTAGATCAATCATTGTTTTTCTTTGCTATAATGGGTACCTACCAAAAACAATGCTGTCGTGGCACGAAGTACAGTCACATGTACTCAGGCGGTGTGCCACTTTAAGGGTCACAATTGCTTGCACTATCTCTCTCAACACAGTCGAGCGCAAAAAAATATACTCAACAGCAATAAATTCGGGTCACTTTGTACGAAAAATCCAATACAAAGTGACCCGAATTCATTGTTGTTGAGTGTAGATAAAAATACTGTACTCGAGTATCATTAAACTATTACAATCGTAATAGTTTAATGATACAATAATATATCTACATCTGGATCACAGCCTATTGTACGACGTATATCCATAAAATAACAAAGTAACTTCTATTAAAAAGGATTTCGACTCAAAATTGATTGGCGACTGCTTTCAAAGACAAAAATAAACTCGGCGAAAGATTTCTTTGATCACCCGATAAATAAAGTTAGGTGTGATTTACGGTTACGCCAACCAACGAAAATAAAACTTAGTCGGTTGACTTAAGATTGATTTCTGATTAGAAAATGTCCCGTTTTGAAGTGCCACAGGTGACAATGATTTTTCTCGGAGACTACAAAGGAATTAATATGTTTTGAGTCAAAATAAGATGTCGCGATGACCTGGAATGATATTTTCATGCTGATTTACGTTTTTTAGGAAACAAACGGTTTATTTTTTTAGGGTTCTTGAAGGATAGATTGAAAAAAATAATCTTTTTACAATCAGGTACTCATGTGTCTGTTTTACCCTTCTCATATTTGCAAAATAAATGGAAAACTACTACTACTACAGCCTATTTGCGTCCCACTGCTGGGCACAAGCCTCCTCTCATCAGGGTTTGGGCTATAGTCCCCACGCGGGCCCAGTGCGAATTGGGGACTTCACACACATCTTTGAATTACTTCGCTGATGCGTGCAGGTTTCCTCGCGATGTTTTAGCTGTTAGCTCAGTGGTAAATTCAAATTGAATTTCGCACATAAGTAAACTTGGAGGTGCGAGCCGGAATCGAACCCCCGACCCTCTGCATGAGAGGCGATAGGTCGAACCACTAGGCCACCACGGCTTAATTACCTAATTATTTACTTAGAGTACAGTAGGTAAACCTAATTAGATGTCTTTTTTATTAAAAACGGTATTGGTAGCTGATCATCTCAGTTCAGCTCAGTTCAGAGGCCAGCTCTGGAGGTTGTTTTTTTTTGTAGAAAATGTTACGGAACCCTTAGACCGTCATTTCAACTCGCGCTTGGTCGGTTTTCTTCCTTGATGTCGATACCAAAACATCATTATAAAATAAAACAAAATAAAAATAAGGTAGTTTGGAGGAGAAGATCTATGATGTCTTTATACTAAATCGATTTCAGCTCGTTTACAAGTTTCTTTGAAGTCTGCTAATGTTGCAGTATAATGATTATGGATTTTCAGATGTTGCAAGGTAGCTCTAAAGTTCTTGAAATAAGGTCTCAATATTTCTAGTGTGTAGAAATAAAACTATTTCTACACACTGACATTTTTTCATCGCCTTGAGACCAGAATGAAAAGTAAGTGAGTATTCTAATAACAATTGCACGCACTAATTTGCTCTCAAATACGTTTTTTTCACGGTTTAAACTCAATCAACACTACTCAATACCGCCTCCTTCATTAGTATTTATTACAAATATCCCATTACTAGAGTTAGGCAAGATTTTATCGACCGCTCGACATTATATCACCCGTCGATACATTGACGAGCGCTTGTTAGAACCTTGTGGTCTTAGATTAAAAACGGTCCAAATAACTATACTCCGTTATTTAAGTTACTATCTTAAAGCGTCTTTGTAAGATCGAAACGAAAACGACACAAAACAATCAGTTGGGACCTTTTCGCTCGCAGGGCAGAAGCTATTAAAATTTACTAAGACACTCCATTCGTTAACTGTCACGCATTAGCCTGAAGTGTGTAGATATTTATAGAGATGATTGTTGATATTTTATTTTAGAATTCTTAACGTAGGTACTGTAAATTGAATCATTAACATAGTTAGCTCACCTATTCTAAGGCGGTCTTCGTCACAAATGTACCTATTTGCCATTCCATGCCATATCAACAGGCTTATTAATTTGTCACCTCGAACATGGCTGAATTTTTATCAAAGGCTACCTTCAGCTACAGAAGATGGACAAACCGCACCTACGAAAATAATTATGATCTTATTGAATGTTTCTCAGTAGCTTTCTACACGAACTAGATTGTGCCAATGGGTCGCCCTATAGGAGAATCCATCAGGAAATACACTAATAAGAGAGACTATACTTACCTAAGATCTTGAAAAACCGGCCAAGAAGCGAGTGAAACTCGCGTGGGTTCCGACCCTTGATTATTTTCAATGACGTCATTTTCAAACCGTTTCACAGGATAAGCTCTTGATTTCAAATACCATGGACTTGTTAATAATTTTCCTGTAATCTATAGGTCAATAACTATCCTCCGTATTTTTTCCAAAATTTTATGTCCAGTAGTTTCGGAGAGAAGGGGGGGGGGGGGGGGGGAAAGGTAGCTTTTCCGCCTATTTTCTTAAATAACTTAAAAAGTATTGACCAAAATAGGAATAAAAATATATATTTGAGATCCTCATAAGAAGTACTTTCATTAGTTTCATTAGTTTTGGTAGTGGCAGGGCCTGGTGCTAGGTCCGTCCGGGGAGGTACCACCGTCTTTCCCCGCTATCCTGCCGCCAAATAGCAGTGCTCGCACTGTTGTGTTCCGGTAGGGGGTTAAGGCAGCCGGTGAAATTACTGGCACAGAGGCATTCCATCTTAGGCCTCAGGGTAGGCAACACATTCGAGATCTTATGGTTTCTTAATGGAATCATAGGATTTCGGTGTCCATGGGCCGCAGTGACCACTTACCATCAGGTGGGCTGTGCGCTCGTTTGCCTATACCATCGAAATAAAAAAATAAATAAATACGATATAGTTTGAAAAACTTCATTAATATTTTTTCAAATTTAGCCCCCAAAAATAGGGTCTATGCTTAAAATTCATTTCTTTTCGTTACATTTCCGTTTTTGGGTCATAAACTTACATATACGTACCAAATTTCAACTTAATCGGTCCAGTAGTTTCGGAAAAAATCGACTGTGACAGACGGACGGACAGACACACGAGTGATCCTATAAGGGTTCCGTTTTTACCTCTTGAGGTTCGGAGCCCTAAAAAGCGTCTAAAAGCCGTGACAGATGACGTGACAATAGCAAAGTGCGTTGTATATTGATGAAATTATCGAGGACCTAAAGTAAAGAATTGATAGTATTAGTTGGTTTCACGCAGTTTTTCCGGAATAGTCGTTGGAAGAACAGCATGTTTAAATTCCGCTTGAACCGTATTTTTTTCCATTTTTGTCGAGGTTTAATTTTTTTAAGCAGACGCTGCTAATTTTTCTATGTTAGTAAAATATCTACAAACATCTGGGATAAGCCAAACCTTTGGAGCCGCCACTGCTAGCTGCCGCAGTATCTACTCGATATGAATCCCATCCCATTGCGCAAGCGCAGGATCGGCGCGCATCTGGCGTAATTAGGCGCTCCCGATACCAATCACCCACTTACTCGCCCCATAATGGGGACTGTAGCTTGCTCGGGAGCAAATATTATGATTGAAGCTTGTTGGAGCGTGATTTTTGCAGAATTGTTCTTGTCACCACTGGGTATCTAGATGTTGTGGGGAGAAGATTTTACCTTAAGCTGTTTAATTATTATGATGTAAATCTAAAAATAGCACTAGTAATATAATCTGAGAGCAATGGAGCGCAGTATCTTAGGCGTCCAAAGAACTGATAGGATACGGAACTCAGAACTGCGATCCAAGACTCAGATTGCCGATGTTCGGGTACAGACTCAAGTGGAACTGGGATGGACACGTCTGCCGCATGCACGATGACAGACGGGCCAAATTAGCCACCGAGTGGCTACCTTGGGACGGACATCGTTGCAGAGGCAGACCTAACCGGAGATGGCGCGACGACCTAGACCAGTTTAGATCGGATTGCCCAGAACTGGCAAAGAACAGAGAGGAGTGGAAGAGAGGAGGGGAGGCCTTTACCCAGCAGTGGGATCTAATAGGTAAGAAGATAAGAATACAATCTGTGCTCCTATGTCAACTAGTGCCATAAAATAGCCAATAAGAGCCCCCCATTAAGAAGGATATAATAATAGGATGTGAAAGTGTTTTTGTTTGTTTGTACTTCCTTCACGTCGTAATGACTGGACCGATTTAAATGAAATTTGAGTCCCTGGGAATAACATAGAATACTTTTTATCCCGATATTTCTACGGGAACGGGTTTTCTATGGGTCAAATCAGTTATTTCTATAACCATCTAATGTATATTACGGGTACGCAAATACGCGGGCAAACTGCTAGTGCAGTAATAAATGGCACCACCAAGCTAATCTGATGAAAAGTCAAAGGTTTGCTCTAGTTTTTAAACTACTTACCTACGTATTTTTTGTCTCGGAGGTTGAGAAATAAGATTTTAGCAGGACGGTGGTTCTTTTTAGGGTTCCGAAGTCCACTAGGAACCCTTATAGTTTCGCCATGTCCGTCTGTCCGTCCGTCCGTCTGTCTGTCCGCACTATTGCTCGAAGATGCTTAGTTCTAGAAAGCTGTAATTTGACATGAATATACATATTCGTTACGCTGACAAAGTGGTATAATAAAATTTTCAAATATATTTTTTTATAGGGTAATCCCCTGCTCGTAAAGTGGGGATGTTTTTTTTTTCCTGCGGACCCCATGGTGTGGCCTATCGTTGAATAGGAAAGGAAAAGGAAAAAATATTATAGGTTTGTTAAAACCATTTTTCGATTAAGTGATGCGTTTGTGAAATATTAAGCTTTAAAGTGCTATTTTTTGTAAAAGACGAGTGTCCGCCCCCCCCCTGCCAGCTAAATGGTGGTATTTGAATGGCTGAAAAAAAAAACACGGTTGTGGCATATATAACGTAGTTGAAAGGAAAACTATCTCAGCTAAGTAGGCTGTACAAATTTACGAGTCATAGTCGACCAACTTATGAAATGATTAAAAAACCAATTATTTTTCTCGAGCGGCAGGGGCGTCGGGCGGGCACGTCATACCACAGGCTAGCTAAGATGCTAAATAAGTCTTAGAAAGATACTGTGGGCATCGTCAACTTCGGAACCCTATACTTTGCGCGTGGCCCGACACGCACATGGCCGTTTTTTTTAAATTGTACATTAGGTAGGTACCTACTTATTTAAAATCGCAGCCAGTATTTCATAGCCTCCACGGTTCAGCTACCGTACACGTGCGCTTGCGCACAAAGGGCCCTTCTTCGTCGTTTCGTCACCGCTTGTGTAACCTATTTTAATTTTACTGCTCGCATTTACGAGCTATGGCGTTGTAATTAGGTTTTTTGCGTCCTTATGCGCTTGTAATGTGGTGCTTGAAATAAATCAATACGAGTGGGGTAACATTCAGGGCTGCCAGTAGAAATTTTGAAATTATTCAGAAATGTTTCTGAAAATTATACTTACAAAATTGCATGTGTTACAAACACTGCATAAAAATCCTTCACATACACAATATTGATTATTAATGACGTGAATTTACCAACGTTGATTCATTTAGGTTATATGTATCCAATTATACAGTGTCCAGGATACGATCAGTCACCTAATTATACAGTTCTTGTATCCAATTATTACAATCTGGCAGCCCTGGTAACATTATAGCTAATAAAGTAGCTTGTTGTTATAGGATCTGCATGCCCTTGATATGGAGGGTCGGGTAATCAAATATTTAATGTACAAAGATCCGTGAAAGAAATGAAATGAACTTTTGTGAGACCTTTTGTAACCACACTTTTCTAACATAAGTAGGTACCTTCACGTAGTATTTGGCTACGTTTATAATATTAGTATGCATTATTATGTTTGTTTTGTACGGATCAAACCATTTTTTTTTCATACTTCCATAACTATAACCATTGATATGTATAGTAACATCGGATACTGTAAGTTTACGCGGGACGAAGTCGCGGGAAATGGCTAGTAATATGATAAGTTGGAAAACCCGTGGTGGCCTAGTGGTTCGACCTACCGCCTCTCATGCCGAGGGTCGGGGGTTCGATTCCGGCTCGCACCTCTAAGTTTACTTATGTGCGAAATTCAATTTGAATTTACCATGAGCTTTTCGGTGAAGGAAAACAGCGTGAGGAAACCTGCACGCATCTGCGAAGTAGTTCAAAGATGTGTGTGAAGTCCCCAATCCGCACTAGGCCCGCGTGGGGACTATAGCCCAAACCCTCTCATGATGAGGGGAGGCCTGTGTCCAGCAGTGGGACGCAAATAGGCTGTAGTAGTAGTAGTAGGATAAATTGTCATCTAATCATCGGCTTACAAGTTATAATACCGTTTTCTTGGTAACCCACGAAATTATATCATTGTGATTGTGACAATCTAAAACTATGCCGCTGTAACAAAATATATCCTACTAGCTTCGAAATAGTAGTAGAGCCTATAATACGACACATGTTTACAAGAAGCTCGGATTAAGCGTTAATAGACTCTGGACCAACGGCATAAGAGCTTCACCGCGCGCCATTATTCGTATTTTTGTTCCAATATTAGGAGTATTCTGTTAATGATTTATTATAGTTTTGGACAAGGTTTTGACCAAGTTTGGAGGGTCTTACCTAATGGCCCATTAGCAGTGTCTCGTGAACCAGATAAATGATTTGTGATTATTAGGGGAAAAGAGTTCTGTTTGCTCGCACAAAAGTTATTTGTCAAATAGGCACAGAATATATACTACATACAGAATGGCCATGGAATCAACCGCCTGAATCTAGCCGGCGCGAAACTAGCGCCCAATTCGCCCTTACCGTCGTTTGCTTCATCCGGAGATGGAGAGTGGATCACTGGCCCGCGTAGTGGTACACACACATTTACTAGTGTACAGACGTCCTCGCATGCACAGAGACGTCCTCGCACGCAAACATTGACACTTCATTCGAATTGTGTTCGAAATCGTGATGTTATAGAGCTTGTCTGCCGTGTGACGCGGTCCCGTGTCGAACGTACTTCGATAAATCATGACGTCGTCGGCTCGTTCGTCACGGTACACGTTAGAGGTCCCCGGGGCTAATATATCATAGGTTCTAGACTCGCTCAATAGCTCGCATAACCTGGAATTCTAGAGCTGGAGAGGCTGGATTGACTGTGGATTAAATAGAAAATTTATGATATGTAGAAAGGGGTTGTGGCTGGCTAGTGGGTGCCATCTATTTGGCATAATTCTTTTTGTCCGAAACTGTTCACGCATAAAAGGCTTCGCACAATCATTTATCTACGTTGAATCTTGACTGCGGATTTTTTATTAAGCATGATTCTTAATTGGTCGAAGGGGTGTTTACCCGAATATTGTGTTGGCATAATGTTGACTTGGCCGAATTTTATTATGCATGATATTGTTTGACATACTAGTAATTTAGCAGAATTTGGATAGGCCGAAATATTGTCTGAATTTGTGTCCGAAACAACAATTTATGTAGAGACGGTGTGCGGTGTCAGTTTGTAAAAATCCCCCTCCCCTTTTTTAAATAATCATCGATGTTATACAGGGTACTTCTTTAATTAAATCGACGAGAGTAAAGGTATGCGAAAGTAGTTTTCGGCATAACGAATTTCGACGAATTATGCGTAATAGAATTCGACGAAAAATCGTTATGCGAGAATAGTTTCGGCGTAAACACTATTATGCCTATACTGATTATGCAAAATCGAATTCTGCCAAAAAAATTATACGTAAACAAGGGGAACCTTACCAAAGTGGAAGCTGAAGACACGGAGACTCGGAGTCTCTGAGCTCGCAGCGCGTCAAGATAATGTCTAGCTGATAAAGAAAGCTAAAACACGCCGACTGGCTCTAACATAGTTAGAGCCTCCTTGCAATGGGGACTATCGTTTCTTTGCTCACCAGTTGGCGCCACTGTTGACTAAGGTCCAGAGGTATAGCTGTCAAAGGCGACTTTACAAGATCGGCGCCGAAACTAAGTTTTAAATCTTGAATCTCATTAAGTTTATTAATTATAAATAACTATATCATCATATCGAGTAGCTATGCCGCAATGTTGTGCAGTTCCGTTTTGTTCGGATTTTTTAAATTAATTTTTCAAAGCGTTCACTTGATCGCCAAAATCAGACAGAGATCACTTTTCAACAGGTAAATTAAAGAAATTATCATTTATGTCACGAAGCCCGCCAAAACCAGTGAAAAGTGAATGTTATTGGACCTCACGCGACACTAGCGCCTCTAGTGGCAAATTCACACGCGATAGCCCCATTCGATAGTCCTATCGAAAAGCATAAAAAAAGATAAAAACAGCATGTCAATATTTTGGGACGGATCTGGGACAAGGCGTTTGAAGGGTTAATGGAAAAAGCAATTGGCTACTACTACTACTAGTACTACAGCCTATTTGCGTCCCACTGCTGGGCACAGGCCTCCTCTCATCACGAGAGGACACTCGGATGTATAAGACCCGAGCTAGAGCTCGCATAGACTTATCTTTTATCTTTGCACACAATAATTATCAATATCCAATGTAACTACATATTCATTCAAGAAAGTGTACCTATTAAGAAAATATTTCCCTATTTTCACGCGTCGGATTTCCGCCCGTCTGTTCGTCTGTCACCACGCCAAGAACGATATTACAGGAAATTCAATGCAAACCAGATGAAAATATTAACTCGCATGTACTTAAAAACAACTTTACACGTCTAATAGAAAGATTTTTATTGCATAATGCCTATTTGTACATTCGTAACAAGTATTTTCAAATCTATACGAAAAAGAACTTTATCTACCTAACGTGTTTCCTTAAGAAACTCGACTCGACTTTTTCGCGTTATTTTCTTACTTTCCGATCCCGACAAAAGATTCCCTTGTGCGTCAGGAGTTACTTTCTACTTGGCACTTACAACTAGCCCCTTTAGCCCGCGGCGCTGGATCCAGATAGGTGCACTCCTTTTGGAACCGTTGAAGCTGAAAGAAGCCATTCGGAATATTATGATGTTAACGAGCTATGTCGGTCACTTGCCATCAAGTGCCTGTAGCTTATTTTCTTTCTTAATGTCAAAGTAGTGTCGTAGGCCGCATTATAAAAAAAACAGACAGAAAAATTCTGACGCTCGCCGGAAGGCACTCGGTGCACACACACTTTAGATCCCGCACACTGTTAGAAAAATTCTAACCGATTGATTTTCTGTCAGAATTTTCTTAAGGCCATTCCTATACCCAGCTCAGCCGTCACTGTCACTCGTGAAATGAGTGAAAGAGAAAGCGCTACGCACAGAACGCCCGATTTAGTACGTTTTTAACACATTTTAATTTCTATAAAAATATCGTCTAAAAACATGGCATTTATAAAGCTGTCAATGTATGCATATAATATGGATATTTTTTCTGTTATATGTAGTTTTACGCTGTTTGATATAATAAACTGCAGTAAAGTTGGATTAAAGGTCCGAGTTAGAGGTTACTTTGGAATTAAATTGTATCGAGCGAAGTTTCGTGAAACGTGTAACGAAAGCTGTCAATGTAAGGATGATATAATCAAATATAACATATGTTTTTTATTTTATTTTTAAGTCTTTAAATTTCTTAGAAAAGTATGATCTTACATGAGCAATTTGACGATGCTTGAATTGAATTCGATTAAGACCAGCGAACGAATTGAATTAAGACCAGCCATAATTCGGTGTTCAAGGCTCTGTGTTGAAAGTTCGACTTTTAGCAAGAAATCGAATAACAAAATTATTTATACTGGTTATTGTGTTGAAAGTATTTTATGAGATTTCCACAAATTCCAACTGTTCAACATGGCACTTTTAGAACTGTATAAACTCGATTTTCTAATTTTAAATAAAGATTTTTAACGCTTGTTTCTGGTTTATTCGTGCCATGCTATATTTGGCACAAGTCAAGTAGCCGCAAGTGGCGTGTTCGATTCCAGATTGATCAAATTATATGCACTGAACCTTTTTGTTTCATAACTCGGTAATAGATTGAGTAAGGGAAGTTTTCCCGGTTTTCAATTATTGGGGGTAGCCGTCGGGGGGAATTAGGGGCGATGTGAATCTTGACCTTACTTTTAGCTTTCTTCCGATTAAATTGACTCATTTTCCCCTGCACTACCTTAAAGGCGATTTCTTAAAAGCTTCGGAGATGATAGAATTGGAAAGTTTTGAAGCAGATGAAAATCTGTTTTAAATGTGAAAAAGGAATAGTACATTACAGACCTAGGGTGGTGAATTCGTCAATGTCCTAGATCGCAGGTTTCTGTGGCCCGAACCGAAGGTGAGGGCCATAAATATGCGATCTGGGGCTTTACGAATTACCGCCCGTGGTTTGTCAAAAGTTTTACGTCTTGCCTTGGCCAAGAAGTGAGATTTTCTCTCCGCGTAGCGGGCAGAAAATCCCACTTTACGGCCAAGGGTGACGTAAAATATTTTTTCAAACTGTGGTGAACATTTCCTTTTTAGTTTCCATTGTGTATTTAACATTTCAACAAGTGCATGAGTAAGTAAATAAATATATTTTAATAATTAAATCCATTTTGTTGAATACGTCGTAAAAATATACTTTGATTCCGGTCTTTACAATTCAAAAATTCTAAATGGGCTTTCGTTTGACCCAAATCACACCTGATGGAAAGTAATGATAACGAGAAGTTTAACGAGAAGATGCCTAGGTATTCTATACTTGAAAATACCAACACGATTTTACGAGTTCATTCGAAAAAGAATTTAATGAAATTTAGAGACAAAGAAAAATAAGATAATCCTCTCTATAGTCTCTTCACTACTGGACCGGTCAGCAAAATCCCCATACCTACCTACCGTGAGCATATCACATATTGTCAGCTCGCCCAATATTTTACCAGGCACCCTTCCGGGTTTGAACCCGCGACCTTCCCTTAATTAATTTAGAACAGACACACGGACGGTAATAAATCTTCCGTTAATATAGTCCCTTCCTAGGGAATGTATTGTTAGGCTAGGTTTGTATATTTGTTTTGTATCAGGAACGTTTATTTGGGAGGATTTTGTGAATAATTTAGCATAGGTATTAGCTATCTAAAGTTTAGACATTAGTCATAGACATTCGTCTCTCAATATCAAATTACAGCATATTTTACATGTCAAAATAAGAGAATTTCACATTGAGATCGTCAGAAAGAATCCATATCTAAATATATAAAACTCAAAGGTGACTGACTGACGTCAACGCACAGCCCAAACCACTGGACGGATCGGTATTTATCCCATTCACATAACGGTAGTTCATCATCATCATCATTTCAGCCGGTAGACGACCACTGCTGGACATAGGCCTCCCCCAAGGCGCGCCACTCAGACCGGTCCTGTGCCACTCGCATCCACCGCGTTCCCGCGACCTTTACAAGGTCGTCACTCCATCTTGTTGGAGGCCTACCGACAGCTCGTCTACCGGTTCGCGGACGCCACTCCAGAACTTTAATGGTAATTATAATGGGTTTATAATGGTACTTATAGTTAGAGAAGTATTGAAAAATCTGGTTTGACCCGTAGAAAACCCGTTCCCGTAGGAATATTGGGATAAGAAGTATTCTTTGTTATTCCCAGGGTTTGAAACTATCTCCACACCAAATTTCATCCAAATCGATCCAGTCGTTCCGACGTGAAGGAATGACAAACAAACAAACACACTTTCACATTTATAACATTAGTAAGGAGTAGTACATACAGAGATTATCTCACATTGGTTAGCATTGTATTTCTAAGAAACTTTAAGAGTAACGAAACTTACACGAGGAAAGTTCGGAGAACTAAGTCCTAGGTAAGGTAAGCTTGTGTTGTTCGAACAACAATCTTCTTATATTTAAGTATAATAGGTTCGTACTATAATTTAGACGATTAATAATAATTAATTTAATTATACATTAATGCAACACGTTGTAACCAGCCATACTTACGATTCTAATAGGGTATTACCTACACATTTTTTTGAAAAGTGGGTTAAAATGATCCTTATGTCGGATTGAATCACAAGATCTTTTATTTCGATTTTCTGAATGGGAAAAATGCCTTAAAGTAGATACTTCTAAATTCTCATTCTCAGTTTTCGCGCTGAAAAGCTAGCCGCCATGTTGGCATGGTCTGTGACGTGACTAGGATAGTAAATAAATACATAGTAACCATACAAGTCAAGTCTTTGTAACGCTTTGTTTACAGCAGAAGTGACGTCTCAGCAGCTATCAATATGGCGCCTACCGTTTTGGGACAAAACAACATCTTATAAATGTAAATATAAAATTACTAGCTTCTGCCCGCGACTTCGCCCGCGTGGAATTCGGTTATCGCGCTCCCGCGGGAACTATGCGCTTTTCCGGGATAAAAAGTACCCTATGTCCTTTCCCGGGACTCCATTTATAATATTAATATGGATAATATGGATTTCTTCCGAACATTCAAACGCCTGCAGAAATTGGAATAGCAAACATTATAATACACGTAATTGCTACTACTGCTTAAGTGCATAACTTATCGTGGTATCCCGGATTTCATCCCGTTAAGGGTAGAAATCCAGGATAAAAACTATCCTATGTCCTTCCTCGGGCCTCTAACTATATCTATACCAAAATTCAAGTCAATCGGTCATGCCGTTTTAGCGTGAAGAGGTAACAGACAGACAGACAGACAGACAGACAGACAGACAGAGTTACTTTCGCATTTATAATATTAGTATGGATTTATGCATTTTTATGATTACATGTTGATGTTTTGGGTAGCATTTTTATATAATCTATCTTAAATCAGTACTTTCCGATTTTTCCTTGAATGGTGTATATATAACCCTACTAGCTTCTCCCCGCGACTTCGTCCGCGTGGAATTCGGTTATCGCGCTCCCGCAGGAACTATGCGCTTTTCCGGGATAAAAAGTAGCCTATGTCCTTTCCCGGGACTCCAACTATCTCCATATCAAATTTCATCCAGATCGGTCCAGCGGTTGAAGCGTGAAGAGGTAACAGACAGACAGACAGACAGAGTTACTTTCGCATTTATAATATTAATATGGATTCTATCTATCCAACACCCAAGACCTAAAGAGCTAATCGACGCAGAGAATGTAGATTAAGTCGAAATACAACTTAAGCTCCAACGTTGTATTTAACGTCACACACAAGCCACATGTAAACAATATAAACCACAATAAGCATAAATCGAGATATACGAAAGATAAACAGACATAAAAAAGCCAATCAATGGCGTAATCTGCGCCAATGAAATATCGCAAAATGGCGGTTATCTAAATAAAGTCGTTTCCATTCAAACGCCCGCTGAAAACTGTGGGCCGTTTGCGCCGGACCCCTGCGCTGGCCCACGCCACAGGATCCAGCGGGGAAATGGATTACAATTATTACTACCCAGCCCAGCCTATATATAAACCGAATGTGTAGGTAGGTAAATAGTCACAGATACGGATACTTTATTGATAACTCCCAAGTTACATGGCGGTAGGCGTTGGATGTGGGTTTATAGGGTTTGGGTTATAGTCCCCACGCGGGCCCAGTGCGGATTGGGGACTTCTAATCTACTTACATCAAAATGTGTCCAAGCCATCCGTCCATTGGAGTTCAGCCTGTGCCCCAATAACCAGCATAAATGGAACCCACTCGGTGGCTTCTCATATTATAGTGTTTGACCCTTGTCCTATTAAAGCTTGGTAATCTTGGCGCGTCATATAGGTATAGATAAAATATAGGCATATATAAAATCACGCCTTTTCCCGTAGGGCTAGGCAGAGACTACTTCCTTCCATTCACTACGATGGAAGGAAGTGGCGCGTTATGAGACGAAATTAAACATATGTCGATAGTGTTACGTTACGGAGTACCGCTTCTCTCACACTACGTATTAATTTACGGCGTTTGACCCCGCCCAACGCCCCGTGCGTCGCGACGCCGGTCCCTGAATAAGACCTTAACATGCACATCTGCAATTCAATATTTCCAATAACATCAGTACAGCTAACCAAGAACGCTGCGCTCCAGTCAGCAGACAGCTAGCAAATAAGGTGTCTAGGCTTGGACCAATAAGAACAGCTGCTCGCGCAAAACCGCCGTCGCCCGTCCCCTGCGCCAGATCATTCCTCAGTACCCGGACTACGTATGCATTCGAATGTGTATTTGAAACTAGCAGTTAAAACTCGTTTACGGGTAGGTATCACACCGCCGGTGGATAATGACCGAAAAATAAACGAGAAAATGGCGGCAGTCGAACGACCGCCATTTTGGATTCTTTACTTAGCCTCCGTTGCTTTTTATAGATTTTTCCACCCCAGAATCTTTTTTATAAGCAATTTGTTCGGTTTATTTGGTGACTATAGGCGTTCATTCTTTTGGCTGTCGAATTGCTGTGACAATTAATAAACGTAAGACTTTATTCCGAGACGTGGGCGCTCACGATGGGTCTCATAAGAAGGCTCAAAGTCACTCAGAGGGCAATGGAAAGGGCTATGCTCGGGGTTTCTCTGCGTGATAGAATCAGAAATGAGGATATCCGCAGTAGAACTGGGGTCACCGACATAGCCCGAAGAATTGCGAACCTTAGGTGGCAGTGGGCGGGGCACATTGCTCGCAAGACTGATGGCCGATGGGGCCGGAAAGTTCTCGAGTGGCGTCCGCGAACCGGGAGACGAGCTGTCGGTAGGCCTCCAACAAGATCGAGCGACGACCTCGTGAAAGTCGCGGGAAACCGGTGGATCAAGTAGCACAGGACCGGTCTAAGTGGCGAGCCTTGGGGGAGGCCTATGTCCAGTAGTGGACGTCTTTCGGCTGAAATGATGATGATGATGATGAAGACTTTATTGTGCTAAAAACAAAAATACAATCCACAATACATACCTACTTATAGTTCAGGTATATTGTACAAAAACAGTTAAGGCTGTTTGTAAACACTTTTTCATTGATGTATGTCATCGTCTACGAATGTAAATAGGTTTAGGTGACATTTATTTTGCAATTTTTCTGCTCCTTTTACTCGACATTGAACAATAAAATTGTTCGATAAATAATAGGCCCAAATTAATCAAATACCTATCCAAACAAAAAGACAACAAGTCTGATACTTGGCGGTAATGTATTCATAACGAGTAGATACTTATATCCGTACTTTCTTCATCAGATTACGTAAGACGAAAATAAAAAAAACCTTTCAAAAGATTACACGAAAACATTCCCTAAACGAATCGCTACCCTGATGTGATTTTAATGACTGCATACATCCCCTTATCAAATTTTAATCAGCGTGTAACGAAGGCGCATGAAAAACGAATTAAGTATCTTCAGAACAAGAAGAATCAACTTTTTGACAGCGGTATGGGATCAATTTGTTAAACCTAATCCCGGGGGAGAAAATGACGTGAATGCCGGAGACGAAATGGATTTCAACAAGGCTTACGAAGAATATGAAAGGGAATATTTCAAGATGCCAGTGAACCTGCATCCTTCGCTTAACAAGTTCCTCTAGAAGACGCTGGTCCATCTTTGTTCAGCCAAGTGCATAGAGAACTACCATTTGTCCCCATCGGTCGTCAGTTCTGTGAGCGTTGTGCAAAGCTGACAGCTTCTAAACAAAAGATATACCTATTTCCACGATAAAGATGTCCACTGTTGGACATAGGCCTCCCCCAAGGCGCACCACTCAGACCGGTCCTGTGCCACTCGCATCCACCGCGTTCCCGCGACCTTTACAAAGTCGTCACTCCATCTTGTTGGAGGCCTACCGACAGCTCGTCTCCCGTGGGCGCCACTCGAGAACTTTCTTGGCCCTATTTCATTAATGGCAGCGGCTTCCTGGCCTGGTGGCCGACAGGATGGACGGCCCTTTTATGAAGCGCTGGCGAGGCCTACATTCACTCGTGCCTCCCTTCCAACGCCAGCTGTAATTTATTTATTTTAATTATGTATGTCTTGTGTATTTTATTGTGTAATACTAACATTAGCCAGTAAGTGACATTTGTATTCTAACATAATGGATTGATGACTTATGGTTCCGAGACGTGGGCGCTTACGATGGGCCTCATACGAAGGCTCAAAGTCACTCAGAGGGCAATGGAGAGGGCTATGCTCGGGGTTTCTCTGCGTGATAGAATCAGAAATGAGGATATCCGCAGTAGAACTAGGGTCACCGACATAGCCCGAAGAATTGCGAGCCTTAAGTGGCAGTGGGCGGGGCACATTGCTCGCAGGACTGATGGCCGATGGGGACGGAAAGTTCTCGAGTGGCGCCCGCGAACCGGGAGACGAGCTGTCGGTAGGCCTCCAACAAGATGGAGCGACGACCTCGTGAAGGTCGCGGGAAACCGGTGGAAGCAAGTAGCACAGGACCGGTCTGAGTGGCGAGCCTTGGGGGAGGCCTATGTCCAGCAGTGGACGTCTTTCGGCTGAAATGATGATGATGATGATGATAATGGATTTTATTATCTGATTAAATAAACTTTATTATTATTATTAAATATAATCATAATGTTTCATTTTTTCATTTAATATCTTGGAGAGGCTTATGTAGAGCAGTGGATTTATAAAATCACGCCTTTTTTTCACAGGGGTAGGCAGAGAACACTTTGTGCCATTTGCTACGACTCGTGATACACTCATTCACTTTTCTGATGAATGATCTGGTTTTCGGTTTAGAGTACCCTACATTTGACCTGGCCTTTAGTCAGAATGTTCTGAACTGGCTTTTCATCCAACAACTCATGTCAAATTCACATTTAAATGCCACTTTACTTTTCTTCATAATTTAATCACGTACTTACCTACTTCTAATTTAAAATGACACTTCGCAATGAAAGGAGATTCTTATATTTGCGTTATTTTCGCAGACAACTTTTAAATAAGTATCTATTCTATTATTTAATGGACGCCTTTTTACGAGGGATTATTTTTTATTCACGTTTCGAGAAAACAAGAGGCGCGACGCTACAATCTTTATTAGATTTACATTAAACAGTGTACACTGCGGGCGCAGCGGAGGAACACATTGTGTGTGATATTATTTTCGAGAAATTTTCGACATATGGCTTAAAACTGTTCAGATTGAGAGCAGAACCATTTTTGATAGATTTATTCCGAAATTTATGATATCAAAGATTATAATTAAACTAGCTTGTATCCGTGACTTCCCCAGCGGAATTCGGTCATCGCGTTCCTGCGAAAGTTATGCGTTTTTGCGGGATAAAAAGTTGCCTATGTCTTTTCCGGGGACCACAGGGCGGATACGGCCTATAAAAGCACGATTTCGAACACAATTCGAATGAAGTGTCAATGTTTGCGTGAGAGGACGTCTGTACACCTGTAAATGTGTGTGTACCACTACGCGGGCCATTGATCCACTCTCCATCTCCGTATGAAACAAATGACGGTAAGGGCGAGCTGGGCGCGAGTTGCGCGCCGGCTAGATTCAGGCGGGTGATTACTTGGCAATTCTGTATGTACTTAGTACTATTAAATATTCTGTGCCGGGACTACAAGTTACATACATATTCTATACAAGGTGCTAACAAATTAGTCAAGGATATTTTAAGAGATAATAAATTACATTAAAACAATTAACTTTTAACTATAATTAAGGAAAAAAAAAATATTCGGCGGGAAAACGGCAGGTTCTTAAACAGGATGTTTTAACGTAGCAAATTTGTTTCCTATTTTTCTCCAAAAAACATAACAAAACCAATGATGTTTCATACTTAAATGTACTTCGAGAGCCGAGTACTATCAGCTGTAAAAATATCCGTGACTAATTTGTTAGCACCTTATATCAGAATCTTGTCAGTATAAAACAGCGTAGCAGTACATTTGTCCGCCAGTGTTATTACACTTGATGCCATTATTCGGGCGGATTTTTCCTTATCTGTCCTGATTGGCCGTTGCCAGGAGATTCGGCCCTCGTAATTAATTCGATGAAGGATAAATGACTCGTATGCACGAGTACCTATCTGTAAAAGGATATTAATAGCAAACGAAAAACAACATAATGCGACTATTATCCCGTAAAGCTTGGTTGTCAGGTGACGGCCAAAGTGTGTAAATGTAGATAGATGTCAATAAGTTTGCTGGAATTGACACTTCTCTCACAGGCAGAAAGGATTTCATGAAATTAAGCATATTTCTTTCTCTACTTCTTCTTCTGGTGCCTCTCCAACTAATGAGGTTGGCAGTCAGCTCTGCATATTTCGTCCGATCGATTTCCTTCTATCCAAGCCACTGATTTAAATGTTACACTAGATAGGTACCAACCTTGACAAAACGGTGACACTGAAAGTACGCCCCGGGGCGTACTTCTGAAGTTCCTCAAGTCAGTAGCCAATCAGACGCCGGCCGCGTGACAAGGCGCGAAATCCAAATTTCAGTCAGTAATAATGGGAAAATACGCAGTAAAATGTTGCAGCAATCGATTCCATAATCAAAATAAGTCCATTGGGAACACGTTTCACAGTAGAGTTTTAATTTTAATGTCATATTATTTTTATTAACACTAAATCAAAATTTCATAACGAAGGGTTTTCAATTGTTCACTTTTTAAGCCCAATGTTGCAAGGTAATCATGGTTCAAAATTAACCACATTTCAGGGAAATTGTTAGACAAGCCGTATAGTTTTCAGTGATCTAATAATATATTGATATTATTAGATCACGAATTAGTTATTTACATTGGTAAATAATGGCGTTTTGATATTATATATATATATATTGAATTAGATAATGATAATAAATAATAATTACAAGATATTTTATTACAGATATTTAGTGTAGGTACACGTAGTAAGAAATTAAAATTAACATTAGTCAAAATATGAACAAACTTCATTTCAATATTTACCATGGATAGGGCCTCATACTTAAAACAATTCATACTCTGAATGTTTCTCGTTTATAATCTTGTTTAAATAAAATTTTGACAATATAAAAGCAAAATAAGATGTTGAACGGCCTTTAACATTAACTTATTGAAAAAAAAACTTTGGGGTAAATTTCCCGACACTGGTATCACTACCCGTTTGACATCCCTTTGACAGCCATGAATATTGCTATCTTTGTCTAGCGTCAATTCGGCGTATTCGTAGCATACGAGTAGGAAAGAGATAGACACAGTTTTACTACAACTTTTCGTAGTATTCAGAGTTACGACTCGATTTTCAAGTTTTGACACGTTTCTTCGAGATGTTTTATAGGAAGCTTCGTCTCTAGTAATGTACCTCAGTGATCCAAGCACATTTATTGACTTCAAGAAAACGGTTTTCTCCCTTTAAACTTCTTGAAGTTATTTTTTTGTACCAAGTCAATAATTTTTTAAGTCAATTATAAAATTGGCAAACCCAAGAAAACCAATTTTCTTCTAACATAGGTATTTTTTTCTTAGAATTAGCAATATTCAATTTTCAATTAGATCTCAGAACGACATTATTTTCAATCAAAAAAAAACATTTATTGCTAACTAGCTTCTGCCCGCGACTTCGCCCGCGTGAAATTCGGTTATTGCGTTCCCGTGAGAACCATGCGTTTTTCCGGGATGAAAAGTAGCCTATGTCCTTTCCCGGGACCCCAACTATCTCCATGCCAAATTTCATCTCAATCGGTCCAGCGGTTGAAGCGTGAAGAGGTAACAGACAGACAGACAGAGTTTTTTTCGCATTTATAAAATTAAATTAATATGGATTACGAAATATTTCAAGAAACTACTCGGTCTTGTTTAAAGAAATCCTTTCTGCCAGTGATTAAATTTGTCATAAATATGTAGTTAGTATCTGATTACATATTGATACGCCTACTTCCTAATTACAACAGCCTATGATTGGAGCCATCAGGCACTGGTCTCGTCTACAATACAATCAAGGATATAATGTCTCATTTATTTACTAATATTATAAATGCGAAAGTAACTCTGTCTGTCTGTCTGTTACCTCTTCACGCTTCAACCGCTGGACCGATTTGGATGAAATTTGGTATGGAGATAGTTGGGGTCCCGGGAAAGGACATAGGCTACTTTTATCCAGGAAAAACGGAAAGTTCCCGTGGGAACGGGATAACCAAATTCCACACGGGCGAAGTCGCGGGCGGAAGCTAGTTAATAAATATATTGTAAAGGTCGCGGGAACGTGGTGGATCCGAGTGGCACAGGACCGGTCTGAGTGACGCGCCTTGGGGGTGGCCTATGTCCAGCAGTGGACGTCTGTCGGCTGAAATGATGATGATGAATAAATATTACAGGAATAAAAACTTAAAAAAAAACATTTTATTAAAGTAATCATCAAGAGTCTTGATGATTACTTTAATACGGTTAAAATACGGATTAAATTAAACGGTTTAACTACTGAGTTCCTATGGCCACCTTCCGGTTCCATCATCAGATCAGCTCCATGTCATAATAATTTTGCATTGTCATCCGATTTACATGCATGAAAAATTTCAGCTCAATCGGTAACCGGGAAGTGGATCAAATTTAACTTGCAAGATTTTATTACGGACAAACAAACATCGGTACAGGTGAAACTATTTAAATATAAAATATTGTAAAAAATTTTTTGTATACAGTTAAGAAAAAAGCCGTGGTGGCCTAGTGGTTCGACCTACCGCCGCTCGTGCCGAGGGTAGGGGGTTTGATTCCAGCTCGAACCTCTAAGTTTACTTACGTGCGAAATTCAATTTGAATTTACCATGAGCTTGGTGAAGGAAAACATCGTAAGGAAACCTGCACGCATCTGCGAAGTAATTCAAAGATGTGTGTGAAGTCCCCAATCCGCACTGGGCCCGCGTGGGGACTATAGCCCAAACCCTCTCATGATGAGGGGAGGCCTGTGCCCAGCAGTGGGACGCAAATAGGCTGTAGTAGTAGTAGTAGTAGTAAGAAAAAACACCAAATAAATCCCTAAACACTTGACGTGTGTATGTGATTCGTATTGAGACTTTTGAAAGATGTTATTTTTATTATTGAACATTTCCCAATGAATATGTTCGTCGAATTTCCTCGGAACTGTCATACCGGGCCACTGTGACCTGTCTATGTAATTTCCGTATCACAAGCCGAGTAACACCATTAAAACTTTCCAAAATTTTCATTCGAGTTGACGCAAATTGACACTGGAGCGCGGTTATGTTGGGTTCCGATATTTGTCTGTGATAGTGTAACGATGTGATATTACAAAAAAAAGAATTATGTTTGTGGTTTCCCGGTTTGCACATTAGAATATGCTTCAAAGCTTCTTTATATTGTAAATTGTAAATATGTTCATGACAAATTTATATGTCTGTCTATAGGTCAATTGTGGTGATACTATTTAGTGATTAGGATCTTTGTACACCCACTTTTGACAAATAAATTACATTCATTCATTCATTCAAAGGAAAACATAATGCACGCCTTTGAGAAGTATTTTATTCAAAGATGTTTCTGTGAAGACCACCTTTCTTCACTGTTTTTTCGTTGAGAAAGTTATAGCACAAATTCTGATACAGCCTATAACTAGGGACAGCAAAAGACGTCATCTTCTTTGCTTTTAAGATAAGCAAAAGACGCTGAAATTAAAAAAAAAGTCATATTAAACACACTATCAACGGGACTTAATCGCGTAAAAACTATTTATATTATACCTCGACGTTTCGGCCGCGATGCAACGGCCGTGGTCACGAGAAGACTGAAGTGACGGTATCAGCATATTTATCTTGTCGCGCGGGTGGTTCGAACTACCCGCACTTGATTTTTATTAATGTCACTGTAAAAAAGTCTTTGATTTCGTTGTCTTAGTACGATGTTCAAAGTATTTTGCACGATGTATCATGTTTAAAGTCTTATTTTCGATCATTTAGCTTATTAAAATCGGTCTCCCAAAACCCCCAACTCATCGCCACCGATACCGCTCTGGTTGACAATTTAAGTTTTATTTTTATGGCAACTTTTTCTGGTTATCATATCGGCTTTGGCACGCCATTTTTTCATCCGTTACGTTTTCGTGTCAGCAAATTGTCGCACGCACGGCTGAATGGTGCTTTGCCTTTGGCATTTTGGAATTGATGAGGATTTGGTTTCTATCGTATAAACGGGTTTATATTTTAGTTATTTTTATTGCTCGGTTAACAATGAAGCGTTGATAAGAATAACCCATTTATATTGAGAGAAATAAATGACTAAGGCGGGCTTGCACCAAGCCGCTGACCTCGGGTTAGTCTCTTAACCCAAGTCAATTCATACAAAAAATCCGAGTTAAGCGGTTAACACGAGGTTAGTGCAAGTGGGCCTTAGTGTTGAGAGGTTCTGTCGTTTCTTCTTATTTAAGATACATGACATCTTGAAATATTTGAAAATAGGTAAATAATTTGATTTAGGTTATATATAGAAAATGTAGAACAGAGAGTTTGATTTTAATTGTTTGATTTGGCTGATAGATACGCGTCACGCTCGTGAACGGGTGCTGTCGGTGGGGTCCGGTCTGTTCATGCTTGCAAGGACGTTTAAAAATAATCATTAGCTTTAAATATATTACTAAGTCAAACATTTTGAAAGAAAGAAAAAACAGTTATTCGCAACATCACACATACATGTTTGTTTACATAAAAAGAGAAATAGACGATAAGAAGTGATAGTTGCGAAACAGTCTCAACTCAGCATATGTTGGCCTGGCTCCAGAGTCAAGCCAACGCTGATCTTCCGCTGAGACCGCTCGGTGAAAAGACACAGACGGTGATACATTTTAAGCGAGAGACCTCATCATGTTCTTATTGACATGTATTAATGAACTCTTTTATCCATGATGTATTTCATTATTTATTGACATTTTGAGACTGTCGACATCTATGGAATTTATATTTATTTGACAATGGAGGCCATCTCCATGATTTTTTATTATTATCTTTTCTGGAGCCTTGGAGACTACGAGTATACTCTAAGATCTTAGATTTAAGTTTAAGTTAGGGACTATACATCCCTTCAATGTAATTTTAGTACGTACCTATATGTATATTTTATACATGTAATGTAAATGTAAATTTTGTAACTATTTGGAAATTTTGAAAAAAGGTCTTCTGCTTGAGTTTGTTGCAGCGCTTCTTCTCAAGCAATGGGTCTAGGAAGCGCTGGTAAATTCTTTTTATGACGTGTAAAAGTGCCCCTATGTGGCCAATTTGCTGAATTAATGATTGAATTTGAATTGAAATTGAATTAGTATTACTTTTCTCGGTAATTGGCATAAATCGGTAACTACTAAGATAAGTTTACCTCCGTCTGTCACCAGTAGGTCTAGTGTATTTTTTACACCAAAAATGCAAAACGATGTCACGAAGTTATTCGAGTAAACTATTCACGATCAGTTTTGTTTTAACACGCGAGTGTAAGCTTCAACTTCGGGCTCGGTTTGTTTTTACCTCTTCTCACATGAGTGTAAATCTTTATTTGCGCTAAACGCATCGAACGCGTTTTAGTTTATTCATCATTTTTGTATGAGAACACAAACAGCACCCCTAGCGGCAAAACATGGAGTCAATTCAGCGAGTGACATTTACTTTACGAAAACGGATGTGAATTCGTTTACACGTTTTCTGACTAACTGCGAGTGTAAGCTCGTATTTGACAGTTTGAAAAGTAAATTAAACGAAACGCAAGAAGTAAAGTTACTCACCCGACTTTATCACGTGAGAACGTGAGAACTTAGGTTTTCGAACCTGTCGAATCCAAATTTACTTCAAAATTTTAGATTTTTTAAGTGAAATAAATGATATATGTATGTCGTCTATGTCTTAATATGCTTGTATTGTGTTCTTGAGATATTTTTTACTAAGTATGTTATTTATTTAAGCTTCTTCGCATACGTATAAGTGTGTCTTTCTTTTTTAATGATGAGATACTCCACGTTTGTGACGAATATACCTATAACTATGTACTTCGATTTGGTTTAACAAAAAACTAAATTACATAAATTACTCCGGGTTGCCTAGAAATTTTAGAAAATGTAGGTAACTTGGCAACACTTATGGCCATTTTGACAATTTTGACAGAAAAAACCTGAAGAAACGCAAACGCGATCGAGACGTTATAACTCACTGCCTTCCGTCACATATTTGACATTGTCATGATTGACGTTTACCAAGCCTCCTCAAATTTGATATTAATGATAATTTAAATGTTTATTATTGAATAATTGCCGGCCTGAGGCCAATATTTTGATAATGGCGAAGTGTCCAAGACAGAAACCATCAATTTTATAGTGTATAGCGGATGTCGCAAAGTGATGGTGACAATACATGAACGTGTGTGAGAACGGTGTTGACAAATGCACTCAAAGGTTCAAAATGAACGTTTTACGAATAGTTTACTCGAAGTGTTTGGAGTTGAGAAGATGGACGTTGACGTTTGTTTCACCTCAGCCTCACCAAGTTTACTTGATTTATCTTTTATATCGTACATTAATTGTTTCCTCCATACAATGCTCGGCCCGTAGGCCATACTTGAGAGTGGCAAAATTGCCTTGCATATACTTGGAAAGAAGCCATTATATAAGAGAACAGAAGAGAAGAATTATATTTTAAGATCCATACTTTGAATTGAGCCAAATTTCTTGTAACGTAGAAAGAATTGGCGCAGCTCGTGTTACTTTTATCAAATACAAAGGAGAATGCGTGCATAGAAGCAAGAAACAGTAAGTATTAGACATAATAATAGTATTTATTTTTATTTGACATATGCAATACCCACTGCTGGGCACAAGCCTCCTCTCATCACCAGAGGGTTTGGGCCCTACACAGGCGCAGTTTGGATTGGGGACTCACACATGTACCTACATTCTTGAATTACTTCGCAAATGCGTGCATGTTCCGAATGGAGGACCGATCACCAGACTGATCCAGGCAGTCGTCCCCTTTCATAAATAGGTGATGGTGGCCTAGTAGTTGGCCACCATCACGGCTTCAATTAAATACCTAATATACACTTACATTTTCTTTCAGTGTTCCTTCTGGCTCTGCCCCAGCAAGTCAAGTGGAACTGTGGCAACTTTAAGACCAGACCCCGTGGCTGAGCCAACTGCTGATTCCTACCAGAATTTCATCAAGTTTTAAGTAGTTGAAACACTAATAAATCATGCTATATATTCCATTGAGTTTATTATTGGTGTTATTTACTGTAAGTATGTATATTTCTTTAGCAAATGTCAGCAACTAGCAACTGATCGATCAAAGCACAACCGAAGCTACTAACCGCAGAAAGCTGAAATTTGGCATATAGGTTCCTTGGGGAATTGGGGGGTGTTACTAAGCATAGTTCCCGCGGGAACGCTCCGAATTCCACGTGAATGAAGTCACCGTCGGAATAAGCTAGATTGATATAATGCTTTTAGGTATTCGCATCAGTCAAGAATGTTGGCCGCTCTATTTAGCTATAAGTACCTACTAAGTCACAATTTTGCATTTATAGTATTTCCCTTTACATGATTTATTTAACGTTAATCTACCACATATGTAGCGGGAGTGGTGATGATGAGAACAAACTACTTTCTTGGTTAGTTTCAAGTTGATTTATTTCATAATAATTTAGAACGCTTAAATGGGTGGGGCTCACAAGAATGTGCCGTCACACACTGGAAATTCTTGTGAGCATCACCCAATATGTACTTATGTCTACTGAAACGATACTCCATGACACAGCCTATCTCTCTTCCGTGCCGTGCCTTGTGGACGATGCCGATGGTGCTGGCACAATCCTCCACGCCTGGAAAGACTATTCCTATATCGACTACGTCGCGATGTACGCCTCTTCATCGTTCAGCAAAAAGGCTGGTTTCAAGCGACCGATTGATTCGCACGTCGCTTTGCCTTCTCTATTAATCAGGTTCCCACGCTTTGCTCCTCCTCTCAACCACTATAAATGGGCCATCATAAGGCGGCGTTAGAGTAGGGCGGAGTATGACGCTTCTTACGCTGCTTGTGAACATTTCTGTAATTGGCCTTTCCCTTCTTGGACCGAGACAACATTAGCAATACTTAAGTATCTTCCCTTAAACATCTCTGTAAAACTATCGTAGGAACAGTTCCTCATTAAAAAACATTCCTGCGGTAGACTAATCGGTATTCCATATACTTTCCTCGCAGCGCTATATCCGGTTTCTTCCTGTAAACTATGCTTGTAAACAACTCCTAAGTCCCAACTATAATATGGTAGGAAACTCTTCAACCGAGTTCTCTCTTTCGCTTCTTGCCCAAATACTAGCTATACAGATAGCCATGTAGGCAATACCAGCAATTTTGTAAGGAACTGAAAAGCCCTGCATGCCGCGTGTCTTCTAAATTTTATCTCCATGTTTCTATTCTATTCTATTCTATATAAATTAATGGCTTCTGTCTTGGACACTTCGCCAATATCAAAGTAAGGGCCACAGGCCTGCAAGTTGTTCGGTAATAAAGGTAAATGTACGGTGTAAATGGTTAATAAAATAAAATTGGAGAGACTCAACAAACGTCAACGTCCATCTTGGGCGACGGCCATTGAGAATCCATCTCCATGTTTAGTATCTTCAAAAATGTTCAAACTATTAGCCTGACAGTGACCTTGACAGATCGAATTGCGTATACTACTGCGTTTCTGTCATACTAAAAGTCACTCGAAAACGTGAACGTTTTCGTTTACTCACTTACTCGCTCGTCACTCATTCGTATTAATCAAAATACACTCGCTAAACCTTGTTACAAAACGTACCGTTAGGGGCGCTGTTCAAGTTTTCATACAATCTTGATGTAAACGCAAACGCGGTCGAGAAGTATTTTCCAGGTCCGAAAAATACACTTGAGGTACAGATTGTTTTTATACATACCATCAAATTTCTTGTCTTTCCACTTACAGTTTTAGGTTAAGGCCCTTCCCTGACCCAGCATCGTCAAATTGCTCATTTGAGATCATACTTTTCTATGAAATGTTAAAGGTTAAAAATATGAAAAAAACATATGTTATATTTGATTATATCATTCTTACATTGACAGCTTTCGATACACGTTTCACGAAACTTCGCTCGAAACAATTTAATTCCAAAGTAACCTCTAACTCGGACCGCTAATCCAACTTTACTCCAGTTTATTATATCAAACAGTGTAAAACTAATTATAATAAAAAAAAAATCCGTATTATATGCATACATCGACAGCTTTATAAATGCCATTTTTAGACGGTATTTTTATAGAAATTAAAACGCGTTAAATACTAACTAAATCGGGCGTTCTGTGCGTAGCGCTTTCTCTTTCACTCGTCCCACGAGTGACAGTGACGGCTGAGCTGGGTCTATGAACGGCTTTAAGTCTCGTTGGCGAAACTTAAAATTCTTCCGTAATTATACCTGACCCTCACACGAAAGAAAGTTACCTAACCTAACCTAACAATAGCCAAGCTTTCCTATTGAACAGTTCCAACAGAACAAGCGAACATGCTCGGTAATCCACCAAGTCAGCCTGAAACTTGACGCGTTATCCACGTAGCGGCAGTTTAAGTAATTACAATACAGGTGGGATGTGGGGAGGGATGCTGTGCGGCGGTAAAGAGCATACGCGCCGAAACTTGTGCTTGATCGCGGCTGCCGCTGTGGGCCAAGGGAGAAGACGACGCTGTTTCAACAAGAACAATAAACGGGAGAGGTGTTGTGGTGCACACGGCCTTTTTTTTTAACGTGAAGCGTGTAGACTATAAGCCGTGGTGGCCTAGTGGTTCGACCTACCGCCTCTCATGCAGAGGGTCGAGGGTTCGATTCCGGCTCGCACCTCTAAGTTTAGGTACGTATGCGCGAAATTCAATTTGAATTTACCACTGTGATTAGAAAACCTGCACGCATATTCGAAGTAATTCAAAGATGTGTGTAAAGTACCCAATCCGCACTGGGGCCGGGGATAGGGATGACGACAACTTTTTTCCTTAGTCTATCAGGAAGATTATTGAAAAGTATTGGACACGTATTCTTTCTTTTTTCACGTAATCAAACTTATACGGAGATATATTGAGTTGAAATGTCGCGTGACGTCACGGTTAGGTACGATTTATACCTAACGGTGACGTAGTTAGCCCCCACTCTCCAACTTTAATGCGTTTTAACTTAGTCATTCTTTGTTAATTTGATAAAACAAAAAATACGTGTCTAATATTCTTTTATTACCTGACTGACGGACTAATTAGAATTTCGATTTCTTCACCCTGTCGTCATCCCTATTATAGCTCAAACCCTCTCATGATGAGAGAAGGCCTGTGCCCAGCAGTGGGACGCAATAGGCTGTAGTAGTAGTATGGATATGGATTGTTTTCAAATGCGTTTCTAAACCTGAGGTTTAAGATTGGATGCCTCTACGCTGGTAATTTCACCAACTCTCTTCACTTACCGGAATACGAGTAGTAACAGTACGAGAAATCCTGTTTACTACTACTACTACTATAGCCTATTTCCGTCCCACTGCTGGGCACAGGCCTCCCCTCATCACGAGAGGGTTTGGGCTAATAGTCCCCAGCCGGGCCCAGCGCGGATTGGGGGCTTCACACACATCTTTGAATTACTTCACAGATGCGTGCAGGTTTGTTTCCTCACGATGTTTTCCTTCACCGAAAATCTCAGTGGTAAATTCAAATTGAATTTCGCACATAAGTAAACTTAGAGGTGCGACCGGATCGAACCCCCGACCCTCTGCATGAGAGGCGGTAGGTCGAACCACTAGGCTACCACGGCTTTCCTGTCCTGTTTGGCGGCGGGTTAACGAGTAAGTTGGTGATAACCTTCCAGACGTATGCACTCAGCAATCCAAAAAAGTAAAGGGATCTTCTACTATCTAAAGTCCCGCGCCTTTACATTCGACGATGATTATCCGTGCAAAAATTAGCCTGGTACAAATGGTTCAATTTTTGGTTTTGAATTAACATGTTTTCGTCGGTATGGCGGGATGTAGGCCGCGCCGGAGAAGTATGGCATTACGCGATCGCACTTCGTTTTTCATCGACTATCGGAAAATACAAGATTTTTTGTGGTACAAATCGTTCGACTTTCGTAATTTATGCGACACGTTCGATTAACGCTCACGCGATTGGGCCCCCGGTACTGGCGCTATGACCATGATTTTCCTTTTTGTCATTACGTAATTATACCCCTGTAGACTGTAGGAATCAGCCACTCACGTCCTCTTGGAATGTTCCGGAGTGGCAGCGTACCGGGCAACACACCTCGGAAATCCGAGGTCGCTCCAGGAAGTCGTCGGCAACATTAAGGGTCTGCTAGGCTTCCTTCAGGAGCTGGGCTGGCAGGAGTAGCCCCGCCAGCCAAAAACTTCACGCAAAATAGGCGCAATCATGACGTCGAGTTGCGGAAAACCGGCCCGCGCGAACCTATAACCTATAACCTATACCCCTGTAGACTCGCCAGCCTGGTACAAATGATTCGGAATTCTATGTCAGCATCTTCCGGTCTAATAGTAGAAGATCTCTATCCTAAAATCGCCGGACGCTTTATTCGCACGCCTGGCGTCTAAGCTAACATTATTAATGAGGCTAATATGAAAATTGTTGAACTAATAACGCAAGCGAGGCACGTCCCGGCTCCGCGGCGGATGACATGCCGAATGTATTCCGTAGGTAATATTGCTCGGGTCTGTGATTTTGCGGGGAATTTTAATCCGGTTAATATTGTGAGTAGATTTAATATTATATTATACGAGCTATTACCCGCGACTTCGTCTGGAAAGACTTTCGTACTGACCTTGCCCTCTAAATTAGACCAAATGTGTTGTGTACCGACACGCTGCCACACTCTTAAAAGTTAGTGCATTAAAAGAAGATTAAAAGCTAAAAAAGCTGAAAGGTCCAATTATGGACTGTGGAATGTGCCTTGGTAAGGAGCGCAATCTTATATGGCGAAACAGTTGAAAAAGTGTCCAGCGGATTTGATGAGCAACAAAACAAAACACACTCTCCTCACAACCGTTTTCGCTGCGTTTTTGCCTCAGCAGCGCCACCTGAAGGCGCTGCTGCAGACTATCCGCCTAGGTGGGTTGACTGGAGTGACGACCGCAGCGCCCCCAACCTACCCGATTTGGTGTCCACTTTTGGAACTATAAAGATTGTGCTCCTTTACTTCAACCCTCCATACTATTGCCAGTTGAAGAAATTAGTTCCAATAGTTATCCGCAATATGGAAAAGTTTTTTACTTTTCTGGTCGGGCTTTAGGATACTAAAACATTGTCAGCCAACATTTGCTAAGTTTTCAAGTACAATTTTGCGCAGGGTGTTATTTTTCAGCAAATTGTCGTGAAACGTATGTTAATGTTAAGAGCTGACACTCGATGCGTCCAATTTGGCGAGTGCTTTTGTACAGTGTACCTAACAGACATGACCACTTTTCAACCTCATGACAAGGGATTAGAGTTCACAACTAAACGTGCGAGGTTGCTAACTGTACTGGCTACGGTTTCGCTGCTAACACAATGTAAATTCACAATGGGAATTTAAATGGACTTGATGATAGACATTTAAACACATTTGTATTTTCACTTTACATTCACATTGATTAATTTAAACATACTTCATATAGCTATATTAAAAAGTTTTGTTTTTTTGAATTGAATAAACTTTATAGTTACCTATTAAACACTTCAGATTTTTCAATAGAATTTCGTTTTCAGTGTATAATATTCCTTAAAAAAAAACATGTGAAATTAATCGGTTTTTTTCGCGCCTAATCAATTATAGAACCTTATTCAATGACCGACAAATTGAAACAGTCACATAAAGAAACTTAATGTCGTGATTGTATTGTTACTTCATTTCCCAACTTTTGTTTTAATATTTTATTTGCTAGACAAAAATAGTAAAAGGTACTTGGAAAGCTGTCTCTTTTCTATTATTTTGGTGAGCTCGATTATTAATACAGCTGTAGGGAGAGCCTGTACCGCCATTAGTTGACATACACTCCGGTTGGTATTCTGTACATTCGGAGTTCCAGCTTATTGATTGAAATTTAAGTACTAACGGTCTTGCGACAGGTACGTACCAATTTCTGTGTTATTTTTGTTTTATTATTCGGCTGACAAAAAAAGGTTGTTATAATTTATATTTATTACAATGTTTAAAACTCAAATTATCGATTGTTTTGTGCAACACACTTTTTTATTTAAATATCCAGTATCCCAAGGTATATATTTAATCTTAAACAATATATGGGCACCATCTTGAAAAGACAAGATCCATCTTCACAAGATGGAGTGACGACCTCGTGAAGGTCGCGGGAAACCGGTGGAAGCAAGTAGCACAGGACTGGTCTGAGTGGCGTGCCTTGGGGGAGGCCTATGTCCAGCAGTGGACGTCCTTCGGCTGAAATGATGATGATGATGAATATATGGGCCTTTGTAAGCTGCACAGTGCACAGCTCTGTTCTTACGAAATAAATAATACAAAACTTGGAACTCGTCACGCAAATCTACCTAGCACCAAACTAAGCAAAACTTATACTATGGGTGCTAAACAACGATATAAATAATACGGATAGAGTAAAAAATATGCATAAATAAATTGCCCAAAGAGGGATTCGACCCTGTTACGTCGGAACAGTCACTACACTAATAAAAATATGTAACTGAGCTTATGCGGCCGGTTAGCAACTTACACATACCTATCATATAATTATCATTTTATTCAGGAAAATAAAGACAATGAGTTTGTAACTGGAACATATATATGTATTTGTACATCGTAACGTATGTTTTCTGGGTGTTTTTTTGTTTCTCTCGTATTTATTTACCTTTATGTTATGTCTGTGGAAATAAATGTTATGAGTTATGATATCGCACGGTGCATGCACGGAATTCCACCCGGATATTTAGCATGCACGCTCGCGAGTGCACAGAAGAGGCGGTCGTTAGCGCATCCCTCGGGGCGGTCTGACAATAGGCTAAGACAGCCGCCACCCTACTAGGCCACTCAACCCGTTACTGCACTGTACATTACCCATTCAGCGAGATCAATTTGATATATTCCGCTCGGAAAACGCGCAAAGGATGTGACGGGGACTCTACGGTCGCGTGAGATTTAAAAACTTGGTGTGTAGAATGCGTGATCATGTTTCGTTTTTCAAGCTACCGTAAGTTTTATCTGAGCAATGGATGCTTTCCTAGTTTTACCATTGTTAGATGGGAAGCACAAGTATTTTAATAGTGAGTGGACACTTTTTCCCAAGCACCACTCTTGTCGACTGTTTTGTATAGAGTTTTTCATATAATTCCATGTCTAATTATATGTAGTTACTGGAGAGGTTTATAAGGATACTCCAGAGGGTAGAATAGATGTTTTATGCGCGAGTGATTTTTTGATGACATCTGAGAGGGTTTATTTAAATTTGGAAATGTTTTCCTATCCTCGGGGTGAGTTTCTTTGTCTACGGAATCGAATTGGTAAGTACATTGTTTACGTAACCCTAGGCGGTATGAGCAATACAAGTTTTTGTTACAATATCCCCGGGATTTGTTTATTTCTTTACCCTTATTTCTCTGCCAATTTTTTGTAAAATGATTTTTGAGCTATTGATATTGTCTTTCCTTAATGCCTCCGAAATGTGGTTCAGCGTGCGGCAGGTTTTGACTGTGGTATTAGTTGACTATTTACCATAATCAATTTTACTCGCTCTTTATTAATGTTTACTTAAGGAAAAGGTCCAATAAATACGAGTATACTTTAGATAATGAAAACTTGGGTGCAGAAATCGGCCACCTATACCGGTCAAAGGATCTACCATCACATAGGTACCACCACTAGGCATATACCCCTTATCATAAGATAAGTAAATAGAGCCGGTGCGTATGTAGATAAGTACATCTACTACTACAGTCTATTTGCGTCCCACTGCTGGGCACAGGCCTCCTCTCATCACGAGAGGCCACCCTCTATACCTCTGTCCTCTCGCGTGGGGACTATAGTCCAACGACTATAGTCCCCACGTAGGCCCAGTGCGGAATGGGGACTTCACACACATCTTTGAACCACTTCGCAGAGGCGTGCAGGTTTCCTCACGATGTTTTGCTTCACCGAAAAGCTCAGTGGTAAATACAAATTGAATTTCGCATATAAGTAAACTTAGATATGCGAGCCGGAATCAGACCCCCGACCCAATGAGACAATACGTACTGTGAAGACTGGCCGAGTACAATCGGTAAGTTGTCACATTTCCTTTCAAAAATAGGTAATTTTAAGCGTAGAATTAATTTGTTTAATATATTTAGTCTTTTGATAGCCATTGTAATGAACGCATCTCCAAAAATATAATATCAATACAACTTTAAATCTATTATTTCATAGTTAGGGAAATGTAAGGGCAGTAATAGGGCCAGTCTTCAAGATTTAGAGATTTTGATTAGCTAGACATCGTCTTCGTGTCTTCGGATTCCACTGCTGATCTCCGTGCCTGTAGCATCTACCTGAGCTAACACCAACCCGCCTTCACAGTACATACTTCTAGAGATTTTACCCGCTAACCCATGTATGTCTTTCTAGCCAAAGTTACCCCTAGCTGTAATATACACGTACGAGATATGTTGACATCTTTGAAAATATCTCAGCAACTGCGCCTCACTGTGCCCAGTACTTGTTTGAGAGCCGTTCATAATCGCGTACAAAGGGCCGGTACAGTCGGACAGACAAGCGTGGCTAACAGGCGTTGATTGAAATTATTGTGTACTGGAGCCATTGTGTTATGGAGGGTCAGAAGCTGACGGTTGCTTCCCCATAATGATGATGTGAGATTCTATTAGCTGCATAAATAAGGGATTAGTGAATAAACTTTGTTAAAATATTTGTATTTATATGGAATTTATATTTATTTGACAATGGAGGCCATCTCCAAAATATTTTTTTTCTGGACCCTTGGAGACTATACATCTCTAAGATCTTAGATTTAAGTTTAAGTTAGGGACTATACATCCCTTCAATGTAATTGTAGTACGTACCTATATGTATATTTTATACATGTAATGTAAATGTTATAACTATGTGTAAATTTTGAAAAAAGGCCTTCTGCTTGAGTTTGTTGCGGCGCTTCTTCTCAAGCAATGGGTCTAGGAAGCGCTAGTAAATTCTTTTCTGACGTGTAAAAGTGCCCCTATGTGGCCAATTTGCTGAATAAATGATTGAATTTTGAATTTTGAATTTTGTAGTGTTTTTTTCAATTGTATAGGCAAACGAGCGCACAGCCCACCTGATGGTAAGTCGTCACTGCGGCCCATGGGCAGTGAAATCTTATGAATTATGATCCCTCATTAAAAACCATAAGATCTCGAATGCGTCGCCTACCCTGAGGCCTAAAATGGAATGTCTCTGCGCCAGAAATTTCACCGGCTGCCTTAACCTACCGGAACACAAACGTGCGAGTACCTACTGCTATTTGGCGGCAGGTTAGCGGGGAAAGACGGTGGTACCACCCCGGCCGGACCTATAACCAGTCCCAACCACTAGCGATACCTACTGTTTTGTTTGATGGTAAAGGAACATAACTCTGCTAGAGGATCTCAGTTTTAGGCGGTCCGGCCGGATGCTTAATACCATTTTACCCGTTAACCTTCCGCAAACAGCAGTGTCCGGTCAGGGGTTAGGAGTGCCGGTGTAATTACCAACGTACATGCATTCAATCTTTGACCTCGGGGTGGCAACGTATTCGTCTTTTTTTTTTGATTCTTTGTGTAAATGGGCTATAGTAACCATTTATCATCAGGTGGACTGTGTGCTCGTTTGACAACCGATTCTCTAAAAATCTGTGGACTCTGTGGTAAGCATAGACGTAAATAATATAGACCCGGTCTAACGTACACGTAATATGTCCCCACTTCCACGGTGTCCAATCCAAAGTTCTGTCACCGAGCGTGCGTGACAATAAGCGTTTTTAAAAAAACTTTTTTCAAACTGTTTCTCAGTATCTAAAAACTCGTCTCGTTGTTGAAAAAATGTGACCCAGGTTTAGTGTCACGATATAAGTTTAACTTTGGATTGGACACCACTGAAGTGGGGAAACATGACATGTGACGTTAGGCCGGGTCCATACGAAGTATTATTTATGTCTATGGTGGTAAGTTTAAGTTTAATTTGGCATAGATAATACCTAATACCAAGTATATTCAAAGCTGGAAGCTGAAATAATTCAAGATACTTTTTACCGTTTTTATAACTAGTTAACAAATGACCAAAATGTTTTAGTTAGTCAGGTGGTGCGCGGTCTTGCGGTAAAGTTGCCCCGACTAATCACAGATGGCGCTGCATGTATCATTTATAGAACTGCGATGAACTTTAAACGATTTCATTGTTGTTAAAGCGTATAACCAAGAACTGTTAAAAGATGGCGCCACGTGCCTCTATTTGACATTAGGCGTCCTTACAACCAATTGAAGTTTCTGCACGTTTTAATAGGAAATAGTATTCTGTAATAACAGAAGAATGTGACAGCATTTCTATGCTCGAACAATTAACTCGACCCAAACAATTACGATGCTTAAATTATCTGCCTAAATACGCATTGCCTACTAGTAATAATATATACGGGAGGAGAACAAATCATTATGTCACTCCCTTTATCCTCAACACCTTACCGAATAATGTATTAGACGACCTGACTAGCCATGGATATAGCCAAATAAAATGTAAAAAAATAATTAAAAAACATTACCTACAAAACAATAACAATGTCACTAAGTTGAAATAGCTTACCTAGATATAAGCAAATATTATTAACGCGGACCGTGTCCGCGCGATCTCGGTCACTATTACATAAACCTGCAAAAGGTTTCCAATAGCGGCACGCATGTAATTAATTATAATAAGAACGTGTTTAGATAAATAAAAAAAATAAAAATAAAAATAAGCAAGTGCCAAACAAATGCTCATGTAGTTTTTCAATAGCATCGGAAATAAAATAAGTACCTACTTATGCATGCTTTGTTTAATGGGATATCGTAGAAAAAGCAATAATTTAAAGATTTTCCTCTTTCGTGATTTCCTTCTTGTATATTTATTTATTTATTTACACTTTATTGCACATTAGTAAAAAAACGAATACAAAAGGCGAACTTAATGCCATAAGGCATTCTCTACCAGTTAAGTCTTACCCGTTGGGCAGAACATAAATTGTTGTTGCGGTGCAAAAAAAAGTGTATAGTTACTTAATCTAAAAGATTATTTTTCGAAGAAATCTCACCAAAGCGGAAGCCAAGGAAAGGAACATAATCTTTAACATTTTACTTACCATCTGAAAGAAAAATCCCAAACTTATTAAGATCCTTTTGAACCGATGTTCAAAAAAACGACCCTCAATTAATGCGTTTGGTACGAGTGAGGGCAGCGATTGTGTAAAAATTAATATCGTTCAACGGAAAAGCAAAATGGAGTGAGAAAGCGAAGGGAGGCTGACATCTGAAAAAAGCGCCTTCTCCGACACAAGTGGCAATTCCGCTGAAATCGTTTCCCGACGAATATTACGTGCGTGGCTCGAGAACAAGCGGACGAGCGAGCGGAGGCGGGAGCGTTGCTTTCCCGCTTTTTTGCACACCACGATTAAAATATGTAAATACTCAATTCAAGAATAGGGAGAGTACAATCTCCAAGTATGATTTCTCAGTCAATGATCCCACGCAATGTAGTTATAAGAAGTCGCTGTGTATTTAGAAATCCTAGTTATTGTATACACGGTGGGTCAGAAAATTTGTATACACGGTGGGTCAGAAAATATGGCAAATAATTAATCCTCAGTATCGGCTATCGATTCTAAGTATATTGTATAGGTCTTTAATGGTTTTTGAGTTGGTAAAAAAAATATTGTATATGGGATTGGTTGTGTGAGCGACGCCTGAATCCTATACAAAATATTTTTTTTTACCAACTTGAAAAAAATTATAAACCTATACAATATGCTTAGAATCGATAGCCGATACGGTGGGTTAATTATTTGCCATATTTTTTGACCCACCATGTATATGTACAATAAATAATAATCATTTTTTTAACACAAGTATACCTAAATTATTATTACTCGTACATGTACTCAAATGATGTATAAAATGTAAATTTTATAAATAAATGAATTGAATTGAATATGTATTCTAGCTTCTAGTTAGGCTCACTAATTTAAACTGAGTTTTGTATGTTTGTCATGTTTCGGGTTGTTTTAATTGGACGCTGATACTGTTAAATTATCTTCTCCTTTTGTGTTTCTTTTAATGCTGTAATGATATGGAGCGAGCTTTAAGAAGCGAGTGAATAAGGGCCACAAATCTCTACAAAGTATGAATCAATTCTGATGTTGCTATCCGTGTTCGATGATGAAATTCTGCCTCCAAGTGCCTTGTCTCCATGAAGCATAAGACGTCGGTGCATAATTAAATTTCAGGCCACGATTTTTTCTCAAACCGCCAGTTTCACGGCCCCGAAGAGGAAAGATTTTTATATTAGTAAAAAGCTCTCGTTAAATTTCCAGATAATTGCCAAGCAAGTGTGCTGTATTTATTGCTAGCAATTCGAATCGTTACGATAAATTATAAACAAATCATTAAATATAATTCCATTAAATTTTGTCACGTGTTTTATTTACACTCTAGAATCAAATTATAGCTAAAGAAATTGAGGAAAATTTGATTCAAGAATATTATAGGTAAATATCTTAAATAGGTTTTAGATAAAGATTAATCTTAATATTTATTTAGAGTCACGCGCAGCTGCGAATAAATTCAAAGATCTGTGTGAAGTCCCCAATCCGCACTGGGTCCGCGTGGGGACTATTATAGCGCAAACCCTCTCGTGGTGAGAGGAGGCCTGTGCCCAGCAGTGGAACGCAAATAGGCTGTAGTAGTAGTCACGGTTTTTTTTAACAAAATTCAAAATTCAATTCAATTCAATTCAATTCATTGCATCGTGTAGGTACAATCGGCGAAATAATTGGCATGTAGATTTATATGAGCTCTACTAAAATGAACGGATAAGAAAGCATATTAAACCGTCAACTGGAGCAGCTGCCTGCAATGTGTCAGGTTAGTAGTACAGTTTATAGGTATTTAATTTGTCGGGAATCGAACCTGGCTATTCCTTTGATGCTAGTGCGGAGTCGTCGGTTTCTAATAATATGTCGATAATAGAGCGTTCGCCTCATTGACCTATAATAAGTAATAACATATGGATGAACAGTGCTTAACAGAATACGTCAAAATATATGGAGCAAACTGACATTAGAAAATACGTTCCAATATGCTAATAACGCCTCTTTATAACGAAGGCCAGAGCTGTTCGGGTACCCGTTTTGACGGGGCCATTTTTCACCGGCTGATTGCGAATCCTTACTTATAAGTAAGGATTCACAATCAGCCAATAGATCAATGGTTCGCCACCACCGCATTCCATTTTACAAGGTCGTCACTCCATCTTGTTGAAGACCTACCGAGGTGCGCGGATGTCACGCCGTGGATACGAATGGCACAGGAACGGTCTAAATGGCGAGTCTTGGGGGAGGCCTATGTCCAGCAGTGGACGTCTTTCGACTAAAATGATGACGATAATGTTGAATAGAGCGTTTACGCCTTGCATCCTAGAATATCAGTCCAAATATTGTCAGTATTTATTTGAAATCGGATTACATAATATAATTCGGAGCTAGTACGCAACCTCTACCTCACTGTAGTAGGTACCTACTACAGTTTTTTTATTTTTATTTTTTATTTATCTAAACACATTACAATTATAGGTAATTACTTGCGTGCCACTATTTGAAACCTTTGCAGGTTTATGTAATAGTGACCAAGATCGCGCGGACACGGTCCGCGTTAACAATATTACTATTTCAACTTAGTAACATTGTTATTGTTTTGTAGGTAATGATTTTTAATTAGTTAGGTACCTCGGACCGATAATTTAGTGCGTGAATGTTTTTAGGGCAAGTTCAGACCTTTCCATACTCTCTATGAAAACTTGAACAGTTCGGATGCAGTTTATGTGTAGTGGTTAAGTACCTATAACGAAGTAAGTTAAATTCGTAGTTTGTTCCTATTAACTTCAAGAAAAACATTATTAGAACTAGTATACCTGTATTGACTGGGGCTCATGACTACAGATTCCCAATCCTACAGATTCTCTAATCTACGGATTCCCAATTTAACAGATAACCAATTACACAGGTTCCCAATTTAACAGATAACCAATTACACAGGTTCCCAATTCTACATATTCTTTATTCCACAGTTTCTTATCTGACTACTATTTTACCGGTAAGGGTCCACTCAGTCCGTTAGGTGTGAATGTAGGTTAGGTTCGTTAGTTATCTATATACGCCCGAAGGGCAAACTACCTAGAAATAGTGGCCCCGCGTAGCGGGGACCCGTCGACCCAGTTACATTCCTTGTATTATTTTGTAGAATACCAATTATGTAGAATTGGGAATCTGTGGAATTGTGAATATGCAGAATCAATATTCTGTAAAATTTAAATTATGTAGAATTGTGTACACTTGGGAATGTGTAGAAATAGAAATCTGTAGACATGGTATTCTGTAAAAGATAATCTGTAGAACTGGGAACAATTCCCTGTATTTACCATATTTACCTGTATTTTACATAGGTCCTAAATGTAAGGATTGTTAAATGCCCATCATACGCGATGGCGAGATGGGAAAGAACCGGAAGGGACACGCTGGATGAAGATGACCTGCAAGACCTAACGATAGGGAAGATAATAGGACTCTGCAAGGCTACAGGAAGTTTCAACGGGGCGACGGCGCTGGGAGCGGATAACCCGTAATCCCAGGGGAGACCGGGGAAATGGGTGAAATGGTTCCGAATGGAGGACCGATCACCCGACTGAAACCAGGCAGTCGTCCCCTTCTATAAATAATAATAATAATAAAGGATTGTCAAAAAACCGACTATCGACTATCGATATTATATCTATCGATATTCGATATATCGTGGGGTTGTCGCTCCAACACTAGGCAGCTGCACTGTTACTGTAAATAGATAAATTACAAGTATCTAGAGTGCTAGATCTAATCTAGTGAGATAGTTAAAAAAAAACGTCTAAACGTTCTACAGCTCTAATGAAAAGGGCATAATTAAGCTTATTTAAAAGCATTCTTTGACTATAAAACCTGATTTATTACCATGTTTAAATGTATTGATATTCTTACCTTTTATATAAGACTAGCTTTTCCCCGCAATTTCGTATGCACAGATATATTAACATGTGAAATACCGTTTTTTCCGTTCCCGTGGGAATTTCGGGAAATCCTCTCTTAGTACTCCCCTACGTTCCCCAGGGAACCTGCATGCCAAATTTCAGCAACATACATCATTGGATAAAATTACAGCTTTACTATTACTACTGTCTTAGATATTTACTCAAATTACCCCAGGCACCTCATTCCCTTTTATCTTGCATAATTTCGGAGGTTCGAAATACATCTCACATATCATGTACATGTGAACGAACAAGGGTGATCATAAACATCTGAACGTGCACTCTAACGTCTTCAAAATAAGATCGTGTTTAGATATTAATGATCACATTCGTTGCTTCCATATATTGGTACATTAAGTTACAAAATTTTAAGCGATCCCTCATAATATCTCGATTTCTCATCCCTAAGAAGCTATGTTACTACAAAAGTTTTTTGATTATTATTTCTACCCGACTGCGTAAAAGAGTGTTATGTTTTTCGAGTGTATGTGCGTATATTTCTTTATCACGCCCTGTAGCCTAAACGGGTTGATGGATTTTAGCTTGAAAGGTGTCGTTTGATTGGTCTTAATTGTGAAAATGATGGGTGTGTCAAAAGTTTGTATGCAGCTGGATTTTATTTATGTTTTTAAATAAGGAGTTGTTTTACTTATGTAGATTTGACGATGACGAAAAACAGATGATGTTAAAAAATAACTGAATATCACAAACGTCACTCTCGGTTTTATTAAATACTAGCTTTTCCCCGCAACTTCGTATGCGCAGAAATATTAAAAAGTAAAATCCCGATTTTTTCCTGTTCCCGTGGGAATTTTGCAAAATCCCTTCTAAGCGGATGCCTACGTCGTAACATCTACCTGCATGCCAAATTTCAGCCCGATCCGTCCAGTGGCTTGGGCTGTGCGTTGATAGATCACTATATCAGTCAGTCAGTCACCTTTGAGTTTTATATATTTAGATAAAATAACTGAATCTCACAAACGTCACTCTCGGTTTTATTAAAATACCATCGCGTACGTTAAAAGGCTGATGTTAAATAAAATAATTAGTACATGCGAAGGTTGACTGGAGGCGACATAGTTCCATCCCATTGTAAATTACCCCTTCTGTGTAAGTTACAAGGTTGGTTTTCAGACGATGGCCATCGCAGCTGACCGCCAACAGCTGATGCGCCTGAGTGGATCATCTGGACCAGGTGCGTGTGACAAGTGCTGTGTGAATGTGTGTGCGGGGAGGTGGGGGAGATTTGAATTTTATTATATTACCTAAGCTAAGCATGCCAAATTTAACGATTTTATACGTGTTAGCATAGTAGACTACATGGTTTATCATCTACTAGCTTCTGCCCGCGACTTGGCCCGCAAGGAATTCGGATATCGCGCTCCCGCGAGAACTATGCGCTTTTCCGGGATAAAAAGTAGCCTATGTCCTTTCCCGGGACCCTAACTATCTCTATGCCAAATTTCATCTCAATCGGTCCAGCGGTTGAAGTATGAAGAGGTAACAGACAGACAGACAGACAGAGTTACTTTCGCATTTATAATATTAACTAGCTACTGCCCGCGACTTCGCCCGGGTGAAATTCGGTTATCGCGTTCCTGCGGGAACTATGCGTTATTCCGGGATAAAAAGTAGCCTATGTCCTTTCCCGGGACACCAACTATCTCCATGCTAAATTTCATCTCAATCGGTCCAGCGGTTGAAACGTGAAGAGGTAACAGACAGACAGACATGCCTTTCCATGTCCATGTATGAAGTCGATGTAATGCTGTGAATATCTATATTTTTTTCTTAATTTATAATTTCTATTCGGGATGAGAATTCAGTTCCTATTACCTACCTATTTATTTTGTCTCGCAGTCAAAAATGATAAAAAAAAACTCGACACCGGGATGACTGAACGGTGACTGACACGGTGATGATTAAACTTTAAAACTTAAATTTATAATGATTCTTAAAACATCAGGACATGTGGCCGATTCGCCCCAGCCTCCCCACTTACGCGGTGCGTACGCGCAAACCGGCCCAACCGATGCATTTTGGCCAATTAAAAAAAAACTTATTTTTGTGAATGAACTCGCTCACGGCTAACCGTATGAAGTAACGGGACAGCATCTGTTGCAACAGCTGATTTTGACGTTTGTTACATGGTTCGGTGGGTAATTGATGAAAGTAGTACTTACCTACTTATTTGGGATGGGTGGTCCGTATGAGCATATGGACATAGCTTTCATAATTCAACTTTTTTTATTGGAAATAATAAAGTAAAAATGTAATGGAATTGGTTTTGTACCTAACGTCGTATCCATATCTATATTAATATTATAATGCAAAAGTAACTCTGTCTGTCTATCTGTTTGTTACCTCTGCACGCTTCAACCGCTGGACCGATTGAGATGAAATTTGGCATGGAGATAGTTGGGGAAGCCGTGGTGGCCTAGTTGTTCGACCTACCGCCTCTCATGCAGAGGATCCGGGGTTCGATTCCGGCTCGCACCTCTAAGTTTACTTATGTGCGAAATTCTATTTGAATTTACCACTGAGCTTTTCGGTGAAGGAAAACAGAAGCAATTCAAAGATGTGTGTGAAGTCCCCAATCCGCACTGGGCCCGCGTGGGGACTATAGCCCAAACCCTGTCGTGATGAGAGGAGGCCTGTGCCCAGCAGTGGGACGCAAATAGGCTGTAGTAGTAGACATAATTATAGTCTACTGGCTTCTGCCCGCGACTTCGTCCGCGTGGAATTCGGTTATAGCGTTCTCGCGGGAAAACCTTCCTCTCTAAAGATCTAAGCATACATAGGGAGAAACAGCGGAAAGCGACTTTGTTTTATACTATGTAGTGATGATGACCAGGCAGTGTCATAAAGTCATGAAGCTGGTCTGATGATGGAGCCGGAAGGTAGCCACAAGAACTCTGTAATGATCTCACTAAGTAGAGATTTTCTACTATCTAAAGTCCCGCGCCTTCACATTTCGAAACGCTACAATTTTTTTATTATTATTTAAAAAGCACCACCAACACTTTCAACGCATAGTTGATGGCTGTCTCAGTACGCACACATGTGTTGAGAGTGTTGGTGGTGCTTTTTAAATACATTAAAGCGTTTTGAAATGTGAACGCGCGGGACTTTAGATAGTAGAAGATCTCTAGTTGATAAGTGTACAAAAATGGTATATAACTCCGAGAACGTGTAAGCTGTGGAACGATCTTCTCCCTGAGGTGTTTCCGTCGCGCTATGACATGGGGATCTTCAAGAAGCGAGTGAATAGAGCTCTTAAAGGCCGGCAACGCATTGGCAACTCCTCTGGTGTTGCACTTGTCCATGGATGACGACGACTACCTCCCATCAAGTAGCTCGTCTGCTCGTTTGCCACCCTATAGATTGAATAAAAAAATACAAAATAAAAAATAAACCCGACTCATGATTACCTAGGTACCTTACCATTATACAACTAGAAAAGAGCTGAAGATCTTCAAACGGCTAAACAGATTTTTATGAAACATGGCTAAGAATACTCAGGATAAAATTATCTATGGCACAAAAAAACTAAACGAAAATCGGTTTATCCGTTTGGGAGCTACGATACCACAGACAGACACGTAAAACTTTATACCACCCCTCTCTTTTTGCGTTGGGGGTTAAAAAGACACTAACAGCCTGTACCAAAAATGAAATTTTCGACAGAATATTTCATTTAATTCCTGAGTGTCACTTTTCTTTTACAACTCCAAGCTCAAAAACGCGACCTGTTTCTTCGAATGTACCTACCTGCATGTGCAAAATACTTTTTCATAAATTAATTGCATCAAAACACGCACTACGTAAAAGGGAACGCAATCAAAAAATTTAAAAGCTTGCATGCGGCGTGGCCTGCGTCACTCACTAGTGACGGACGGCTTCTAAGTGTCGAAAGTGAAAATATCACTTAAATTTCATTCCTGGACCTATATTCAGTCTTAATTCGAAGTCTTAAATAGACTATGAAAATGAAAATGAAAATATTTATTCAGCAAATAGGCCACATCTGGGCACTTTTACACGTCACTTTTAAATGAATTTAACAGAAATGAATTTACCAGCGCTTCCTAGACCCATTGCTTGAGAAGAAGCGCCGCAACAAACTCAGCAGAAGGCCTTTTTTCAAAATTTAAACTATAGATTTACATTAAATTTACGTTAATATGTATAAAAATACATATTATATATAGGTACATACTAAAGTCACATTTAAGGGATGTATATATAGTCCCTAACTTAAACTTAAATCTAAGATCTTAGAGATGAACTAAATATAGTTAGTCTATTTAAGACTAGGCGCCTAAGAATTTAGGCCCTGTTTCCAACCAATGAAACTGCTTTAAAATATGATAAAATATCACATAATCGAGGACTTAGAAGTAACTTTTCCGGCGGCCTTACCAAAGGTGTATTAGATAAGGCCTAGATCAAAATACCCACGATCGTGGGTTGGGTACGTAGGTACGACCAGTGTTGTGTCCCAGTGGCCCGCGTGGGCACTATAGCCCAAACCCTCTCGTGATGGGAGAAGGCCTGTGCCCAGCAGTGGGACGCAAATAGGCTGTATAGCAGTGGGACGCAAATAGGCTGTATAGTAGTAGTAGTACGAGACTGACTGATATTAAGGACCAATACAACCTGCAACCGAACTACCATTTCCGTGAGAGCTGTGCAGTTCGAATGCAGTCGTAATAACGCGTTATTGACCATGTCAGTCTGTAGACACCTTTACACTCTCTTGTTAAAAACGTCCTGGGGCTCTATTCGAATAGACGCAACACTTTGATGGCCAGATTGGACCAGTTGGTAGTGACCCTGCCTTCTGTACCGATGGTCGCGGATTCGAGTCCCACTCGGGGCAAACTTTCTGTGAAGAGCACGAATGTTTGTACTCAAGTCATGGATGTTTAGTATTTATATATGTATGTTTTTCTCTACATAAGTATTTATATCGTTGTCTAGCACCCATAGTACAAGCTTTGCTTAGTTTGGGGCTAGGTCAATATGTGTGAAATGTCCCAAGATATTTATTTATTTATTTTATTTATTACTTCGAATAGAGCCCCTGCCTGTTGCCTAATAGGAAACGCTTTTGACGTAAGGTCATTCAATCTTTTAAGTTTTCTTTGAAGTTTGTCGCTTGAAAATCTCCTACAGGATTGTTTAAAAAATTGCCCATCACTAGTCGCGACGACATTAAGGAAATTAAGAACAATTCTTTAATACGAGCTGTCAAGATAATGACTTAATTCCATAGCTCCGTTAATGGAAAGGGCGCTTCACACGTCCCTGCGTGGCGTGTTGGGACCTAAGCCAAAAAACACAAATATACGCGACACGATTAGACGTCGCGTCGTGGTACGGTGCGACGTACCGCTACGTTGCACGTTGCAACGTCGTGTCGTAGAAATATAGGACGTAAATCGTAAATATTTATTTACCCAGAGTAAAAACACAAATACACAATACGTTGTGGTTGCGACATCGTGTCTTATAAATAACTAGCTTCTGGCCGCGACTTCGTCCGCGTGGAATTCGGTTATAGCGTTCCCGCGGGAATTGAGTGTTAAAGTATAATCTACTATATAAAAATAAGTCGGGTTTTCCTCCCTGACGCTATAACTCCAGAACGCACGAACCGATTTCCACGGTTTTGCATTCGTTGGAAAGGTCTCGGGCTCCGTGAGGTTTAAGGCGGTACGAAGTCCGCGGGGTCAGCTAGTAAATTATATACTAAAACCATCCTCTTGAATCACTCTATCTATTAAAAAAACCGCTTCAAAATCCGTTGCGTAGTTTTAAAGATCTAAGCATACATAGGGACAAACAGCAGGAAGCGACTTTGTTTTATACTATGTAGTGATCAAGGTGTAGGAACGTCGTGAATTTCCACGACAGACGTCGTATCGTGTAATTGTGTATTAGGCATAGGGACATTAGAGACGTCGACTCTTTGTAACAATGGAAGTACAGTCGCACGTTTGTAGGTTTGCCCTTTTCCCATAGACGTAAATAATATAGACCCGGTCTAACGTACACGTAATATGTCCCCACTTCCACGGTGTCCAATCCAAAGTTCTGTCACCGAGCGTGCGTGACAATAAGCGTTTTTAAAAAAACTTTTTTCGAAACTGTTTCTCAGTATCTAAAAACTCGTCTCGTTGTTGGAAAAATGTGACCCAGCTTTAGTGTCACGATACAAGTTTAACTTTGGATTGGACACCAATGAAGTGGGGAAACATGACATGTATCTACGTTAGGCCGGGTCCATACGAAGTATTATTTATGTCTATGCCTTTTCCGTATTCAAGAGCAAAAAGAACAGCGATATGAAACGCGTGGACTGTCACACTACTAAAAGTGGCCATCTCATTCATTTGAATGGAAAGAATTATTTTTCAATACAACAGCAGCATACACAGCAAAAGGTGTAAGTACATCATAAAAAAAATTTAATAAAAAAATAGAACCGACTTCAAACTCCGATATCCTGTGAAGTTGGTGTCAAGTTCACTATAAGATAGACATAGCTTTGGGGTGGTTCACTTGACACCGACTTCACAGGCTGACGGAGTTTCAAGTCGGTTCTATTTTTTTATTAAAATTTTTTTTTTCGGCTATAATTTCCAAACATCTGTACGATGGGACGTAAGTCTCGCTGTAGTCTTTGAAATTGATGCCAAAATCATACACATGCTAACAAATTTCGAGGAGTTCCCTCGTTTTGTCATGGATCCCATCATCAGAACTAAACCAAATTATTAAAAGGGTTCAAGTTGGAGGTACACCTTTCAATTAAAAAAAGAATCATCGAAATCGGTTCACAATTGACGGAGATATGCGTGGTCATACATTAAAAAATATATATATAGGTACGCGTCGAATTGAGAACCTCCTCCTTTTTTTTTTCGTGGGTTGAAAAGAGACTTTGCTGAACGTTCAAATGGCTGCTACATTCACAACATTTTTTTTTTACCTCTCTTGATATCTTGCGGTCTGCCTATATTGGGCTAGAGGTCACGTGCTTTGTAAATTGCCTTGTATGGTAGTAGCCCAGTGGTTACCCCATTTGATACTTTACACAGCTATTTGCATCTCGTAGGTGTATGTGATCTTGTGGAGCTTTTCTTTTAATCTAAATATATAAAACTCAAAGGTGACTGACTGACATAGTGATCTATCAACGAACAGCCCAAACCCCTGGACGGATCGGGCTGAAATTTGGCATGCAGGTAGATGTTATGACGTAGGCATCCGCTAAGAAAGGATTTCCCGAAATTCCCACGGGAGCGGGAAAAAACGGGATTTTTCATTTTAATATTTCTGCGCATACGAAGTTGCGGGGAAAAGCTAGTTTACAACATAAAACGTAAATAACCATGCATTTTCAAGTGTGTAGCCACCTTAACTCGAACAATAATAAAGCTGTAGTTCAATTAATTATAGCTTTTAAAAAGCTCATAACATTATTTTAATATATATCGGTTAATGCAAATAATTGTGGGCTAGCTGTAGCTAATTTGTGCTTATTCGGAATTTGATGCGGTTTCTAAAAAGGTTCTAACCACCCGTAGAGTCTTTGCAACGTAAACCTTCTGTGTCATCAAATAAAAGGTCATAAAAAATGGATTTTTGAAATTAATATCTCACAATCAAGACGATTTTAATGACATAGACACCATACACTCACTACAAACTCAGAAGCTGAAATCCATCAAGCCGTTTAGGCGACAGAGCGTGCCAAGGAAATATACCTACATAAATATAATTATATGCACTTGATAAACATTGCTCTCCTTTTGGCACCGTCGGGTGAAAATAGTTAAAAAGGACTTTTTCACCATCAATAGGCACATTACATACCTACTCGTACAGTAATAATAGTACATTACAAACCTAGGGCGGTAAATTCGTTAATATCCCAGATCGCAGATATTTGTGGCCCGAACCGAAGGTGACGTCCCCGCGCAGCGGGCAGAAAATCTCACTTACGGCCAAGGGTGACGTAATAGTACATTACAGACCTAGGGTGGTGAATTCGTAAATGTCCCAGACCGCAGGTTTTTGTGGCACGAACCGAGGTGAGTGGCATAAATATGCGATCTGGGGCTTTACGAATTACCGCCCGTGGTTTGTCAAAAGTTTTACATCTTGCCTTGGCCAAGAAGTGAGATTTTCTCTCCGCGTAGCGGGCTGAAAATCTCACTTTACGGCCAAGGGTGATGTAAATACTTAAATGATACTGTATGTCATATTATACGTAGCGCAGATACATAACAGATTTGGTCAAAATGCATTTTTTTCCATTTCCTATATTAGCCGATCGTGCATTTTATATTTTGGTCACATTGTTGGAAAACGTGCACCTAACTGCGAAGTAATTCAAAGATGTGTGTGAAGTCCCCAATCCGCACTGGACCCGCGTGGGGACTATAGCCCAAACCCTCTCATGATGAGGGGAGGCCTGTGCCCAGCAGTGGGACGCAAATAGGCTGTAGTAGTAATAGAATAAGAATAAGAATAAGAATGGTTTATTCGGCGTAAAAATAAAAGAAATACACTTTATAAAAAAAACAGCAAATATAACGATCAGCTCAGCATGATGCTGTGGCTAGGCGCCACAACGCTGATTTTCAGCTGCAGCCTAAAATTAAGAATTACAAAAGAATACTTAATTCTAATTAACAGTAAGTAAAATCACTTTGAAAATACAAAACAATATCGAATGTACTCTAAAAGAACACAACGGTAATCACATCAAATTAAAACTAAAAATCATAAAACATATATGTATTATAATATAATTTTCTATAGTCATGTATATGCGTTATAGTAGCCAATAGTAGTTAGGTACCTACCTAAATGGTGTCGATGTACAGATCGCGGCATGTATTATTATTATTATTGGGGGGTTTTGTAGGGCCATATGTGTGTCACCTCGACCATAGCTGATCTTTTGTGACGGCCCTTTTGAGTTTTGTTATAATTCACCTGTGATACCCGTTGAGTCTAGGAATTTCCAGATTCTTTGGGCGGTGATATTTTGTATCTCTTTTGGGTGCATTATATGCCTCCCTAGGTGGATACTACGCTTTTGCATGAAAGGTCCGCACTCACAGAGGATATGCAGGGGCGTTTCCTCTGCTTCGTGGCAGAATCTGCACGTCGTGCCTTCCTTCATTCCCATTTGGGCTAGGTGTTTGTTCAGTTTGCAGTGTCCGGTCAGGCTTCTGGTTACTGCACACGTTTTATATCTTTTGAGACGTAGTATCTCTCTAGATAGTTTTGTCGCATAGCCCTTAATTAGAGCTTTCGAGTGTTTTTGTCCAGGTACAGACTTCCACAGCTCGATAGCCTTCGATTTGTGTTCATTTTCGAGAATTTGGTAAGCTCCTTGTTTGGTAACACCACAGAAAGGTTCGGGGCCAACCTGGGGGTTATCGGCTCCGTTTCTGGCGAGCTCGTCCGCTTTCTCGTTTCAGTCTATGTTGGAATGCCCAGGGACCCATCTAAGAATTACTTTGTTGGATCTTCCTAGGGCGTTTAGATTTTCTCTACATGTTTGTACTAGCTTTGAGTTAAGCTCAAAGGAGTCTAGTGCCAGGATAGCCGCTTGGCTATCTGAGTTGATGTAGATGGTTTGGTGTTTAAGTTTTCTATCCAGGTTGATTTCCGCACATCTATTGATGGCGAAAACCTCCGCTTGAAAGATTGAGGCTTCAGTGCCTAAATTAATGCTGATTTTAAATTTTGGCCTCTGTCCAAAAACACCGCATCCTACATCTTGTCCTTTTTTGGATCCATCTGTATACCAAATGTGGCTGCCCTCCTTGAAATATATTTGGTTGTTCAACCATATGTCCCGAGGTGGCAACTCTGCCGAGAAGAGTTTAGTGAAATTGCATACAGTATGCATGTCATCATTGGGCATATTCATGACCCTGTGTTCAAGCGTTGAATTCTTAAAAGTTTTCAGTGCTTGTGAGCGCCATTTTGTGTTCGTCTGTGAGCATATTCTATAAATGCACCGTTTGGCTTCCTTTTGCACTTGTAGGTGCAGTGGTGTCAGGTCCAGTAGTGCATTTAGTGCTGCTCCCGGGGTCGAAGATAGCGCCCCTGTTGCCAGAATGCATGCAGTACGTTGGAGACCATCCAGTCTTGCCATCGTAGTTGTTTGGTTGGCTTTACTCGCCCAAACGGCGGAGGCATATGTGATGATCGGCCTCGCGATTGCTGTGTAAAGCCATAAGGCGATGTGGGGTTTAAGTCCCCATCTCGCACCTGCCATACGGCAGCTTGTCCATAAAGCCATTTTAGCTTTTTGAACAATGTTGTTCAGATGTGGGGTCCAGGTGAGTTTTGAGTCCAAGGTCACCCCCAGGTATTTTGTTTCATTTGACAGTGTTAGAGTTATTCCGTTTAGCTTAGGGCATGAGAGCTTTTCGAGATTTCTCTTCCTAGTGAAAGGTATTATTGCAGTTTTTCCTGCATTGATTGATAAGTCATTTTCTTTACACCATTTGCAAATAGTGTTTAGAGCTGCTTGCATTAAATTTGAGATTATGTCATGGCAGGGGCCTCTGATAATGACCACTATATCATCGGCGTAACCTTGTATGTCGATATCTAGGTTGTTCATTAATGCAAGTAGTTGGTCCACTGCTAGTGTCCACAAGAGAGGGGAGAGTACGCCTCCTTGTGGACATCCTCTAGTGGTGTGGAATTCATGCGTGGTCGCATTGAGAGTCAAAGTGGCAACTCTATTCAAGAGCATACTTTGGACCCATTTGATAGTGGTGCTATCGACCCCCTTCGATTCCATACCTTTAATTATGGTTTCGGTGGGAGTGTTGTCAAAGGCACCTTCTATATCAAGGAAGGCACAGAGAGCTATTTGCTTATCCTCTAGGGTAGCTTGCACCTTATCGACCAGATCGAGAAGGGCTGTCTCCGTAGATTTCCCCTTTTGGTAAGCGTGTTGATTTGGACTGAGTGGGCGTTCAACTAAGTACTTTGATCGAATGTGTGAGTCAACTATTCTTTCCATGGTCTTCAGTAGGAAAGAAGTGAGGCTGATGGGTCTGAAGGATTTGGGTTGCGAGTAGTCCCTTTTCCCTGCCTTTGGTATAAATTGTACCTTGACCCTAGTCCACTGTTCTGGTATGGTATTCCAGGCATAACTCGCTCGGAATATCTTTGCCAGATGCGGTAAGAGGATTGCATCACCCTGCTGTAGCAGGGCTGGGAAGATGCCATCCTCTCCCGCTGATTTAAATGGCTTGAACTTACTTACTGCCCATTTAATCTGGTTTGGCCTAAAGATATTGGTGGCTGTGTTCCAGTCTATATTGCGCGGCCTGTGGGGATTGATTCCCCTCCGGTTTTCCGTGTGTGAATTGGAGGAAAACGACCCTGGGAAGTGTGTATCCCTTAGGAGCTCGAGAGTTTCTAGCTCCGTGGTCGTGAAGGAGTTATCTGGCTTCTTTAAGAGACCTAGATAGTTTGATGGAGTCTTTGCGAGGATTTTGTGAATTCTAGCTCCTTTATGGGTATGGGCTATTTGCTCACAAAACCGGCGCCAAGACGCGCGTTTGGCTTTTCTGATTTGTTTGTTATATTCAGTCAGTGCCCTAGCGTACCTATTCCACTCCTGAGGTTGGGTTGTGTGATTGAATATGCGCCGTGTGGTGGCTCTAAGCCGATCCAGCTTTTTATTCCACCACGTGACGGTGTTGGTTGTGTGTGTCTCTTTTAAGGGGCAGCTGAGTTCGTAGGCCTTAACGATGCCTTCGGATAGTAAATTAGCTGCGTAATTGAGAGATTGCGGTGTTTTGATGCTTTTAGGGATACCCTGTAGAAGTTCTTTGAGGTGGGTCCTATACTGATCCCATGAAGTATCTTTTGGGTTCCTTAAGAAGATGGTTATGGTTTCCTGAGAACCCTGCGCATCGAATAATATATGTTTGTGGTCTGACATAGAGTTTTCGCTACTGACGTGCCAATTGGCGAGATGTTTGAATATTTTTTCTGAAGCGAAGGTGATGTCTAACACTTCTTGCCTAGCCCTGGTTACGAAGGTTGGCATGTGGCCGCTATTTAGTATGTGTAGACAGTTAGTAAATAGGAATTCAGATAGTAACTCACCTCTGTTATTGATTCCTGTGCTGCCCCAGATGGTATGGTGGGCATTCGCATCGCATCCCACTATAATTTCCAACTTATTCCTTTTAGCATAAGCTAAGGTTTTTGTCAGTTCTTCAGTGGGATCACTTTTCTCTCCAGGAAGGTAAGCCGAGCAGACGATGACTTTGTGCCCTTTGAGAGTTATGATTGCCGCAACTAGATCATCATTGCAGAGTTCTGTAACTGGCAGAAAGTTAGTGTGTTTGTTAAATACTATACAGGCTCTAGGTTTGGCGCCTTTTTCGTACACTAGGATTTTACCTGCTCTGTTCAGGCCGCTAACCATAGACTCAGCATTTATCCATGGTTCTTGAATGAGTGCGATGTCTAGGCCATTTTCGCCGAAGACTTTCTCCACGACCGCGGAGGCCGCGACGGCGTGGTGGAGGTTGGCCTGTATAAAGTGCACTCCCTTGGCGGCTGGTTTATTGTTTCGGGGCGTGTTGGTTGGGCTTTTGACCCTGGCGCCCCGAGCCTCGTCCTCTCGCTGAGTTGCCCCTGCTCCGGGCACGGTGGGATCCCCTTGAGGTCCCCCTGCTGGGGGGAAACCGCCCTCGGTTGGCGGAAAAGCTGAATAAGCTGGGGATCGTCGTCGGTGGTGGTGCCCGGAGTCCACTGGTGTTGGTGGAGGGTGCGTTTGTGGGGAGAGGGTGCGTCGAGGTAGACGCTATGGGGGTAGGAGGGGTGGGCTGGGACTGGGAAGTGGGTGTTTTGGGATTGGCAGAGCCTTTGGTTAGGATCGGGTGCGGGTACATGGGAATGGGACAGGATCGTTGTAGAGGAGGGCGTCTGCGAGTAGGGTGGGGATGTGTGGAGGTGGATGGTGTAGGAGTGGGGTGTGGGTGAGAGGAAGTGGATGGTCCCGCACCTGTTGGTCCCGATGAGACCTGCGGGGCGGGGCCGGAGGGGAGGGATGGTGGTGTTGGGGAGGCGGGAGCGGTGAGTTCATCCTGTTGGGTTTTGGGATTCGGGCCCTTCAGTCTGAACTGGATCTCTTTGAAGCCTAGTTTGGCTTTTAGATCCGTAGTTTTGAGGGTCTCAACAGAGAGGTCGTCGATTGAGAGTGTGAGTGTTAACCCTCCTTTTTCGACCTTGCTGTTGAGGACCTTCCAGATTTCCGTATGCAGTCCCCCGTTCTGTATGCGGATTAGTTTCAGTGCCGCCTCCACGTTAGGCGCTTCTGAAATTGGTATAAACACCACCCCTACGTTTGGCTTGGGTAGGTCGCACTCGTCCATAACGAGTAGAGCGGCCTCCGGCCATGGTTTCAGGGTTGGTGCTATGCCTTCAAGCCAGGTCTTGGTGTACTCGTTCTCGCATGTTATGAGAAGCCAACCTGGTTTGAAGGTACATTTACTGAATCTGGGTCCCTGTCCCTTCCCGAGATCGTACATGCTCGCTATGATGGTCACGCGGAGCAACTCGAGTTGTTCGTCAGTCATAGGGACTGCGTCTCTGATGCCGACTCGAAAAGAGGCAAGGACCTGGCTGTAAGACCTTCCTTGGTCGTCAGTAGATGAGCTGGCCGTTGGGCGTTTCGGGATCTTCCTAGCCTGGCCCTGTGGCGATTCCTCCTCCGAGCGAACCCTTTTCAGGGCTTTCCGCCTGGGTTCGGACTCAAACTTGTAGCCCATCTCTTTTAATTCCGCGAAGGACTTTATAGCCAGTTGTTTGGCGTCACTGACACCTACTCCCAGCTTTCTGAGTGCCTTGAAGCGGCTTTTTGCTGACCCACCCAGCCGTTTAGATGCCGTCTGGGTCATAGTTTCCGGGTTGGAGGTATTGGGTTGGGCAGTCAGTGGTGCCGGTCCGCGAGCAGACCTCTCTTCTGAACCGCCTTCTTCCGCCACCTCCATTGCTTGCCCCGACATCTCCGTCCGTGCTTCAGACGTCATTGTCAAGGGCAATAGTTCCTGGCATAGGTCTTCCAGGGTACCTTCTTCCTTACTTTGGTTTTTATTTAAATTATTCATCTTGTTCCCACGAGTAGCTAGGGAATATTGGTCCACTCCGACAGAGCCCCGCTTGTCGGAGTAAGGCTGTGTACACCTCGAGGTCGCCCGGTATCGAGGGGTTCCGTTTGGGACTGAGCTCCGCCCTCAGCCACGCATCTCTCGGCACGGAAGAACACCTTAGATTGGGGTTTTTTGAGTCGAGGTTGTCTCTTCCAGGAGGTGGAAGGAAGGGAGGGATCTAAGGATGGGCAGGAGGGGGTGGGAGGGTGGGTTGGGAGGGATCGGGGAGTGTTGGATCATGGGAGTAGGGGAAAGGAGTACTCAGGTGGTGGGATTACCAGGCTGAGTATCGCCCCACATACTTGGCTACTGACAGTCCGGGGTGGATGGTAAATATGCGACGCCCGCTATGACTGTAGCATTTCCAGGGTGCACGACCTACTCGAGCGATATCGGGTAGGTTCGCCTCAGGTCCGTACGTCGGCGGTGTCTGAGGCGACGAGGACGTGTATGTTGGGACTGGGTCGGAAGAAGCCTGATAGCCTAGCGTCGCATACCTAAGCGTGCTTGTTCCTACCTTGCACCCCTCGCGGCATGTAACTTGAGCGTTGAGCAAAAGTCTGCGCGCACGACAAAGCGCCCGCGCCCCTATGCCGATGAGACCTTATTTTCGACTTCTGCGCATCGAAGGTCACCGCTATCCGTGCCGATGCCTGTACCTTGGTTCAAAAATGGCCACTACATAAATTTCGTTAAGCAATAGGTGGTTACTGAAGCTCCCACTCGACTTAAAAAGTCTTAGAACAATTTCCTTACATCATTATGTAACATAAGGGGCGTTCCCTAAAAACCATAACAACCTCTTTCGCCTACTTGCCCACTCAACCGCCAATAGGCAAAAGGTCATACAATTTCGGAGGTCACTGACCCGCTAGGTTGGCGACGCGTGTCAAATGTGCGCCCGCGCAACTCTTTTTACCGACCAATACACACACGCTGTTCCATTATAGACCTTAAACTGTTCGAAACACAGTTGCCGTGGAGTGGTCGAAGTTAATTGTATGTTGGTATTTAGTTCAAAAGTGAGATGCTTTGGTTTGATTGTTTTTATTCAGCAGTGGAAATGTTTAATTACGCACATATGTTTAAAGTTAGGGCTCTCATTACGTATTGCTAAACTCTAACGTTCACGTTAACGATTTAAGTATATAATAGAGATAAAAATATCATCATAATGCAAACCACTTATCTAAGTTACAGTTTCGTAAGTATATAAAGGCCCTCGCCCATGGCGACTTTTTGTAGCGATGCTGCCGCTCTACTCATATCGCTGTCCTTTTTACTCTTTGATGTTAAAAAAAAACCGGCCAAGTGCGTGTCGGGCCACGCGCAAAGTATAGGGTTCCGAAGTTGACGATGCCCACAGTACCTTTCTAAGACTTATTTAGCATCTTAGCTGGCCTGTGGTATGACGTGCCCGCCCAAGGCCGTTTTTTAATCATTTCATAAGTTGGTCGACTATGACTCGTAAATTTGTACAGCTTACTTAGCTGTGATAGTTTTCCTTTCAACTATGTTATATATGCCACAACCGTGATTTTTTTCAGCCATCCAAATACCACCATTTAGCTGGCAGGGGGGGGGGGGGGGGACACGTGACTCTAACAAAAAATAGCACTTTAAAGCTTAATATTTCACGAACGCATCACTTAATCAAAAAATGGTTTTAATGGTGCGCAAGAAAAAAAAATTACATCCCCACTTTACAAGTAGGGAAGGTACACTATAAAAAAAAAGAAAAATATTGTACCACTTTGTCAGCGTAACTAATATGTATATTCATGCCAAATTACAGCTTTCTAGAACTAAGCATCTTCGAGCAATAGTGTGGACAGACGGACGGACATGGCGAAACTATAAGGGTTCCTTGTGGACTTCGGAACCCTAAAAAGGATAGCGTGAGCAGCGCAGCAGCATTGCTACAAAAAGTCGCCGTGGGCAAGCGCACTAAGAGTATTTTTTTAAACACACAAACCGAGAGTTTGGAAGCACGACCTTTATGTTGAGTTACTTTTACGAACATTAAGAATAAAATCAGTTCTTCCCTTCAGAAAATTCTGGTTGGAAGTAATAAACATACAAAACGATTATTCTTTAACTTAATCAAATCGCCGTTTTAAATGAGTCGTCGATATAAAAGTTCGTATTTCCTTGGTCATTAAATTACATTGTAATTTAAAAAAAAACAGGCTACACAAGTATTAAATAACAGTGATATTCTTATTACTACAACAGCCTATTTACGGCCCACTGCTGGGCACAGACCTCCTCTCATCACGAGAGGGTTGGGCTATAGTCCCCACGCGGGCCCAGTGCGGATTGGGGACTTCACACACATCCTTGAATTTACTTTGCAGATGCGTGCAGATTTCCTCACGATGTTTTCCTAAATCCTTTTTCGATATTCTTATTAAATGTACCTAATAGCTAATAGTAAGTGCCATAGCGTTGCTGATAGCAATCGCGTTTCATAATACGTGTTTAGTTTTCACATCTAGTACAGTTGCTATGCCATGTGTTCCGCACTTTATTACGCACATGTGTAAAAAACAAATAAAACTGTGAAATTGGGGATTTAATTACTTTTTAAGGAGTCACGTCTTATGCAAGTCGCTATGCGCACTTTATTGCTCGGTTTTGATGGGAAATGGTTTCTTTGTTTTTTTTTTCTAGTTTCTGAGATTTTTATCTTCTGGGTAGGTGCTTTTTTTTTTCAAAATGACGGAGCTGGCCTCGTTGAGATGAAGATGTAAAAACACTTCTCAGTTTTCCAAACGTAGACTCACGAAGTCTGCACCTAACAGAGCCACTAATAGTATAGTAATACTAGCTGACCCCGCGGACTTCGTACCACCTTAGGATTTGGGTATGGAAAATAGTTTACGTCCTATTCTCAGACCTACTGAACATACACACCAAATTTCATAAGAATCGGTCGAGCCGTTTCGGAGGAGTTTGAAATGAAATGAAATGAAATTGAAATGAAATTTATTTATTTACCTTCAAATTAAATACAATATTTTGGTTACAAACACTGTGATTAGATTAGTAATGGAACAGTCGCAATTTCATACTCTAAGCTCATTTTTATTTACTGAATTAGGATATTTAGTACTATAGCTTCTGCCCGCGAATTCGTCCGCGTAGAATTCGGTTATCGCGCTCCCGCGGGAACTACGCGTTTTTCCGGGATAAAAAGTAGCCTATGTCCTTTCCCGGGACTCGAAATATCTCGATGCCAATCTCAATCGATCTTTCAGAGATCTCTCTGAAATATCGGATCCGCAATGAGGTGATCAGGCAGAGAACGTACCTAAGTTGTCGACCTAGCCCAAAGAATAAGCTCTTTGAAGTGGCAGTAGGCCGGTCACATCGCGAGAACTGCGGATAGTCGTTGGAGTAAACGCGTTCTTGAGTGGAGACCACGACAAGGCAAGCGAAGTGTAGGGCACCCTGTTGCCAGGTGGAGTGACGAATTGTGCAAGGTGGCCGGTGTAGATTGGATGCGGCACGCCTTGGACAGAGCTCATTTGGCGTGCATTGGGTGAGGCCTACGTCCAGCAGTGGACTACTATGGGCTGTTGATGATGATGATGAATCTCAATCGGTAGAGCGGTTGATGCGTGAAGAGGTAACAGACAGACAGATAATATTACTAGCTTTTGCCCGCGACTTCGTACGCGTGGGATATAAAATTGCCGATAACTTTTCTTTCCGACATCCGATTTTAATCAAATAGCTTATATGTTATGTGACATGATGCTCTATCTACCGTTGAAAACTGTATTCAAATCGGTTCAGTAGTTTCGGAGATTAACTGTAACAAACAGACGGACAGACAGAAAAGATTTCTAAAAATCACTGTTTTGTGGTCTACCATACATCTTTAGACCCCCGTTCCTTTTTTTGAACTTTTCTTACTATGTACAGACACGCCGGGTTCTGCTCTTTTATTATAGTATAGATAGATAGATAGAAGATAGATAGAAGATAGATAATATGGATCTTCAGATATTCAACGATGTTTTTTACTCATTTCTATGAGCCCAACCGTAACAATAGTAACATATTCGGTCGTGACTAACGCACGGACTATAAAAATAACGGTATTACCCCTAAACTTTAAATATTCCTTTCATACAAGACATAGAGAGATTGATGCGTCACATTAAAATATGTATGGTAATAATTTACGTCTTACCAACATACCAATCCATTAACAACAACTCTTACAAGCTTACAAATAGGGTTTGAACTCTCCCAAATGGTAATTCTACGGTAAGTTTGTGCTTAAATCTTACAAGCTTAATCCATGCAGTTGCTTAGCACTTTATCTGCGTCTAGTAAAGGTCATTTTGGGATGTAGAAACAATTTATATTTAGCTTCAGAAAGGTGACGAGGTAGGAAAATATTCGAGTGGAGATACATGGTTGTCGAGTGATAGTGCGTGACAAGAGATAGGGTTGGCAAATCATTTTTAGTTTACTTTGTTTGTTTGTTAATCTTTCCATCTCATCAAAACGACCAGACCAATTTTTATAGAATTGGGTAAGTATTAAAATGCTTAGTTCGAAACCCTGGGAATAACCTTTCAATAATAATACATCGTTTTTCTCGTTGCAAAATTTATATTAAATACTTTATGATTATTTTATTTGTTACAATAAATGAAAATGGTTAATTATTGGCTACTTGACTGGCAAGTCAAATTACATACTTTTTTTTGAACTTCATAATTATGTCATTGTCATACAAATATATAGCGTATAATATTAGTGCCGATTCCTGATTTGTTATTAATTACGTATTGGGCCACAAAGTGCCTTTGATAACCAATTTTCGGAACCAGCTACGATTCCCAGTACGCAACTAGTTACGTAGTTCGAGGAACTGCAATTTAGACACCGCTTTGACATCCCTGCAGCTAGGGTTGCCATGTCCTAAAGTCATTGATCTATTATAAGTAAGGATTGTGAAATCAGCCGGAGAAAAATGGCCCATGGAAACGGGTGCCCGAACAACTCGGGCACCCGTTTGGCGCTCAGTAATGACACTTTAGTCTTGTAGTTCCTTGTCATAATAGCATGTCTTTTCAAAAGTATGCTGCAATGGTATACATGTAACATAACGATAAATTTATCGGTTATAAGATAGACAATATTATAAAATACTTTAACTTTCATGCCAACAATTTGTAACAGGCGAACTCAGCCTCTCAAACCGTTCTACATTTTAAGTTTATATCACCCAGGCGATGTTACTGTGGTGCAAATGTGACTTTGTATTGATGATAAATAAAGATTTTCAAAAACGAACTAGTCTTATAGTGTTAGGTTTACTTTTGTATAGCATATTTATCTTAACACATATTATAAAGAGGCGTTATTAGCATATTGGAACGTATTTTCTAATGTCAGTTCGCTTCATATATTTTGATATATTCCGTTAGGCACTGTTCGTCCATATGTAATTATAGGTCAATGCCTAAAGTGAAAAAGCCGGACCCTACCCTGTATTTGGCCAGACATTTTACACTAAAAACCAGAGCTTTAATAGGCCACCCATAAACTCTCTCCCCCACTACTAACGCTAATAAAAAGCCTGACAAAAGCCGGACAGAGCGGACACATGAATATTTGGCCAAACAAGACTCGGAAAAGCCCAACGTGTCTTGATAATGACGGACAGGTGGCAACCCTACCTGCGGTAGGTACTAGGTAGAACGCGTTTATTTCATGCGCTGACGCACCAGAGAGTGACTCACGCGCAGATCGCCGTTAAAACGTGGACACGCTAATTATTTCATAATAACGTTTAATAGTGGATTGTTTTGCTTTACTTTTAGTGGTTTTTTTTAATTGTTTTAGAAATATAAACGGACAAGGATAGGCTACTAAAGCATTGTAGTATTCGCAGACAGTATTTTAAAATTTTGATAAAAAAATTGTTTTATTATTATTTTACTTTTACATATTTTACTATGAAATTATTTGTAGGCATGAAATAAAATTGTAGTAAATAATTCATTTAAAATCATCATCTTCATTTCAGCCAATAGACGTCCACTGCTGGACATAGGCCTCCCCCAAGGCACGCCACTCAGACCAGTCCTGTGCCACTCGCATCCAGCGCGTTCCCGCGACCTTTACAAGGTCGTCACTCCATGATAAACCCTTTAATAAGACATTGATAAGACATCATTGATAAATCCAATAATAAGACTGACTATACCTAAGATTTACAATGTTCAGGAAGGTTCTCCTGTCCCTAAGATACAGGTCTTCCTAGTTTAGGGGCCGGAATTAGGATCATTCCTCTTATTTTGTCAATTTGTACTTAGTTACTAATAACCTATTGTAATTTGCTTTTTGTATGTGGAAGTACAATAAAACATTATTATTATTATTATTTATGTCAACGCCTGTACGCAACGGCGCTAACGCTCCTCGATTTATGCTCGTGTAACTAGCCTGAAACGAACGCGTATTTGAAGATAGCCAGTATTACCTGTGGAGATTTGCTGGAGAGTGTCCAGGAGCCAGGTGAGTGTCTGCATTTCTCTCCCTGAACTTGTCGAAGGATTTACCCAACATAGCGTAATAATTAATATTAATTTTTATTTAGGTAATCATTAAACATTTGCATGCCGCTCGCGGTAGAGTGTAAGTAGACATAAGAAAATCTAAATATGTACCTAACCATGTTTTTCGCAAATAACGATATCTTATCTTATCTTAAGAAGTGAACCACCGCCAAGACAACCTCCTATCATCACGAAGGGTTTGGTTTGGGGCTACCTATAGTATCCAAGCGAGCCCAGTGCAGATTTTGGACTTGACACACATCCTTTTGAATGGCTTCGCAGATGCGTGCAGGATTACATTAATTGTTTTCCTTCACCGAAAAGCTGAGTGGTAAATTCAAATCGAATTTCGTGTAGGTACACATGGTGGGTCGTATCCTATAGCAAATAATTAACCCACAGTATCAGCCATCGATTCTAAGTATATCGTAAAGGTCTTTAATTTTTTTTCTAGCTGGTAATAGAAAAAAATGTATATGGGATTGGTTGTGTGAGCGACGCCTGAATCCCATACACATTTTGTTTTTACCAACTCTAAAACTCAAATCAAATGGGACTGGGCTGGCCACGTCTGGCGGATGCATCTGGAACGGTGAGCCAAAAAAGCCAGTGGGTTCTACGAGATGGCTGCCGGAGAATGGGCAGACCGAAAAGGAGATGGCGGGACAACTTGGACGCATTTGACCTAGATTGGAGAGAAAAAATAGAGGAGAGTGGCGAATAAGAGGGGAGGCCTTTACCCAGCAGTGGGACACTTCATAGGCTATAATAAAAAAAAACTCTAAAAAAAAGAAAAACCTATAAAATATGCTTAAAATCGATAGCCGATACTGTGGGTTAATTATTTGTTATAGGATCCGACCCACCATGTCTATGTATAAGTAAACTACGGGGGTGCGAGGTGCGAGTCGGATTCGAACCCCCGACCCTCTGCAGGAGACGCGGTAGGTGGTGGCAGTGGGTAGGTAGGTCAAATCACTGTGCTGCCACGGCAGGACAGAAATAAAACTGTGAATAAGTTATTTATTTATCTTTATTGCGTCTAATCTAAATATATAAAACTCAAAGGTGACTGACTGACTGACTGACATAGTGATCTATCAACGCACAGCCCAAACCACTGGACGGATCGGGCTGAAATTTGGCATGCAGGTAGATGTTACGACGTAGGCATACGCTAAGAAAGGATTTTGCGAAATTCCCACGGGATAAAAACGGGATTTTACATTTTAATATTTCTGCGCATACGAAGTTGCGGGGAAAAGCTATTTTGTAATAAAGTTGAATACTTACGCATCATTTTCAAGTTTAACATGTATAAAAGATTCTGTCGAGTCGCAGTCACATTCACAGTATATGCATAAACAACACAGTAAACATTCAGCATCTCCAAAAGTTTATTACAACTAAACAAACAACAAATACAAACACGGAATACCGAGTCGATACGCGCAGGAATTATTGGGAGCGGATAACCGGAAATCAGTGATTGCCGAGCGGTGGCAATATCCGGTTAATACTGGTTCATCCGGCTCGGCCCACTGCTGGGGAGCCCTGGGATTACAGCGAAATAATTAGAACTACGTTTTGAAGGGTTGGTCGTGAACAATCTGCTGGTGATTATAGTTATGAAGTTATAACATGTTATCGCTTGAATACTTGAACATATTATGAATAGTGAATGTTACGTTTAGGATCACTGCGATAACAAATTATAATATAATTAGCTTCTCCCCGCAACTTCGTATGCGCAGAAATATTAAAAAGTAAAATCCCGATTTTTCCCGTTCCCGTGGGAATTTTGCAAAATCCTTTCTTAGCGGATGCCTACGTCATAACATCTACCTGCATGCCAAATTTCAGCCCGATCCGTCCAGTGGTTTGGGCTGTGCGTTGATCGATCACTATATCAGTCAGTCAGTCACCTTTGAGTTTTATATATTTAGATTGTGTTTTACCTATTAGTTTAGAATAGGGATGACGACAGGGTGAGGAAATCGAAATTCTAATTAGTCCGTCAGTCAGGTAATAAAAAAATATTAGACACGTATTTTTTGTTTTATCAAATTAACAAAGAATGACTAAGTTCAAACGTATTAAAGTTGGAGAGTGGGGGCGAACTACGTCACCATTAGGTATAAATCGTACCTAACCGTGACGTCACGCGACATTTCAACTCAATATATCTCCGTATAAGTTTGATTACACGAAAAAGGAAAAAATACGTGTCCAATACTTTTCAATAATCTTCCTGATAGACTAAGAAAAAAAAGTTGTCGTCATCCCTATTAGAAAACCTATTTTAGGAATAATTTACATTGTGCCAATTCATGTTTATCCTTTATGACTTAGGTATAATGCTCCTATATACTTACCTAACACTAATTTTGTTTGTGGTAGGTACACTCTGAAAATATCTTTATTATGTAACTACGGACGCGCTGGTCACGCTGAGTTGAGACCATTTCGTGACAGACCACAACACTTTTTTTGTTCTGTGTAAATGTTGCTCTTTTTACCCGACTGCGCACCGCAAAGGAGGGTTATGTGTTTACCTGTCTATGTATGTATGTATGTATGTATGTATGTATGTATGTATGTATGTATGTATGTATGTATGTATGTATGTATGTATGTATGTTTGTTCCTTTGTGGCACACTAGAGATCAAACGCGTGTGTCGATTTTAATGAATCATACGTCAATCGATTCGTCTGAATTGCGCGAGTGTCACTGAAGATATGAAATTTATCAAAATTCAAAATGGCGGCTACCAGACGCCATATTGTACAAAATAAAAAAATAAAAGTCAACCAACTATGGCATGTGAGGTATCGTTGAATAGGTATTTAAAAATCATTATTAGGTTTCTTTGACCATTTTTCAGACAAAAGAACCGTTTATGATTTATAACGATTCAAAGTTCCTTTACTAACCACGTAAAGTAGGTACCTACCTATCCACCCAGTAGTACATCCGTTCGAATTAGCAACACAGGAAATAATCTAGACCAACGAGTCTTCAAGCAGGTCACGACGACTATAAAATACTTAATAATAATGTTTTTCATAAATCTCAAACTTCAATCAAGTACGTACGCATGTGCAATGTAGTGTACCAGTAGCGTCATCTATCCGTTGACTTGAAGACTTTTAGTTTCGTTATTACATTTAAAGTGTCAATAGTGTGTGTGATACAGTGAAATATAACCTAATTGATTATAGGTACCAATTAGGTACACTAGTCAGTACTCAGCGCTCGTAAATAAATAAAATAGCTACCTAATACTCTTATGTAGTACCAGTAGCGCCATCTATCGGTTGACTTGAAGAATTTTAATAGGTTCAGGCTTATGTAGCGTTTTGAGACTTTTGAGCCGGGTTAGGTCTCTAGAGGGATTAATAATCAGTAATTTAGATCATCGCAAGCTACTTAATAATCCCCACGATAGCAACTCTCTCCATGAAATGACAAGATTGCGGAATTTACGGTCTTTTAATCCCTAACTAAAAATAATAAAATAAAAAAGTTAATTAAAAAAAACAAAAAACCCGACTGCGTAAAAACTAAAAAGAAAAAACAAGACTACTTAGTTCAGTAGTAGCTAGGATTATGTTAAGTAATTGATTGCTATTGAGGAATCTAAAGATGCCTACAGTCGGGACCCATTTAAAATCTAGGTTAAAATGTTACAAATAATGGGTCCCGACAGTAGGCATCTTTAGATTCCTCAATAGCAATCACTTACTTAACATAATCCTAGCTACTACTGAACTAAGTAGTCTTGTTTTTTTCTTTTTAGTTTTTACGCAGTCGGGTTTTTTGTTTTTTTTAATTAACTTTTTTATTGTCTTTTAGGTATGTGTGTTGTGTTCTGAAATGTCATGAATAAATGTTCTTCTTGTTCTTCTTCTGTTCTTCTAAATGAAACATTTTTTGCTGTGTGAGAATTGATTATACTTTTAGTTATATTTCTGTTCTTATAAAAACTTATAGCTACCGACATTTCGATGTCCATTGAAGTTTGTCAACAGAATACTACTACTACTACAGCCTATTTGCGTCCCACTGCTGGGCACAGGCCTCCCCTCATCATGAGAGGGTTTGGGCTATAGTCCCCACGCGGGCCCAGTGCGGATTAGAGACTTCGCACACATCTTTGAATTACTTCGCAGATGCGTGCAGGTTTCCTCATGATGTTTTCCTTCACCGAAAAGCTCATGGTGAATTCAAATTGACCAACAGAATGCTTAGTTTCAATCCGCGCCAATCTGTTTTTATTTATACCCGTAGCTAAATCTCTAAAGGTACAGTCAAGGGCATTAATATGTATACACCTTTGGACCTTAACACAACGGAATAGGATGCAAAAGTGTACACATATTAATGCCCTTGACTGTACACGTAAAACAATTTTTGGGTCCCAAAATACCATAATTCAAATGTAATTGAACAATAATTCACTACGCACAATACGAGGCGTCGCAACGGTGGCGGAGATTAGCATGGCAAAAAGGCCTATGTGTATGTTGCGTATACGGCCTTTAAGGCCTTTAGTCCTTAGCACACACACTGTAGGCTGTAAGCTATGAAGACATGCCTCAGAAACAATTAGATTTGGCCGGTTAATAAATAATTTACGAGTTTACCTTATGCTTAGGGTTGTGATTAATTGTTATAGGACAGCCCTTATTTATTTTATATATTTATTTAAACTTCATTGCACATACAAAATGTATACAATTGGCGGACTATGAAATTGCCTAAAGGCATTCTCTACCAGTCAACCATAAGGCTAAACAGAAAGAAAAATGAGTAGGTGCATCAATATCAGAAAGAAACAACAGAAATACAAGGAAGATAACAAATAATTTCAAAAGAGGATAAATTAGCCCTTGCCATTTAGTTTTAAGGCCGATCCTATTTACTATAGAAAACTTCATACAGCAAAACTTGTTGAGTCTAAAACGATATCGTGCAGGTTAAGAAAATACCTTTTCTTATTGGACATCCACAACTGCCTATTTACGGCCCACTGCTGGGCACAGGACTCCTCTCATCACGAGAGGGTTTGGGCTATAGTCCCCATTCAGGCCCAGTGCAGATTAGGAACTTCACACGTTGTTGAATTGCTTCGCAGATGCGTGCAGGTTTCCTCACGATGTTTTCCTTCACCGAAAATCTCAGTGGTAAATTCAAATTGAATTTCGCACATCGTGCCGGAAGGCCTCCAACAAGATGCAGCGACGACCTCCTGAAAGTCGCGGGAAACCGGTGGAAGCAAGTAGCACAGGACCGGTATGAGTGGCGAGCCATGGGGGAGGCCTATGTCCAGCAGTGGACGTCTTTCGGCTGAAATGATGATGTTGAATACAGAAGAGAGTTTTATTATGTGTCCATGGTTTAAATTTGTACAATCTAATCTAACCTAAGGTAATTCGTACTGAGGACTATAAGGTAAGTAAGACTGTACCCTCTCAACTTCAATAAAGAATGTCTACAGTGGTTAGAAAAACAATCCAAAGATAATTATTCAATGACATAGACATAAATAATACTTCGTATGGACCCGGCCTAACGTAGATACATGTCATGTGTCCCCACTTCCTTGGTGTCCAATCCAAAGTTAAACTTGTATCGTGACACTAAAGCTGGGTTACATTTTTCAAACAACGAGACGAGTTTTTAGATACTGAGAAACAGTTTCGAAAATGTTTTTTTAAAAACGCTTATTGTCACGCACGCTCGGTGACAGAACATTGGATTGGACACCGTGGAAGTGGGGACATATTACGTGTACGTTAGACCGGGTCTATATTATTTACGTCTATGTTCAATGATTATATATCGCCGACTTTAGGTAACAAAAGCTGACATCTGACATCACAAGAAGGTAACGTACAACTAATTCCCGTGTTTGCGGTCACTCGATGTTACTTGTCTAGTTAGAGTTGTTAGTAAAATAATACCCATGTTAACCGCATTATGGCGGTGAAAAATAACCTAATCCGGTTAACTGGGACAAAACGACGGGCTTTGACCTTTTCATTCAGAATGAAGTACAGGGTAAGCACACGAGTTCTTGACATAATAGATGCTCTCTATTTCTCATATGACACGGTGTGAGAAAGATGCAAAATGTCGAAGAGAGACAGTCGATTGTAAGTCAAAATAGTCAACATTGCTAACATTCACTCGTTAAAGTAATAAAATAAAAATGAAAATAATGAATTGACAAAAATTAAACTTTGTTTAGTGAAAGCCTGTTAAAAATCGTTTTTTGTTAGGTACATAAGAATAATTTTCAATGGTGACGAAAAATTTGTTTAAAACGCCCGTTAGGTACTATGGTATGTTTAATGCATTGGTAATGAATCTCTGTGGTTTATTTTCATTCATTTAACTAGTGATAGGTAGTTAGATAGGTACTCAAGTGTTTTCAATACTCATTTATTTTTCCACAGTTTTTATTTTACCTGATAACGTCTTATAAATTGACTAGCTTTTCCCCGCAACTTCGAATGCGCAGAAATATTAAATGTAAAATCCCGTTTTTTTCCCGTTCCCGTGGGAATTTAGCAAAATCCTTTCTTAGCGTATGCCTACGTCATAACATCTACCTGCATGCTAAATTTCAGCCCGATCCGTCCAGTGGTTAGGGCTGTGCGTTCATAGATCACTATGTTAGTCAGTCAGTCCTTTGAGTTTTATATATTTAGATGAACGCCGGCTGCGCCCACCAAAATACATGACGCAATTAGTAGCGTCGTAGCGTTACGTAGCCTTGTAACGTTACGTGACGTTATCACGTATAAAATTATCGTCCCTAAGCCGCCTCTACAGACAGCCAATTTTGTCCAAGTAATAAATTATTCAACCAACTTTCCTGTCCCACAACGCACCGGCGTGTGTTACCACTATCACCCTACCATATTCGACCTATTTTCGTGCCAGTAAGCCACATGCATCGGATTACAACGTGTGAATATAAAAGAAAAGAGCTAATATAAGAAACACATAATATACGCATAACATATTGCTGTTGATTAATGCTTGCTCCTGTATCGTAAACATTGTTCAATTCTACTACTACTACTACAGCCTATTTGTGTCCCACTGCTGGGCACAGGCCTCCTCTCATCACGAGAGGGTTTGGGCTATAGTCCCCACGCGGGCCCAGTGCCGATTGAATACTTCACACACATCTTTGATTTACTTCGCAGAATGTAACTCCTTCACCAAAAATCCTTCATCGCAAGGCACGCATCTGTAATAGGGATGACGACAGTGAAGAAATCGAAATTCTAATTAGTCCATCAGTCAGGTAATAAAAAAATATTACACACGTATTTTTTGTTATATCAAATTAACAAAGAATGACTAAGTTAAAACGCATTAAAGTTGGAGAGTGGGGGCTAACTACGTCACCGTTAGGTATAAATCGTACTTAACCGTGACGTCACGCGACATTTCAACTCAATATATCTCCGTATAAGGTTGATTACGTGAAAAAAAAATACGTGTCCAATACTTTTCAATAATCTTCAAAAAGTTGTCGTCATCCCTATTCAAAGATCCCCAATCGGCAGTGGACCCGCGTTGGGACTTTAGCCCAAACCCACTTGTGGTGTGAGGAGACCTGTGCCCAGTTGGCCGTTGACAGACCATTTGTGCTGTGGTGGGTAATAAATGGTAATAAGTAACAGTTATAGTTTAAATCAGCTGCGTAATCAAGATGCATAATGAGCGGTCTGCGGACCAACGCCGGCCGCTGTTCGTAGGGATTGCAAATATAAATTCTAGATAATCCTATTTTAATCCTATCCATATTAATATTATAAATGCGAAAGTAACTCTATCTCTCTGTCTGTCTGTTACCTCTTCACGCTTCAACCGTTGGACCGATTGAGATGAAATTTGGCATGGATATAGTTGGTGTACTGGTAAAGGACATAGGCTATTTTTCCCGGAAAAACGCATAGTTCCCGCGGGAGCGCGATTACCGAATTCCACGCGGGCGAAGTCGCGGGCAGAAGCTAGTCCATATTAATATTATAAATGCGAAAGTAACTCTGTCTGTCTGTCTGTCTGTTACCTCTTCACGCTTCAACCGTTGGACCGATTAAGATGAAATTTGGCATGGAGATAGTTGGGGTCCCGATAAAGGACATAGGCTATTTTACCCGGAAAAACGCATAGTTCCCGCGGGAGCGCGATAACCGAATTCCATGCGGGCGAAGCCGCGGGCAAAAGCTAGTATTTTATAAACGTGAAAATAATTAAGTAAGTAACTTTAAGTGGGTTAATATGTAGTCTATGTTTGTAAAAAAAATTGTTCATTGATGAAAAAATATCGTAATTTTTCTGTACGTCGTTTTAATAGTTATTATATCCTACTACACTCAACAGCAATGAAAACGGGTCACTTTGTATGGAAAATCCTATACAAAGTGACGCTTTTTCTTTGCTGTTGAGTACCTATATTAGCTTCTGCCCGCGCCTTTGTCATCAAGCAATGCTTGCATTATGGGTGCTAGACAACGATATAAATAATTATATAGAGAAATACATACATATATAAATACTAAACATACATATATGACTCGAGTGCAAACATTCGTGTTCATCACACAAAGTTTTGCCCCGAGCGGGACTCGAACCCGCGACCATCGGAAACACAGGATCACTACGAACTGGACTAATCCGGTCGTCAAAATTCATCTAAATTGTCCCAGCTGAAGAGGTAACAGACAGACAGAGTACCTTTTGCATTTATAATTATCCAACAGTGGACGTCTTTCGGCTGAAATGATGATTCCACGTATTTGCGCAGGATTCGGAATTTTACGACACAAAAATGGAAGTATTTTTCAAGGAGTTTTGGTTCAATTAGTATTTGCGAACGCTACTCTTATTTATAAAGCCAACAAATGTGAAGCGATTTGTCTAGCCGTCTTCGCGCGCTTATCGCTGGATCGCTCGCGGTGGAGCGCGGCCCTTACGCCGGTTTATGATGAATGTTAGACAACTACATAGCCAAGTTACTAATAATCAAGAAAAACATATGTTTGGAGAATTAAATTATTTTTTAATGCTTGAAAGGTTCATAAATATCATTTTTTCTGTACACGTCATCTGTTGAGTTTGACAGTTCTTAAGTTAAGAGCTTAGGGTTTAATCAGGAGGCAAACGGCGGACACGGCCTATAACAGCACGTTTTCGAATGAAGTGTCAATATGTGTGTGCGAGGACGTCTTTGTGTGTCCGAGGACGTCTGTACACTTGTAAATGTGTATGTTGGTTGGCACACACACATTTACAAAGGTTAAAGTATTTATAAAGCACCACCAATACGCATGTGTGCGCTCTGAGACAGCCGTGAACTAGGCGTGGAGAGTGTAAGTGGTGCTTTTTAAATAATCATCATCATCATCATCATCATCATCATTTCAGCCAAAAGACGTCCTCCGTCCAGCCAAAGGACATAGGCCTCCCCCAAGGCTCGCCACTCAGACCGGTCCTTGGACCTTGGACTTGCTTCCACCGGTTTCCCGCGACCTTCACGAGGTCGTCGCTCCATCTTGTTGGAGGCCTACCGACAGCTCGTCTCCCGGTTCGCGGACGCCACTCGAGAACTTTCCGGCCCCATCGGCCATCAGTCCTGCGAGCAATGTGCCCCGCCCACTGCCACTTAAGGCTCGCAATTTTTAAATAATAATAAATTACATTAAAGGGTTTTGAAATGTGAAGGCGCGGGACTTTCTATAGTAGATTATCTCTTCCCTGAAATAATGACGTCACATTTCACACCATATTTACTCTACATCGCGTGACAATTGCATTGCCCCATTTTTAAACATATTTTACAACTGCCCGTTTTTCATACATATCTCCGTGATCTAGGGGAACACGGATCGTAAACGCCATAGTCAGTTCAGAAAACTAATTGCAGGTGGCTTAGTATTTTTTTATCACGCGAAAGTATAAGCCGGTGGCACTGTTATCGGTTAAATTTTAATCAACGAGTTCTTTTCGAGCAGTCTGTTTGGCTTGTAAAATCTATTGTACACTAGCTGACCCAGCGGACTTCGTACAGCCTTTGATTTTTTTGGTTACGGTATGAAACATAGCTTACGTTTTATTTTCAGACCTACTGAACATACACACCAAATTTCATGAGAATCGGTCGAGCCGTTTCGGAGGAGTTTGGTTACAAACACTGTGACGAGAGAATGACTATATAGTAGGTATAAAACAAAGTCGCTTTCTCTGTCCCTATATCCCTATGTATGCTTAAATCTTTAAAACTACGCAACGGATTTTGATGCGGTTTTGTTTTAATAGATAGAGTGATTCAAGAGGAAGGTTTTCGTATATTATTTCAATTTGTTATAGTTTTATATATTAGATCTACTAAAGTTGCCTTCTAAAGTAGGTAGGTACTTTAGGCTATACAGATACCTCTTACCATCAGGTGCTCTACTGTGTGCTGTGCTGTGCTCGCTTGCCAACGAATGCTTTAAAAGAAATACACCACCACCACAAAAGCCTACTTTTACGTTCCACTGCTGGGCACAGGCCTCCTCTCATCACGAGAGAGTTTGGGCTATGTGGCTATAGTCCCTAGTCCCCACGCGGGCCCAGTACATCCTTGAATTACTTCGCGTTGCGTGCAGCTTTCCTCACGATGTCTCCTTCACCGAAAACCTCAGTGAATTTCGCACATAGGTACTTAAACTCAGAGGTGCGAGCCGGATTCGATCCACCGACCCTCGATTCGCCGAGGGGCGGAGGTCGCACTACTAGGCCACTACGGAATTTCTAGATTATAAGTAGACTAGCTTCTGCCCGCGACTTCGTCCGCGTGGAATTTGTTAATAGCCTTCCCGCGAGAACTATGCATTTCCTCGGGATAAAAAGTAGCCTATATGTTGACCAGTGTTATAAACTACCCCCATACCAAATTTTGTTTCAATCCGTCCAGTAGATTTCGAGTTAAATCCGGACATACATATTTGGCGTCGCAGGTTGCTCGATTAACAAGGCACTGGATTACTGGACACGTTTCATTTATTCATTAAAAGTTAACACATTTACAAAATTGAGAGCTAGGAGCCAAAGATACCAGATTCACTCTGTGTTGCTACACCTCAAAATCCTTAGGTCATATTACACATATGAAACAAATAAAGGCAGGACGCCACACCAGCCCCCCACGGAGAAAGATAAGTCAAGGAAAATAACAAAAATCGTCACGGTAATTAAATTTTACTCGACGACCAGATCGAGTCTTAACAGGCTGATTCTCTGGGGTGGCAACGTCTTTAGGCTCATGTTGATGGTCTGGGTGTCTCTGGACTTCAGGGAGTGCACTGCTTGGGACTTGATTTTCCAGATTGATTTGTGGATCGGCATTATGTTCAATGAAAGCGGGTTTAACCCGGTCGACACTCACTACAACCTTTTTACCCTTGACATCCAAAGTCAGGGTTTTTCCGTCGGTAGAGCGTTTTAGAATAGCATAGGGCCCCGTATAAGGTGGTTGCAGTGGACGACGAACTGTATCGTCCCGGAGAAAAACGTGCGATGCCGAATGAAACGCTTTGGACACAAAAGTTGCAGGTTGAGAATGCCGCGAAGCTGGCACCGGTCTGAAGGAAGACATCTTGTGACGTAAACGTACGACAAAGTCAGAATGATCTTCAGGTTGACTCGAAACGGTAACAGGAGCAAACATCTCTCCCGGTAGTCGCAATGTTTCTCCATAAACCATCTCCGCGGCCGTAGCTTTCAGGTCCTCTTTAAAGGCCGTTCGCATCCCTAGAAGTACTATTGGTAGCGCTTGCACCCATGAGTCTGAGTGACACATGAGAGATGCCTTCAGTTGGCGATGTAAACGCTCTATCATGCCGTTAGCACAGGGATGGTAAGCTGTCGTTCTGATCCGTTTCGAGGCGAAGGTTCTCATGAGACGGCGAAACAGATCAGATTCGAATTGAGTTCCTTGGTCCGTTGTTATAACTGCTGGAACACCAAACCGTGATACCCATTCCCTGATGAGGGTATCGGCTACCTCTTCAGCAGTAGGGGAGAAGTGGCATGAAGGAGCCAGGTTTTGAAAGAGCCACTTGCATTATTTCGGTAGTTTATGAACGAATTGGTTAGCAAATTTATTTTTAAGTAGCAATACTGATTTCCTGCCACCCACAAACATTTGACAATTCGCCGGGACCAATGGTCGCCGGTATATCGAGTCAAAGGTTTTGGCACTCAAAAGTAAGTATTTTGCGTCAGTTAATTTGTTTTATGGTATTTTACTGTGAACCAATAGAGGTACATGAATTGTAGATTGAGTTTGTGTATATACTGGACCTTGCAGCTGCGTAAAAAGTAAGGCGCAGAAGTTTTTATATAGTTGTTATTTTGAAGGCAATATTTTTTTTAACAATAAGTCATGAAAAAGCCGGGATAAAGGGCCTTAAAAGAGCTGGCTCTTTCATAACCGGCTCTTTTAAAAACCTGTATTTGAAATGGATAAAATAAATATTAAGCGGTTTTTATATACGTCTACTTAGGTATTATTACATTATTTGCTTCAGGTATTGCATTATGGAAAAGCTTGGTCCAAAAAATGAAAAATAAAAACCAGCATAATCGAAAATGGAAGAAGCACTTCTAGTTGGGCTTATGAATCCTGTGGCATTAAAGGGAAATTCAATTACTTTTGTAAGAATTGTTTCCAATTTTAAAAGACATTTTTACATTATTGTAAAGGCCGAAAAAACTTAATTTGAAAGAAATCGAAATATTTTGAAGTTTAATGTGTGCAATATTTTTTCAAGTTCTTGAAAATTTTACAATGTGGTTTTTGAAAAAAGATTATTATATGCTATTTTATGAAAAAAACAATAATGGTTAGGAAAAATATTAACATTATGTATCTAAAATAGGTAGTTATGACTGAAAATATGTTAAAAATTAACGCATTTGTTAGAATGACTTAAAATAACTGATAGAATATAAAAATAACGAAAAAATCATAAGTTTTCAATGCGTATTTGTTAGATGTGTTTTTTTGTTAATTATAATAAACGTGCATAATTAAAATTTTGCATTATTTTCATAATTAATACAAACTGGCTCTTTCATAACTTTGAGTGGCTCTTTCAATACCGAAAAGTTATGAAAGAGCCAAATGACACACTTTACAAAAATGATTATTTTATTGGTTTTTAAGATGTTTTTACGGATTTTTCGTATGAAATTATCTACTTTAATAAACAAACAATAATTTGAGTAAAAAAAATCCTAAGTTCTTTCATTAAAAGTATGTCCTTTTGGTTCGATTAGAAAACTGGCTCTTTCATACCACTTCTCCCCTAATAGAGCGCATGGGCCATACCTCTGGCCATCTGGAAACTCTATCGATTGCAGTCAAGCAGTAACGAAATTCATTGCAAATAGGCAGGGGCCCAACGATATCAATATGAATGTGCATGAATCGTCCAGATGGTTGCTCAATCTTTCCTAAGGGAGCAGAAATGTGCCGTGATACTTTTGCTCTTTGGCATTCTTCGCAAGCTTGAGCCCAGCGTCTCGAGTCATTTTTTATCGACGGCCACACATAACGGCTAGTTAACAACCGCATAGTCGCCTTAACCCCTGGGTGGCTGAGGTTATGGAGCTTCTTGAAAGCCGCCCTACGAAACGAAGGGGTCAAATAAGGGCGTGGTTTCCCTGTGGACACATCGCACTGGATGGAGATGTCTGTTCCTGGAATCGTTACTTTCGTTAGGTTGAGGCTAGAGTTTCCTTGGCGAAGGTCATTGAATTCACGGTCGGTCTCCTGAGATTTTGAAAGGGCTTCATAGTCCTCTTCCGTAGAAATTGCTTCAATCCGCGACATGGCGTCCGCAACTACATTGTCTTCCCCCTTAATATAACGAATAACGAGCGGAAGTGTTGAACGCTTTCGTACACCGCCAATAATTCTCGGTAATATGCAGGCCACTGCGTTTGCTGAGGTGTCAATTTTTTACTGAAGAATGCTATAGGATACCACTGACCGTTTGTTTCTTGCTGCAGGCAAGAGCCTACATGGAGGCTGGACGCGTCAGTAAATAATCCCAAATTTGCATCATTGACTGGATGCTGTAAAAGAGCCGCCTTAGAAAGGCTACTTTTGCAAGCTTCAAAATTCTTCAGGAGCTCCGGTGACCATGTAAATGGCTTAGTACCTTTGCCATTGGTGGCCACTACAGCGTCAATCAGTGGGGCTTGAAATTTCGCGGATTGAGGGATAAACCTACGGTAATAATTTAACATGCCAAGAAACCGACGAACACCTTGGACAGTTTTAGGAGGTGAGTAGTCTAACAGGGCTTGTATCCGATCTTGGGGAGGTCGCGTCCCTTCTGGTGTTATAGTGAATCCCAGGAAGACAACTTCTTTGGCACCAAAAACACACTTAGATGGATTAATAACAACCCCGTATTCCTGTAAGCGCTGGAAAAGGATTCGCAGGTGTTCCTTATGTAGTGCTTCGTCAGCTGAGTAGACAAGAATGTCATCTACATAAGGAAATACAAAATCGAGACCCCGTGTGACCTCATCGATGAACCTTTGAAAGGTTTGGCCTGCATTTCTTAACCCAAAAGTCATAAAAGGGAATTCGAAGAGGCCAAACGGGGTAACGATGGCGGTTTTTGGGATATCCTCTTCAGCGATGGGTATTTGATGATACGCTTTCACCAGGTCAATAGTACTAAATATGTTAGCTCCCGCGAGATTGTGAGCGTAATCATTGATGTGCCGAACCGGGTATCGATCAGGGACCGTCCTGGCGTTTAGGGCACGGTAATCGCCACAGGGACGCCATGACTGGTCTTTCTTTAAAGTCATATGCAATGGAGAGGACCATGCACTTTGAGACGGTCTTGCTGTCCCAATTCGCACCATGTCTTCAAACTCACTTTTGGCAGCGACCAGTTTTTTTGGCGCCAAACGCCTGGGACGACAGGATATAGGCTGTCCCTCTGTGGTTCGTATATGGTGCACAGTGTTGTGTCTCACAATTCTAGGCAAGCCTGGTGGTTTGACCACATCAGGGAACTCCACTAGCACTTGTGCGAAAGCGGAGTTCGGGTGACCAATAGCCTTGACACTAGTCTGATCGCTGATGGCAGCTGTAGCGGTTGTATTGCATCCTGTAATCCCATCAACAAGCCTGCTATTTCTACAGTCGGGTAAAAGATGGTAATGTGCCAGAAAATCCGCTCCAATAATGGCTGTGCTAACGTCAGCCACCACAAACTGCCAAGTAAACTCACGGCGTAGTCCTAAATTGAGTTTCAAATTTACAGTGCCATAAGTCTTTATTGAACTTTCATTTGCTGCACTGAGTTCCCACTCTGTGGGTTTTCTCTGACTACGGAGCCAACGATTTGGATAGCAACATAAATCCGACCCAGTATCTATAAGGAACTGGTGTTTAGTTTCTTTATCAGTTACGAATAAGCGGCGGCCATTATGGTCTATTGAACAGCAATCAGTTTCCGCCTTCACTGATTGCTGATCGGGTTTCCCTGCCAGCTACATGGTATCGTGCAACGGCTTGCCTTGGTTCCAAATTTCTTATGATACCAACACAGTTTATTCTGAGCAGGGCTACCCTTGCGACTCGCAGCTCTAGAGCTAGAGCGATTGCGAGACCTGCCCCTGCCCTGATGCTGTGACGCTGCAAGAGCCGCAATTTGTTTGCCAAGTTGGATCACACAATCTTTCAGAGAGGAGTGTTCATCTATCTCTCTGTCTGTATTTACACTATAAACTCTGGGGCCGGGTGTTGTTTCTATAATTTTATCTGCCAATTCGGCTAACTTTTCAATGCTAAGGTCAGACTGGGCGCCCAAGTAACATTTTGGCCCTATAACTTGGGTTATCATCACTAAAAGGTCCAGTAAACGTCGTATAAAGGTCTTAGCGGTGACTGCCAGTTGTATAAAGGCGTTTGGGAACACATTCTTGCTCTATAAGCTAAAGAGCCAAATTATCCTATAAATTGTTGATGTAAAGGTTTATAGAACCATTTTATAGGGCTATTATAGTCAAGTGCTATAAAAACTTCAAATATAGCCACTAAAGAGCTATGTTACTGTATAAAAGTGATTGAAATCACCATTATGTATCTAATTTGCGCTATAAGGTTTCCCGGACAACCGCTATAAATCTTGGGTTTTAGCAGTGATGAACGTTCTACTATACAAGGTTTTTGCGATATTGTGGTTCCACAAATCACTCCTATAGTACATGGTCTTTAGTAGCCATAATGACGCCGTAATAGAGCGGTTTTGTTTTATAATCGATTTTTAGGACATTTTTATAGTACTTAAAAGTGTTCTAATTGTTTTTGAATCCCTATTATAGGCTCGTACGATAGTTGTGACTATGACTCTTTTATATGGCCGAAACTTTCTATAATGGAGTTTGTAGATCGGTCATAGGATAAAAAAGCACATAGAGGAAGTGAACAGTTACTTTTATACTCAAACTTTGACATGACAGGAGTCGGTGGTACTATAGTGAGCCGATAAGACCCACGGATGTACTTAATGGCTCTAAAGTAGAAATGTCTGTGAATTAAATTTTATAATATCAATATATTTTATTCAAAACTCAATTAATCGAGGGCGCATTGAAAATACTAAGCAAATCAAATACTATTCTATCAGTAAAACTTTAGTCGCACGTGCTTTTTGCAGCATTGATCGAAATATTAAATGTCTAAATAAGATAACATAAACTTACCACGATAGAATATTACTCCTTTATATAATTGAATTATTTTTGTTGTCCGTCAATGAAGTTCACAGCAAAAACACACAATACCAAACTTTGCCGAGAAAGCGCCTCAGTAGGAATCACGGATTCTACTATAGACTAAAATAGGACTATAAGGGAATCAACGAACGCTACTACAGTATAAAAAAGCACTACATTAGCGTTACTGTGGCCCGTATGTCACTAAATTGTAATACGAGTCATCATTACATCACCTTTACAGACCTAAAACGTCACAACTAAAGCTGCTACGGTTCCACTATATCACTAAATGGAGATATAACTGCGCCAGATCGGCGTTACTCAACCTTCTATGGCCTTTTATAGGGCTAAGGTGGTGTTTTGAGAAATGTTCTATGGGCTACTATAGAACCAGAAATTGTTACTTGGGCGGCTAGAATAGCCTGCACCTGGTTTGGCAGACGACGCATCCACAGCTGCCGTAAGATGCTGTCATCCTTAGAATGTCCAGCGAGAGATTGAAGACGGCGAAGGAAGGCCGAAGGCTTCCTATCACCAAGTTCTTCGTCGTTCAGCAGTCGCTCGACCCGCTGCTGTTCCGAAGTTGACAGGCGACGAATGAGCTCATCTTTGAGCGTTTGGTACTTGTTCTCGGCTGGAGGTTTCATAACAATGTCCTCTATTTCACCAATTAGTTTTTGATCGATCATGCTGATTATATGACTATATTTAGTGATGTCACTGGTTATTCCTCCCAAGTGAAACTGGGCTTCAGCTTGCGCGAACCAAATTGCAGGTCTATCGGCCCAGAAGGGAGGTAATTTCACTGATACCTTGCAGACTTGATCTGGTAATGGATCTGGAGCCGGATTTGCAACCTCCTGTTTGTGAAGTTGTTCCTGCAAAGCCGCATTTTCAGCCATTAGGGCATTCAAACGTGCCTGTAGATCAGCTTCAGCCATATTAAAATACTGCCGTTAAAATAATAATAACAAATCTTTCACCGGGGGTACGCTTTTGCAGCTTAGACAATAACCCTATGATGTCCTATTTACAGGTTATTAAGAAAAATAACAGCCAAAAGAAGAACACACAATTGTTAGTACAGGTAAGCGGTGTTGAACAAACTTTCAATAAATCAAAGTTAAATACCAATTTAGTGCTAAAAATAAATTGGTTTAGTACTGTCAGTTAAAACCAGTGAATACTAAATAAATACTAATAAGATCTACAAAAACACGCAATAATACGCAAATATTAAATTAGTACCCAAACCGAACAATGTCATTTACTCTTGATTTAGTAACTTATAGTTAGTTAACGAGTTTAACCACGTGCGGCTGAATATGTTACGTTTGGAAATGGTCACACTATTAGTACTGTTAATTCGGCGATAGGTTACTTATTAATAAGAAGCACTCAAAATTAAAAAAGTTTGTCTCTAAACACAAAAAAACTACTTGCGTGTCCGGAACGTCACGAAACTGTCGCTGCTGTCAGTGTCACTGTCACATGACTTGTCACAAAGTGACATACATCACCGTAGTTCCGATGAAATAATTCAAGATGTCGCTGTGTTCGGTCGCAGCGACCGGCGAACTTTTCAACAATAACAAAAAAAAAAATGTCCTTACACGAATAGAAGTTAATGAATTATGTCCAGAGTTCGTTACACTACACAGAGAATGATTTATAGGATGCACTTTAACACTGATATCACTCCGGAGCATAAAAATCCAGCCTTGTAGTAACAAACAACTCGCAGATATCGGCTGCCAACTGCCGAAGTAGAACTAGGAAAAAGTATATGCCGCAGCTGCAGGACACGAAACTTGTAGAATGAATGCAGGATCGGCTTCCTTAGCTCAATGACCAGCGTGAAGAGGGCCGCTTCGATAACTTCGAAAATGACGAAGGTTGGGCGGAATGGATCGCTGGCCAGCGCGCGTCGTCGTAATAATAAAGATTTAAACTCAATATTTTCGATCGGGGTCACCACTTTGGCGTCGCAGGTTGCTCGATTAACAAGGCACTGGATTACTGGACACGTTTCATTTATTCATTAAAAGTTAACACATTTACAAAATTGAGAGCTAGGAGCCAAAGATACCAGATTCACTCTGTGTTGCTACACCTCAAAATCCTTAGGTCATATTACACATATGAAACAAATAAAGGCAGGACGCCACACATACATACATACATACATACAGTTTTTTTTTTTAAATTGTTATTTTGTGTTCAGTATCGTTCATATAGTCCCTTTGACTTGATAGTTTCTTTTAATTTTCAATTTTCAGGCGCGACTTGTACAGAGTTATTATTTATTATATGTATAGATTTTTCCTTTTTTTTCTCTGATTCATTGATCTCTTATGAATAAATAGTTAAGTGCCAAAATTCATTATTTAGGTAATAGCAGACTGGTTTAAAGAATGTTTTAGTGAACTCATCAATCATTTCCTTTTTACTGGACAATAGGCAGGTAATCTAACAGTAGGTAATCTGCATAACGTGTTTCTTGAAAGTGTTTGTAATCTAGGATTATAATTTATTTTTTCCCGTTCCCGTGGGAATATCGGGAAATCCTTTCTTAGTGCTCCCCTACGCTCCCCAAGGAACCAGCATGCCAAATTTCAGATCTCTACGATGTTTCCCGCGACTTCGTACGCGCCTAAACATTAAAATGTAAAAATCCCATTTTTCCCGTTCCCGTGGGAATATCGGGAAATCCTTTCATAGTGCTCCCCTACGTTCCTCAAGGAACCTGCATGCCAACTTTCATCTCTCTACGATGATCCCCGCGACTTCGTACGCGCCTAAACATTAAAATGTAAAAATCCCTTTTTTTCCCGTTCCCGTGGGAATATCGGGAAATCCTTTCATAGTGCTCCCCTGCGCTCCCCAAGGAACCTGCATGCCAAATTTCATCTCTCTACGATGATCCCCGCGACTACGTACGGGCCTTAAAATGTAATAAACCCATTTTTTCCCGTTCCCGTAAGAATTACGGGAAGTCCTTTCGTAGTGCTCCCCTACGCTCCTCAAGGAACCTGCATGCCAAATTTTAGCTCTTTAAGATGATCCCCGCGATTACGTACGTGCCTTAAAATGTAAAAAAAAAACATTTTTTCCCGTTCCCGTGGGAATTTCGGGAAGTCCTTTCTTAGTGCTCCCCTACGCTCTCCAAGGAACCTGCCTGCCAAATTTCAGATCTCTACGATGTTTCCCGCGACTTCGTACGTGCCTAAACATTAAAATGTAAAAATCCCTTTTTTTCCCGTTCCCGTGGGAATTTCGGGAAGTCCTTTCTTAGTGCTCCCCTACGCTCCCCCAGGGACCTGCATGCCAAATTTCAGATCTCTACGATGTTTCCCGCGACTTCGTACGTGCCTAAACATTAAAATGTAAAAATTCCTTTTTTTCCCGTTCCCGTGGGAATTTTGCAAAATCCTTTCTTAGCGGATGCCTACGTCATAACATCTACCTGCATGCCAAATTTCAGCCCGATCCGTCCAGTGGTTTGGGCTGTGCGTTGATAGATCACTATATCAGTCAGTCAGTCAGTCAGTCAGTCAGTCACCTTTGAGTTTTATATATTTAGATGTAGTAAATAAATAAATTTTAATGTTATTCTATAAGTATTTAGTTTTATTTACACGCCTGCAATGGTAAATTTTAGTGAAACATTTGACACCTAATTATTAATCACTTCATGTACCTAAAACTGAGTAATATAAATAAATAATGAACGGCTTTTAAAAGAAATACTCGATTTTTTTAAATTATCTTCTAACCATCTGTTAAATATTTGACATTGTTTAACCGGCGTTGGTATTAGCATAGTTAATTAACGAGCTATTTAAAAGAATTAAAATCGGGGCAAGCGTGTTTCGGAACCAATTTGTTTACTATTGTTTCAAGTGACATTTTATTCACAGCCAAATTTTATTAACTCAACAACCAACTCGGTTACTATGTTACGGCTAAGTAAGTATATCATCTATATCTATACTAATAATAATCTATATCTATACTAATAATAAGTCTGTAGAAGTCGCGTCTGAAAATTGAAAATTAAAATAAACTATAAGTCGTGGGGGCTATATAAACGATACTGAACACAAAATAGTTAATGATTTTTAGAAAAAATGTCTGTATACATACGTATGCCCGGTTTTAGCTCGAAAACTACTGGACGGATTGCAACTAAATTTGGTATGAGGGTAGTTTATAACATTGGTCAACATATAGGCTACTTTTTATCCCGGAAAAATGCATAGTTCTCGCAGAAACTAGTTATTTTAATACCTATGTCTTATTGAGAACGAATACAAGCAACCCTTCCTTGCAAGCAAGATACATCGAAATGAGAAATACAAACGTAGATAAGTTCTTTTTTCCTCTTCGTAATGATTAATCCCGAATCGTTTGACTCCAGGGTACCTATAGAGCGAATCGAAAGGTGGACAATCAGTCATACTTGGTCCCAAATTGATGACAGCAAACGGCCGTGAAATGGAAAGGGACGCTTAGAGCTAAATTTGTGATAATGTTACGTGGAACTTCGTAGATCAATATTGTCACTGTTAGCAGATGGGACATCGAGGAAAAACGACAAGGACAAACTTAGATGCATACAGGTCGACGCAGAGTCTATTTTTGTTTAATCCACGCGCCTTCTAAGTTGTGTAAACCTGTAATATCCTAATCACCGAAGATATGAAGTTTGTTTCCTAACTTTATATCTAAACACCACGAAGGAAGATCTAATGATACCAGCCCTGCGTAAATCATTGCTCCATCTAGCTCCACAGGGCGTCGACACTTCTTTTGCCGATTCGTGGTCCGTGGTGGAGCAGACATTCTCGGGAACGAGAATGTCTGCTCCAGCGTTCTTCGGTCCTTCGGCAAAGGTGACGGACCACTGCCACTTTAGCTTAATACATTGGGTGTCAGTAACTTTGGTAGTAACAGTAGACCTAATATTCCGATTGGTCACCCGTTCTATGAAAATTACACCCGCTTACCTACTTTCGCAACTTGATGGATACTTAATACTCGTAAGCACGGCACAACTTTTGCCACAGCTTGTAGAGTGGCAGGGGTATGTTATATTATTAAGAGTCCCCAGTACCAGTACGCTCCTTTTCATCATACTAACATAACTATATATATCAGATAGGCACCAAATTTTACAAGTAATATACCTATTAGTGTCCAAAATACACCTTCATAGTAATAAATTAAATAACAAAGAAACTAAAATGGTCCTAGATTTTAGCTTCCTCCATACAAACTTCAAAATTCAGTTTTTTGGCTGTATTTTAGTTGTGTTTTATTTTACCACGACTCTTTCTAATTTCGGACACTCACAATAATGATTTTATTATGTGAACCAAGTTTCGAGTCAATCTGTTTAGTAATTTGGGAATAAAAGCGAAATTACTTTTGTATGAAAAGTTGGAAAACGCCGTGGGGGTCTCTTGACTGCAGCATTATTTTGCTTGTATACGCTCTGTTCTGATCCTTATTCTTTGGCTAACCATCGACAACGGATGGAGCACAAAAGCTCGGCCGTCAAACGGGTCCTGTTTTTTTCACAGGACGCACGCACACAGACGCGCGCCAGTGTGCGTGGGCGCATGTGAGCGTGATCAGCTGACCGAACAGCTGTGTTGTGCGGTTGGCATTGGTCACACAGGTTATATGGCTTGCAGACCTAGTAATAATAGACTCTATGTTAGTGTTGTAACGGCTACGATGCGCGTCTTATTTGTGTAATGTACAAGATACTTTATAAGTCTTCATGTGTTCTAAAAATGACAGTTTTGATAAGGTTAAACTATTTTGGAGTAATTATCAAAAGGAACTCAACTCAATAGTAATTTTCTACAGGCGACACGATTAAGAAATAGACAATTAACTAGGTGGTTACTTTTAATTGACGTTTCTGTTTGACATTTGCAATTATTGAATTCTTGCTAAATTGAGCAAACCATTTTTGAAGTTTGACATGAGAATTTGTATTGTTTGCGCTATTGCTTGGGTGACCTTTCCATGCGCTTGCACAGATGGCGCTAGTGGGTCTAGTAGAATCAAGAAATATGTAACGTAAGTTCACATCCCATACCACAGAATAAGTAATACTACTACCGTACCCATACTATTAAACGAGCAATACCTATTCGTATTTATGTTTGTACTCACGTTTTTTGAAAACGGCTCTAAGAATTTCGATGAAATTTGGAATAGGATAGGAGCTAGTGTGTGATAAAATTAATTTTTAGCTATTTCCACCCGAGCCGGTCGTACTACATGTTTTCTCAAACTTGGTAATTATATGTATAGTCAAGTTTATTAGTCACAGTGGCAAATTTTTAAAACTGTATCCGAAATGTGCTTTTGATTCCTAGTCTTGTTTTTACTATTACCTAGCAGTTACACTTACTTACTCATACTCATATCATTTATTGCCAAACCATGGTAAGGTAAGATAATTTATCCGTTTGTTTCGATTACCTATACTACACATCAGGTTCCCTTTAGTGATTAGGGAAAGACTGTGCTTAAGTAGGACCAGTATCTTTACTAACCTTTTAGTGTCCTAACTTCGTCCGCGTGGAATTCGGTGATCGCGTTCCCGCGGGAACTACCTATGCGTTTTTTCGGGATTCAAAGCAGCCTACCTAATACCTTTCTCGGGACTCCAACTATCTTCAAACTAAATTACATCAAAATCGGTCCAGTAGTTTTCACGTGTCAAATAAACAGACAAACAGATAAAAATTCTAAAAACTAATGGAAAACGGATGTGCTGTGCTATCGATTCAAAGTACCTATCCCTAGTCAACTTTGTTTCGAATATCTCCCATGTACAGACTTTCGACCCTCTTTAGCTTTATTATATTGTATAGGTACTAGCTTCTGCCCGCGACTTCGTCCACGTGGAATTCGGTTATAGCGTTCCCGCGGGAATTGAGCGTTAAACTATAACAAATTATATACGGAAACCTTCCTCTTGAAATACTCTATCTATTAAAAAAACCGCATCAAAATCCGTTGCGTAATTTTGAAGATTTAAGCATAGGTACATAGGGATATAGGGACAGAGAAAGCGACTTTGTTTTATACTTTGTACCTAGTTAGATAGAAGATTTTGATTTATACCTATTTAGAACTTGTTTAAAACGCATTCCGTCATCTATGCGTCCGTCAGGTCGCAATTTAGCGTGCACCTTGCCAGCCGTCGAGTTTTGAAAAAAGGACGCCGACGACGAAAAAAGCCATATATCCATCCCGCTCTAACGTAGCAGACTTCACACACTCTATCCCTTTCTGACCATTCTTCTTTTTACCATACTCTGATTACGTTCGACATCCCACGCACACATGCTTGTGTGTTTAGGTACCGAAGTGGGTAAGAAAAAAAGCCAAGTTTGATGTGATTTTGACTGATGAATTGTGTTAGTCTGGGCTCTGGTTGGTTGTCTAGGGAGTTTGATTTAGTTTGAAGTTTGGATACCTTTGCGAGAGTAAGTTTTGATGAGTTTCGACGTAGTATTTGTGGTTAGTAAGTACCTAACTAGAGGGATATTAAAATAACAAGCTCATAGCTGTCAGAAAACTACTAAATGCTTACCTATAACTTGGCACATAGCAGTTTTTCTTTAATTCTTGAAATAAGCATTTAAATACGTACCTAGGTAAGAAATATAGTACCAATTAAATTATTTCTAGAAAGAAAATAAAACTGTTAGGTACTATTTAAAATTTTAAAATAAATAAATTCTTTAAATTGGCACGAAATTTTCCTAGGTCAAGTACCTACCTACCTACGTATGCTAACCGAGGAATACCTACCTATCTAAAGAAATTATTATGTCATTGATCGAAATTAAAACATTACCTAACAAGGCATTACTTAATCCATTTACAGAAGAAACTAAATTCGAAATAGGTATTAGGTAAATATTTCGTTAATTAACCAAACGCCAAATTAAATTAACTTCCGCGTTTCATCAAAGGGCCTCGTTTCCAGGATAATTACACCAATTTACGGAAGATCTTAAAATGAGCGAAGTAATCATTTCAGCATACCTACCCTTCTCTCAATTTGAATATACTCATACTTACTTACCTATTAGAAAAATATCAAAGCTACTTAACAGACAAAATTTTAATAGATATGTTGTACGAGTACAAATTATATAATGAATAAATAATTTAATAACCTTATATATTATCATGCAGAAGGTCGGGGGTTCGCACCTCTAAGTTTACTTATGTGCGAAATTCAATTTTAATTTATCACTGAGCTTTTCGGTGAAGGAAAACATCGTGAGGAAACCTGCACGCATCTGCGAAGTAATTCAAAGATGTGCGTGAGGTCCCCAATCCGCACTGGGCCCGCGTGGGGAATGTAGCCCAAACCCTCTCGTGATGAGAGGAGGCCTGTGCCCAGCATAGGCTGTAGTAGTATATATTACAAAAGTGAATAGGTACTAGAGTGATTAGGTACTTACCTATCTCCTTATTACTTATTTCATAAAAACTTAATTAACTGTTTCGTAAAATACCTAATGGACCTAAATTAATATTCGGAGAAGTACCCTTAATTAGAAGATGAAAGTATGAAATTGCGTCTAGCTAGGTGAAGATCAGTTTCAGTTTCAGTTTTTTATTGGTAAAAGCAAAAATATCTTACAAGTCAGATTATCACAGTCAGGCTATAGTGTTTATAAACCGAAAGAATGCGTTGTCAACCCGAGAACCGAGACATAATGCCTATAGGTACCTATAATAACGCACCCCAATCCCGTAACCCTATTATACTGGTAATTTCACCTGTTCTCAGCTGCGAGAACTGCTGCCTTTACATTTCATCTATATACCTAGTTATAGTCTTCGACCAGTGTGTGTTGCCAGTGATGACTTATGGTTCCGAGACGTGGGCGCTTACGATGGGCCTCATAAGAAGGCTCAAAGTCACTCAGAGGGCAATGGAAAGGGCTATGCTCGGGGTTTCTCTGCGTGATAGAATTAGAAATGAGGATATCCGCAGTAGAACTGGGGTCACCGACATAGCCCGAAGAATTGCGAACCTTAAGTGGCAGTGGGCGGGGCACATTGCTGGCAGGACTGATGGCCGATGGGGCCGGAAAGTTCTCGAGTGGCGTCCGCGAACCGGGAGACGAGCTGTCGGTAGGCCTCCAACAAGATGGAGCGACGACCTCGTGAAGATCGCGGGAAACCGGTGGAAGCAAGTAGCACAGGACCGGTCTGAGTGGCGAGCCTTGGGGGAGGCCTATGTCCAGCAGTGGACGTCTTTCGGCTGAAATGATGATGATGACCTAGTTATAGGTATATAGGTTTTTTTTTTCATAAAACAACTGTGGTACTAATTTTGAAAAAAGTTCGCCAAACTAATGTTTAATGGTGAGTATTATTGCGCTCACTTTACACAATAATAAGGTAACATACCTAAAGGGTGGTCTAGGTACTTGGCGTCACAGTTTAGCGAATAAGATGACCAGCGAATAAGGTGGTCATCCGGATGAACCCTGCATCAGGATCAGGTGCTGCCACCAGCAAAACTATGGAGATTTATGAAGTGTGTAGTTAATTTTACTTTTATTTGAACTGCGTTTTATGGACGCACATTATTATTCCATAGATAACGAAAGCTCTTATTAAAACACCGTCCATTTTACGCTTGTTCTCATAATTATACGTTCACATAATTTCACTGTTCATATCACAGACGTTATCAGAATTCTGTGGAAGAAAAAAAACATGGCGTCCTTGAAATCATCTGGGCGACGGGTAACAGGCTAACAGCTGATGTTACAAAACACAATTAAACTAGCAATTGAATTGTGGGATAATAGAGTCTATGTCAAGGGCGTAAGCGCTACATTGGACGCATTATTATTTTTGTCGTGCTGTACCTGCGACTGCGCATACCCACACATAAACAAACTCGATCCCTAGACCATTTAAAAATACACAGGAATAGGAACTCTACCAACAAAAGAAAAGGTTTAATTTGTAAAATCAAGCTTTGTACGTGTTGGAATTGTGTGTAATTTAAAGGCATTGCACGATTCAGGGTTGTCGGTAGGATTAAGTTACTGGAAAATAAACCTTAGGGAGAAATCATTGGGGTTTTTTTACGCTGGTGGGTGTTGTGAGCATGTGTATGGACTTGTCGGTTTTTTTTTCAACTTCCCGGTATTGTATGGGTTTGAATTGTAGGACTTGTTTGTGAAGGTATTAAGAATAAGCTATAAGGGCTTTGATTAAGTTTCTAGGTAGGTATTTTGATTGACAAATTCGTTTATTGCGAGAAGAAAACTGATATAGTTTTCTAATCTCATAAGGTACTAATTAAGTTAAGCCAAGGGTTGTAGGTTAAGTGTAAGCTAGCATTAACTAATGTTTAATATTATAAGCTATTTAAGTCCTTCTGCCTGAAACACAGGATTTTCCTAGCTCAGGCACAGAAGTAGGTAATGTTTTCGCCGCATTTAGATTATTTTATTATGCCTATGTCAGTAAATTAAGATATCATAACGCCTAATGTATTTAATGTAATATTGTAAACTTTCTTACTGAATAAATAAATTTATTATTTTTATTTTATTTTAATCTCCTCAAAAGACGAATTTGCAATCATTGTTAACTTTATTCAACGTTAAAAAGAAGTGCAATGTTTTATGTTTAGACATCAACCAGGCGTAAGTATCTTAGTATGTATAAGCATTAACATTCAGATAGGTAAAACATTTTACATCCATATTAATATTATAAATGCGAAAGTAACTCTTGTCTGTCTGTCTGTCTGTTACCTCTTCACGCTTCAACCGTTGGACCGATTGAGATGAAATTTGGCATGGATATATGTAGTTGGGGTCTCGAAGAAGGACATAGGCTACTTTGTATCCCGGAAAAACGCATAGTTCCCGCGGGAATAACCCAATTCCACGTGGGGGAGTCGCGGGCAGAAGCTATAGTGTATAATAAAAGTTTATACCTACTACTGTGACGCACAGATAAACTGCACAATATTCATCACTCCCCAGGGTTCAGACGCACAGACAGATGGACTGAGTGATCGATCAACAGTTAAATTACGATCATTTCACAAAAGTGTCATGACTCCACTGATTTTTTGTCTACTTTGTAGGCAGTACAAACCATGAGAATTATTAAATTGAATATCTCTACGTAATAAACATCAGGAACCAGTGTCGTCTGTACATTGAATGAGAACTATAAAAAAAATATACAAAAAGAAAAATAGATCGCCGAGCACGGAAGCTTAGACACAATTAGTATTTAATAATAAACTGGGCCCGCGTGGGGACTATAGCCCAAACCCTCTCGTGATGAGAGGAGGCCTGTGCCCAGCAGTGGGACGCAAAAAGGCTGTAGTAGTAGTAGTAGTAGTAGTTCCTTAAGAATTCTTTTCGTAAAGCTAAATTAAGTAGTAATTCGCCACTCTCAAGGATGATACCGGATTCTGTAGATGTCGACATTTTTCACAATAGCATGCCTAAATTTAAAAGAAAAATATCAGAGTATTATTCTAATTTCTGTTAAAAATTTGATGTTATAAATAATTTAATTTAAATTAATTTTTTTGTCTAAGATTATTTTTATTAAATAATATGTCAATTCAATTCAATCATTTATTCAGCAAATTGGCCACATAGCGGCACTTTTACACGTCAGAAAAAGAATTTACCAGCGCTTCCTAGACCCATTGCTTGAGAAGAACCGCCGCAACAAACTCAAGCAGAAGGCCTTTTTTCAAAATTTTCAAAATTTACATTACATGTATAAAATATACATATAGGTACGTACTAAAATTACATTGAAGGGATGTATAGTCCCTAACTTGAACTTAAATCTAAGATCTTAGAGATGTAATTATAACTTTATGCTTCTTTTCAATATCTTTCTGCACATTGTTGGCACTTACTTGCAAGTTGTGTTTACCTATAATTAGATAAGCATCTAGCATTAAGCATTTATTAGATAAACGATTCACATGATACCTAATCCTAAAATAAATAAATTAGTACATTACAGACCTAGGGTGGTGAATTCGTAAATGTCCCAGATTGGTTTCTGTGGCCCGAACCGAAGGTGAGGGCCATAAATATGCGATCTGGGGCTTTACGAATTACCGCCCGTGGTTTGTCAAAAGTTTTACGTCTTGCCTTGGCCGTAATGTGAGATTTTCTCTCCGCGTAGCGGGCAGAAAATCCCACTTTACGGCCAAGGGTGATGTAAAAATAATTTTGTTGCTTTGCTTGATATAACTACATCTAGTAATCATTATTGATAGATTATTAGAAGATTAAATTGAAAAAAATCACCATATGTAGTCATTTAAGTTCCACTGCTGACTACAGGGGCTATATTCGAAGTCCTTAAATAGAGATCTCCCTGTTCCCTATACGATGGCTCACCCGTTGCGTGAACTTTAAGCAGCTAGATTTAAAGTTCAAATTGACGCGTGAGCTATCCTATAGGGAACACGGAGATCCCTATTTAAGACTTCGAATATAGCCCCTGGCCTTCTCTCATCACGAAAAGGTTCTAGACCCCACGTAGCCCGTCTCTGTTGGGGACTCCACATACATTCTTGAGTTATTTTATAGATGCGTGCAGTTTCCTTAGAACCACAAAGTGGTAAATTAAAATTAAAATTTTCGTATGATTAGACAAACCTATTTGCTACATCACTTATGTAACGTGCGCTCCCAAAACGAATTCTCTTACAGTTGTCAGTAGCTACAACCAAAACCGACCAGGTAGAGTTTTTTTCCAACTAAGGACCACTGGTTTCAAATAAAAACATAACTTAGTAAGATTAATGGTGCCAGAGATAAGGGGTTCGGGATTCAAAAAGATTTTTTGTAACTCTCTCATTGTAAGATGCTTTTGCAATTGTAAGAAGTTGAAAGTAAAAGAAAATAAATAAGGGAGGATAAATGAAAAAGTAAACACTTAGCAAGTGCTTTGGTAACAAAACAAGCTACAATTTAAAAATAACTTTTTAAAAACAATCTTTTATTAAAGTACTCATTAAGACGGATCAAACGAGTACAAACTCGATGGGGTTGTGTCGTTTAACTACCGAGTTTCTATGGCCATCTTCCGGTTCCATCATCAGATCAGCTCCATGTCATAATAATTTTGCATTCTCATCCGATTTACACATGCTCGCAGTTCAATCGGTACCCGGGAAGTGGAGCAAAAACTTGCAAGATTAGATTACAGACTAACAAGCAAACAAACATCGGGACAGGTGAAACTATAAATATGTAAAAGCCTTTAATAAAACAGAATAATTTAGCCTCATTTTACTTAGAAACATAATAACTCCCCAAAATGTAAACTACTACTACTACTACTACAGCCTATTTGCGTCCCACTGCTGGGCACAGGCCTCCCCTCATCACGAGAGGGTAGCCCAAAATGTAAAACTCATATAACAAATATCAGTGTTTACTTATTTGAATAAATTATAGCTAGATCTACTTAGGTAGGTAGGTATTTTGTTTTTAACTTATTTCGTTTTTTAATATTCTGGATTAACTTTTAATTTAAATTAATATTAAATTAACAATTTTATTGTTGAAAGGATGGACGTTCGGAAAGTTGTTGAGGGAAGATCTTCAAAGAGAATTTTCTCTAAAATATCTTTCATCGTCCATTTATTAACGCATTCACTGCCACTTCTTTTTACGAACTTTCGCCTGGTGCCACATCTGTCATTAAGGGAACATTGCAACGCACATTTGCGTTCAAGGCACTGCGGGAAAGTCAGCAAAACGCATATATGCGTTGGTGGCAGTGAATGCCTTAAGTACGTACTTAATTTTAAAATCTCGTTAATTGCATAAATGTCTTCTCAATTCAAATGTCCTAAAATTTAATTCATGTCACCCCCCTCCCCTCACCCTAATAATACTAACACATCAAAGTTCTACTCATTAAATTTCGTCAACATTTATTTAATTTCCCAACTCCGAAGCAAGATTTAGAAACAATTATGTTTAATTCTCAGAACAACACGATTTCGTTCAAATAGCCCAAGAGCCCATCTTAACATTTAGCACTTTATTTAATCCAAATCTCAATGTTGTAAACGTCAAAGTTCGTCCGATACATGGAAATAAATTGCTTGATTCTTAAAAATACGATGGCGCGAAATATGACATGGATTTTTGTTACTTTGTCACACATCAACTATTGAACAAAATAGTTGAGGTAAAGAATAAAAGAACAAGAATGATATTTAATACTAGCTTCTGCCCGCGACTTCGCCCGCGTGGAATTCGGTCATCGCGCTCCCGCGGGAACTATGCGCTTTTCCGGGATAAAAAGTACCCTATGTCCTTTCCCGGGACTCCATTTATAATATTAATATGGATAATATGGATTTCTTCCGAACATTCAAACGCCTGCAGAAATTGGAATAGCAAACATTATAATACACGTAATTGCTACTACTGCTTAAGTGCATAACTTATCGTGGTATCCCGGATTTCATCCCGTTAAGGGTAGAAATCCAGGATAAAAACTATCCTATGTCCTTCCTCGGGCCTCTAACTATATATATATATATATACCAAAATTCAAGTCAATCGGTCAAGCCGTTTTAGCGTGAAGAGGTAACAGACAGACAGACAGACAGAGTTACTTTCGCATTTATAATATTACTATGGATATACAAATGCTAAAGAACTGTCTGTCTGTCTGTTACCTCTTCACGCTTCAACCACTGGACCGATTTGGATGAAATTTGGTATGGAGATAGTTGGAGTCCCGAGAAATTACATAGGCTATTTTGTAACCCGGAAAAGCGCATAGTTCATGGGCAGAAGCTAGTTACATAAAGAAGACCTAACACTGAATTGCGACTTGCAATAAGAAGGTGAAAATAAATTTAGCGGGATTTTAGACTACACGCTTTGGTCCAAAGTTGGGACAAATTGTGCCAGGTAACAATGATTCTGTGAAATACAATTAATTGGTTTCATCTCATAATGTTCGCAAATTTAACTTTGCTAGGGGTAATGTGTGGAAAATTTCACATTTGTCGACGACCAATGTTGCTAATGAAACGTTTCAAATGAACAATTAATTAAGTACTTAATTTTGTATTGGGAAGTTATGTTTACGCCTTTTTGTTGTTTAGTTTAGTGTTTCAAATATTTCTTGTACCTATATAAGCAAGTGCCTACATGTAAGATCCTGTATATACGCTTGTTTCACAAATAAATCATTATTCCTTTCTATTTTTTTTTATGTCGATGGTACCTATAGGCAAACGAGCACACAGCCCACCTGATTGTAATAAGTGGTCACTGCGGCCCATGGACACCGAAATCCTATGATCTCCCATTAAGAAAAGATCTCGAATGCGTTGTCTGCCCTGAGACCTAAGATGGAATGCCTCTGTGCCAGAAATTTCACCGGCTGCCTAATTTTAAAATCTCGGAAATCATTTTATATGCATCTGTTCCAAACTAAAACTTCTTCAAACACATATTTGAATATCTTAGCAGATGTTTTCCTTGTATAAATAAAATTTGCGCGTAAGTAAAGCTGTGGTGACCCAGTGGTTAGACCTACCGCCTCTCATGCAGAGGGTCGGCGGTTCGATTCCGCATGAGCACGACCTCTAAGTTTAATTATGTGCGAAATTCAATTTGAATTTACCACTGAGCTTTTCGGTGATCGTGAACGCATCTGCGAAGTAATTCAAAGATGTGTGTGAAGTCTCCGATCCGGACTGGGCCCGCGTGGGGACTATAGCCCATACCCTCTCGTGATGAGAGGAGGCCTATGCCCAGCAGTGGGACGCAGATAGGCTGTAGTAGTAGTAGTAAGTAAAAATTGAGCTGGTTAGTCAAACAAACAACAGGGCTATCACGGTTTTGTAGGCATATTGTAGACACATTTAATATACATTAGTGAGATTATTTTACTAGTACTTACTCGTAACTATAGACCAATAGGTATATTCATAGCTTACGTACGGACGTACAGGATCGCGTGATAGGTCCCCAATCATATAATTGAGAACTAATTACGATAAGCATCGCCTGAATTGCAGTTTGTAATGCTGGACACGTTTCAATACTTTTTAACTGTTTCAGCTTGTTTGGATACCAAACTATTGAATGAATAGGGATTAGGGAATGAAGCCAAAAAAGATAGTTTTTGAAAAAAATGCGTTTCCGAATTAGTTAACAAGCAAAAGCTAAGTGCGTGATTCTCCTCAGCAGCGTAATTTTTCTTCGAAATTGATGTATGCATAACGATTTACAAACACTTGTGGTAGTTTTAGATGCAACCAAAATAGAAAGCGTCATCTCACATTTATCTGCATATAAAAATGCAGAGCTGGTAATGAAAGGGTTGAAATAGAATTTTGGTGTAACTGACAGGCCAGTTACATCAATTTACCCGTTTCCGTGATGCACATACCGACATTAATGGTCCAATGCGTGTGCAAAGTTTTGGATAAATCTCTATTAGAAACGTTACATAGGGAAGGGGAATGTCTCTATCCCTCCGTCAAAGCGTTGAAACCGAACTTTAAATAGCTAGATTTAAAGTATAATTTGAGCGTGACATTTTGACGGAGGTAGCCGGTAGCCGGAGGCATCAATGTAAATGGCGAGTACATCACTCACCTTCGATTTGCCGACGATATAGTAGTTATGGCTGAGACCATGGAAGACCGCAGTGCTATGCTCGTTGACCTCAGCAGAGTTTCCGATCGAGTTGGTCTGAAAATGAACATGGACAAGACGAAGATCATGTCCAACGTCCATGTTGTGCCAAGTCCGGTAATAATCGGAGGCTCTGCGCTCGAAGTTGTTGACCATGTTGACCTGGGACAATCAGTCCAGGTAGGTAGGTCCAACTTCGAGAAAGAGATCAATCGTCGAATCCGACACGGCTGGGCAGCGTTCGGGAAGCTTCGCAGTTTCTTTTCGTCCAAATTACAGCAGTGTCTTAAGTCGAAAGTCTTCGACCAGTGTGTGTTGCCAGTGATGACTATGGTTCCGAGACGTGGGCGCTTACGATGGGCCTCATAAGAAGGCTCAAGGTCACCCAGAGGGCAATGGAAAGGGCTATGCTCGGGGTTTCTCAGCATGATAGAATCAGAAATGAGGATATCCGCAGTAGAACTGGGGTCACCGACATAGCCCGAAGAATTGCGAACCTTAAGAGGCAGTGGGCGGGGCACATTGCTCGCAGGACTGATGGCCGATGTGGCAAGAAAGTCCTGGAGTGGCGTCCGCGAACCGGTAGACGAGCTGTCGGTAGGTCTCCAACAAGATGTGACGACCTTGTAAAGGTCGCGGGAACGCGCTGGATGCGAGTGGCACAGGACCGGTCTGAGTGTCGCGCCTTGGGGGAGGCCTATGTCCAGCAGTGGACGTCTATCGGCTGAAATGATGATGATGATGGTTTTGACGGAGGGATAGAGACATTCCCTTTCCCTATGTAACGTTTCGAATACAGCCCCGCCTGTTGAAGTTATTTGGGAATAAAAGCTAACTAGATAGATACGTTTGTATGAAAAGTTGAGCTTACTAGCGGCTTTTAACGATTGACAAAATAATACTTTTCTTTGAAATCTTTACTACCCCTATTTCCTCATAATAGATAGAAGACACTATACTGAATACTGTACTGTTTTTTTTTGTGACCGCATCCTCCCTTTCCAAAACTTGTCCGACTCAAACAGCTGATGTTTCATCATAAACACTCGAGTCACAGTCAAACTTGAACTCCTGTTTAACACATTCAAGGTTGAAATTGCTTTGGAAGCGTCTCACAATAAGTCGTAAACTGTTTTTTTTTGTAGCCCCAGGCCACGTGTGAGTCTTCGTTCGTGTTTACCCTTCAAAGGTTTTTTAGACCTTGCATTCTTGTAACAGGGTCATTTTAGGGACGAGAGACTAGCATAAGAATGTTAGTAATGTCAGAAATCTGGTTTAGGACATGGTAGAATTTTGTTTAGCTAGGTTCAGTTTTGTACTGCTTCTACGAAAGCACAGGGCGCCTCTATCGACTAAAACTCTTCTGCGAAAAAACTGTAGATTCACAGAACCTAGCCTTAGTATACCAAAAAATTATACTTGCCACTTTTATCCAAATTATCTGACATATCCAGCTTTACAATCTCAAGTTTTCTTTTTGTTTCTAAACTTACGTTTCCAATCGCATATTTCGCTTTGCCTCTGCCCTGAGGCAATTGCAGTTCCATTCGATTTATACATTTTTTACAGTTGTATTTCAAAAGTTACGGCTATGGTGGACAGAACACTCGAAATGCCCACTGCACTTAATCAAATTTTAAACAAATACATAGTAAAATGGACGAAGAATGGACACGAAAAATATGTCATCGACAAACACATTCGTGTGTTTGCAGCAGAAATATTATCTTGTTCCAATTTTATTGGTTCATGTTATTGGTCTACGAAGTAGTTCAAGGGTGTGTGTGAAGTCCCCGATCCGCACTGGGCCCGCGTGGGGACTATAGCCCAAACCCTCTCGTGATGCTGGAGCTCTGTACCCAGCAGTGAGACGCAAGTATTCTGTTGTGGTCGTGGTGGTCTAAAGTGACATTTGTATGAGAAAACGGTCAGCGTAGTAGGACTTCTTCAGTCAGATTGGTTTCGAATCGGTGTGTAAATTCCCCTAACATAAGTTTATAGTCTTCAAGGTCTTCTTCCAGTGAACCCAAATCTTTACGTAAGCACCTACAACTCTATGGAACTGTATATAGATGTTCAAGGATTTCAAATAACTTCTGTAAGTATTGTTGTGTTTGGAGGGTTGATTTGGTCACGTGGTACCATAATATGGAATTGTTTCGCTGATGCGTACAGGTTTATGTTCTTGCTCATCTAGAAATTATGGGGTGATATAAAACTAAACTGGTTGACTGGACGCTGCTTAGCGATAAGTCTGCCTGTTGTTTACCTATTAACTGCGTGTCCTTTTTATATTATATTTCCTGTGTTTTTTATTACGTCAAGTCAAATGTCTAAGCTAATTCTAAGGCTATAAAAAATCTGACCTATCTCTTACATTTTCTATCATGGTCTCTGTCTAGCAGTGGTCGTCTATCGGCTAAGATGATGAAGATTTTCTAAATGAAATAATTATTTTCTCTATATATTTACCGAGATAGTTTGATAGTGGTAGGACCTGGTGCTAGGTCCGTCCGGGGTGGTACCACCGTCTTTCCCCGCTAAACTGCCAAGAGGTTAAGGCAGCCGGTGAAATTTCTGGCACAGAGGCATTCCATCTTAGGCATCAGGGTAGGCAACGCATTCGAGATCTCATGGTTTCTTAATGGGGGATCATAAGATTTCGGTGTCCATGGGCCGCAGTAACCACTTACCATCAGGTGGGCTGTGCGCTCGTTTGCCTATACCATTGGTATATAAAGAAAAAAAACTTTTCCACGCCCTTCAGTTGCCTTTCTCTCGCCACGTTTCTCTAGACTTTACATAAGTTATTTATTTCTGCTGGTTAACGTTCACCACGTGCCGGCCACGTGTTTGGACACGCGACGGCGTTGCCGGGTGACGTGTGAGAACTGTCAATGGAAACTTGGCTTTTACTGATAGGGGCCAAATTAGTCTTGATAATATGGGGCAATGAATGTGGGGAGGTCGAAGCACAAGAGAGGATAAATTTCATCCGAAATCGTTTAGCTGGTTCAGTGTGATTGAAAATTCTACGGAACTGACACATTTAATTTTATAATAGTAGATTACAGGACTATTGCTCGCAGGACTGATGGCCGATGGGGCCGGAAAGTTATCGAGTGGCGCCCGCGAACCGGGAGACGAGCTGTCGGTAGGCCTCCAACAAGATGGAGCGACGACCTCGTGAAAGTCGCGGGAAACCGGTGGAAGCAAGTACCGGTCTGAGCGGCGAGCCTTGGGGGAGGCCTATGTCCTGCATTGATGATGATGATGAGATTACATACGAGTATCTGTCTGTCTATTCGTTATTTCAAATGATTCACATATATACTCGTACATACTCATACCGACAGACAGGAACGAAACTTGTGCAGTACATAAAGTATTCAATCCATACAATGTTTAAAAAAAGTTAAATGTAAAAAACCCTGTTTATCATCCTAAATCAAAACTCAAATTAACAACTAATTAACTTCTAATAGTAAATGGCCGAGATGCAGATAAAAAAACTTAAAGATAATAAACTCAATACATATTGATTTATGGCAACACTGGCCTTCCCTTTGCTTTTTTGTTAGCTTTTTTCTTGCACAACCCTATTTTCTCACCAGTGCAATTTGAACTTACGTAACGTTTAAATAAAGTATACATTTTACAATGGCTTTATCGATGCCTTTTGATTTTTTTACAAGTATTGTGTAGTAACAGGTAGTTCTTAGAAAACGGTGGTCGTTTCTAGGAATTCTTTTGGTATGATTGTAAAGGTTGAATTTTATTATTACTATTGACGGTTATTTTTTACCCGACTGCGCTAGAAGGAGGGTTATGCTTTTCGAGTGTATGTATGTAAGTATGTATGTATGTATATTTCTTTGGCACGCTCTGTAGCCTAAATGGCTTGATGGATTTTAGCATGCAAGGTGTCGTTAGATTCGTCTTTATTGTGAGAGTGACACTGGATATATCAAAATTGAAAAAAAAATGGCTGACTTCTAGAGGCACTTTAGACGTTTCCAAAAACGTTTTTTTTTTGTTAAAGCCTATCGACTGGGTTATCAAAATAAAGGGTTTAATGAACGACGTACAAAAATATATATTGTGACATCAAAAGTTTGTATGCAGTCGGGTATATTATTTTGTAAAAAAATTGAGTAAATATTTAAAGGATATGAGGATTTATAAGGATTTATAAATATATAAATGAAAAAGCCGTGGTGGCCTAGTGGTTCGACCTACCGCCTCTCATGCCGAGGGTCGGGGGTTTGATTCCGACTCGCACCTCTAAGTTTACTTATGTGCGAAATTCAATTTGAATTTACCACTGAGCTTTTCGGTGAAGGAAAACATCGTGAGGAAACATTCAAAGATGTGTGTGAAGTTCCCAATCCGCACTGGGCCCGCGTGGGGACTATAGCCCAAACCCTCTCGTGATGAGAGGAGGCCTGTGCCCAGCAGTGGGACTTAAATAGGCTGTTACGATGGCGGTGAAAGTAATAACATGTGCGCTTATTTCAGTTCTCTAAATGTACGTCTAGAACTTTTTTACTGACTTCAAAAAAGGAGGAGGTTTTCAATTCGTCTGTATGTTGGTTGCTGTTATTTTTTACTAACTCCGCCAATTATGAACCGATTTAGATTATTTTTAATCCTGCTGATCGGTCCCATTTTAACTTAGTTTAGCTCTGATGATGGGAAGCAAGAGAAATGAAGGGAACTTCTGGAAATTTGTTAGCACGTGTATAATTATGGCATTAAACTCGAAGATTTCTGTGATAGGTACCTATTCTACTTGCCTGGCTGGTGTAGTGAACTGACCCAAAGCACAGAATAAGTACCTAATAGTAGCTACTACCCAATAGTACCAAAGCTATGAAAATGTTATAGGTAATAACTTATTAAATTAATCTTGATAAACTTGGCGTCGACTGTGCAGACTACCGGAGTTTGAAGGTTTTTTTGTAAATATTATTCCTATTTGACGAACTTATATAATTCACTTAAGACTTTCAGGATTTCGGTAATGTTTTAATTGAAATTATCGAGTTGTGAGTTTCTTACGAGATATGTGGAAGTTACTTAGTATTCCGTAGATTAAATGACAAGTTCCTATGTAATAAAAAAACTTTGAGAAGAAATCTAGATAAGGTACCACAAACTAGCGAAAATACGAAATAGTTTTCAAATCAATACCTAAACGTCAAGCGCAAACTTCGACCACAGAGTCAATAGAGCGAACTTTCGATATTCAAAAAAGGTTTGCCAAATAAAATTTCGACTCACGAACGGTTGAGAACTGCCAAACTTGGGTAGTGATGTGCTCGAGCGAACCGAATAGAAATTGAGTATTATTCAGTGTTGGCATAGTCCAAAGAATTAGCAAGCTGAAATTTATTTTATTTATTTATTTATTTATTTATAAAAGTTTAACATGACATTACAGTTAACACCAATGCGTCATGAAACCAAATAAAACTATTTAGGCGACGAAACGGCGTGGCTCCGCTGCGTCGTCATCTCCGGTGTAGGATTCGGTAGGTTGCCCCGGAACAGTCGAAACACGACACCCTTCGGCCAGAAGTCAGCACTCTCGATGTTCTCCAGCAGCGGCCGCGACACGCGCACCACAAAAGAGCTGAAGTGCACGTAGTGGCGCGAACGCAGCGGGAACACCCAGAGGGAGAAGCCGGGCTTCTGGCGAACATACTCCGCCAAATCATCAGCCGTGGCGGAGTAATGCAGGCGTGAAACATATAGCGCCTTGCTCGGTGTGGCAACGTGCAGACCAGAACCAAATGAAATGGAAGTGAAATCCCAAGAGAAATGGCAGTGGTCTGGTCACCATTGCCAGTGTTCTCGAGTGGAGACCACGAATCGGCAAATAAGTGATGTAGGACTCCCTGTGGCTAGATGGAGCGATGACTTACACAGGCTTGGTGGCAGAAACTGGGAGTTAATAGCTGGAGCTAAGTGGCGAGCAATGAGAGAGGCTTTTGTCCGGCAGTGGACGATGCGGGCAAATGTTCTGTCCGTAGGCCTACAATAAGTTGGAGCGACGATTTGGTGAAGTTTGTCCGAATACGAAATCCGCCCCATCCTCCCTTTTATTGTGATTGGGAGGCCTGTGCCCAAAAGGGCTGTACAAAGGTACAGTTGTTGTGATGATTTTTCAATGGCATCAAATTATTTCAATGCCTCTTAAAATATTTTCAGTACCGTAGATATATGTTTTCATTGTAGTATTTAATTTATGACTTTTATTTATTGTATGACGATCATAATCCAATGCCTGTAAATTGACACTTTTTAATTTATTATTTTATGAAATAAATATCTGAATCTGAATCTATGTATATAAACATTTTGACAGTTTGAGTACGATATATCATCATCAGCATAAATTTCAGCTGAAAAACGTCCACTGCGGAACATAGGCCTCCCCCAAAGCTCGCCACTCAGACCGGTGCTGTGCTACTTTCCACCGCTTACCAGCGACCTTCACGAGGTCGTCGCTCCATCTTGTCAGAGGCCTACCGACATCTCGATATATATTTGTCGTCAATTAACAACTGAGAAGATAACGACATATGAAACTAAGTATACCGCATCCTCAATGATCTTTTTTGCGCAAAATCCTTAGTTCAACCGCTGGTACTACATCACTACAGAGCTCGCTTCAAAACTCCTCTACTCGGCCATAAAGCGTCTGTTCGTAACATCTGTTGTATGGACAGACTTGCCAACCACGCCGCACTCGCCTAGAACCTTAAGTCAACGCGGCAAAACCCAAATTCCCTTGTTCCCACTCGTTTATAAACTTGTAAGAGACTTAGGATGGTTTTGTTGGAGACTATAGACTTAAATAAAGGATGTTCGGGATTTTAGAAAGTTAAAACAATAGAGTTTTTGATATAGTTCGCCTGTTTGTAATTGAATAACGATTTAAAGGTTTTATGGACTATGTTGTGGATCACTTTATTTATACAATATCAGTTTATACTTAGAAATCTATTTTTTTTGTAGTTTAAATACAAGGCGTAGCAACATCTTCTTTTCACAATTAGGTAATCACATATCAGAATTGATTTTTTTACAGATTTACCGACGCGTTGGTGTTTATATAGTCCATGTAGAAACCTAGCATTTGAGTACCAGAATGGTAGGCCTTCATCAAGACGGCTGCGGTAGATTTTATTTATTTTCTTTTTTAGGGGCATCAACAGCACTACAGTTAATGAGTATACAAAAAAAGCATCAGTTAAAATAGCCAATAATAGAATCGCTGGGGTTTTAGTGGGTATTCCGGCCTCTACCTCCCCCCCCCCGGGCGGGTGGTATGCGTAAATGCATTTCCCCAGCGAAAACAAAAAAAGGCCTTCATCAAGATGTAGCTGGTGAAGATCGCAGGAAACCGGTGGATGAATACCGGTCTGAGAAGGCCAAGTCGTCTTTCGGCTGAGATGATAATAATAATTTGGGTACAATACAATAAGTACATTATTTCTTTATATAAACACCACACATTCAGAGAACAGTACAGACATAATGAAATTACACAAAAGGTATGGCATACATCAGGGTCTTATCGCTTAATAGCTCTACCAGACAACCTGAGTGAGTACAAATTAGGTACAGGTCAATTTCAGTTCTGTAGGTAATGTTTGTAGCAAAATCTACTGACCTATTAAACGTAGGTAGGTAACATGTATTTCACCCGTTTATTGGAGTGAAAAAACCCCGAGGCGTCTGCAACCGGCAAACCACCCGGTTTCCGGCCTCATCCGGGCAATTAATCGGCACGGTACCGGTTTTCGCCGGATGTGAAAGGAGATTTTTAGGTAAGTATTTATAACGTGGCAAACTGTGGTAGCCTAGTGGTTACGCTCGCAGGTGGGTTAAAATCCGGGCTCACAATTTTGAGTCCATAACATCAAATCAATCAGTCATTTATTCAGCAAATAGGCCACATTGGGGTACTTTTACACGTCAGAAATTAATTTACCATCATGATCATTTCAGCCGAAACACGTCTGCTGCTGGACATAGGCCTCCCCCAAGGCGCGCCACTCCGGCCGGTTCTGTGCCACTCGCATCCACCGCGTTCCCGAGTACATAAAGTAAACTTTTCCGTAAAGGAAAGCATCATCAAAAGGAAACCTGAACGCATCTGTGAATCGATTCAACTAAAAGAAGTCACTAGGTCCCGTTTTAAATGTGGGTGTAGGTAGGTATAGCCCGTATCCTTTCGTGATGAGAGGAAGCCTGTGCCCAGCAGTGGGACGTCATTAGCTGTCGTTCTGGTGATAGTCGTGATGCACCCTTTCACCTTTTTAAGCTATTTTTAAGTTATTTAGGATCAGGTCATATCTCAATGGCGTAAATTATCAAAATTTCATCTGAATCGTATCAGTACGTAGGTGAAAAGTTTAGAAATAGACAAAGTCACACAACTACCCATCTATATTATACTTACTAATAATAAGTCTGTAGAAGAAGTCGCGTCTGAAACTTGAAAAATTAAAAGAAACTATCAAGTCGAGGGGACTATATAAACGAAACTGATCACAAAAAAACGATTTTTAGAAATAATGTGAAAACGACTGGACGGATTGCAACAAAATTTTGTGTGGGGGTAGCTTATAACACTGGTCAACATATAGGCTACTTTTTATCCCGGAAAAACGCTATCACAAAATTCCACGTGGACGAAGTCGGGGGCAGAAGCTAGTTAATAATACTACTACTACTACAGCCTATTTGCATCCCACTGCTGGGCACAGGCCTCCTCTCATCATGAGAGGGTTTGGGCTATAGATATATTTCGCACATAAGTAAACTTAGAGGTGCGAGCCGGAATCGAACCCCCGACCCTCGGCATGAGAAGCGGTAGGGTAGTTAATAATATTAGTTTGGATTGTATGGATGGATTGTGTAAAAAACAACATTAATTCTGTGTATAAAGTTCGCTTTAAATTTGCAAACAGGCTACAAACAGTTAAATTAAACTGGGTCTAGTTAATCACAGCGGAGACAAAGTGAATGTCTGTTTGTGCAACAAATCTCCGGAACAAACTGTACCATCATTTGTAGCTAATACTTAAACTCTATTTAAGATGCAGTTAAACTGCAACTGATGGTTAAAGGGGAATCAGTTAAGACGATTGTTTAATGTTAGGTCTGATGATAGTTAAAATTGAACGAATAGAACCTGGGCTAAAAATATGACAAATTGAGTTCTCCCAGGTATATATGAGACTAAAGACTATAGCTAGATCGATTTTGGGCCTCCGTTAAGTCTCACAATCCAAATTTTGTCAAAGTCGTTAGGGCCGATTCTGGGCTCGTTTGTATAAATAAATAAATATATGCACATAGCTCATTAAAATATTAGTTATATTTAATTTCTTTTATTCGAATTAAATCTGGCATACACCAGTCTTTATTTACTTTACCTAAGTATATGCAAAATCCAATTAAAATTTACCACTGAGCTTTTCCTGATGGCAGTTATGACGAGGATACATTCCTGTGAAAAAATCAAAATGTGTGTGAAGTATTCAATTCGCAGTAGGCCCATGCTCAGCCTGCGGCGTTACGGAATCTTGTGAGACCTTGTGATTGACAAAAGGAGCCTGTGACATTCTATCCTCATCACCATCACGCTATAACAAGGTAGTTAACTGTTCTTCTTATCACATAGACCAGTTTTATGCCGCTCACATCCATCGAGGTCCTTCTTTCTCTTTAAAAGCACCAAGAACTTCCAATGTCTCGTCTCATGCCAGAACAAGGAAGTTAACTGCTCACGCCACAAGGAAGTTAACTGCTCTTTTTATCACACAGACCCTTCCTATGCCACTCACATCCATCGAGATCCTTCTTTCTCTTTGGAAGCACCAAGAACTTCCAATGTCTAATCTTATCGAACAATATTCAACATAATTTAATTAATGCTGTATCATCGTTCACCTCTGGTGCCTAATGAAGCAATACGCGCGTTTATTATACGCTGTGCGCAAGCGTCACCGCACAAATTAATCAAAGGGAAATATTCATGCCAACACATGCCATGAAATTATAATAAACCAGCGGCGCTGGTGCAAGCCATGCGCGGAAGCGGCGAAAACTTCATGAGTCTTAAGCATTTGTCATAATTTTAAAATACAACTTCGAATTAATTAGTAGCAGTGCAGCTTTTCAGAAAAAAAAAAACCGGAACAAATTTTGATCGGCAATGATGACTTTACACTAATGACATTATTACTTTCATAACAATGAAGTCTCGTGATGAGAGGAGGCCTGTGCCCAGCAGTGGGACGCAGATAGGCTGTAGTAGTAGTAGTAGCCGGTAGGCCTCCGTCTTGTTGGAGGTCTACCATCAGCCCGTCTTCCGCGGACGCCATTTGAGAACAACTGTCTGACCCCATCAGCCATCATGGCTACGAACAATTGCCACTTAAATTTCTCTTTTTTTTGAGCTACTCGTATGTCGGTGATCAGTTCTACTGTTGACATCATGATTTCTGATTATTTCAGAAGAAACAACGAGCATAGGTACTCATTATTGTTATTGTTATGAAATAAGTGTTTTTCTTCTTTCTTCTTCTTTTTATTTATTTAAACTTCATTGCACATACAAATTGTATACAATTGGCGGACTTAATGCCTAAATGCATTCTCTACCAGTCAATCATAAGGTCAAACAGAAAGAAAAATGAGTAGGTGGATCAATATCAGAAAGAAACTACAGAAATACAAGGAAGATAACAAATAATTTCAAAAGAGGATAAATTTACATAAACGTACATAAAAATTATATAAAAGATAAATATACATAAACTAATACATACATAAACCAGCCCCACGAAGCAAAGAAAAATATGAAGGATTCCAAATCTACGCGACCTGCTCAAACAAATGCTTACGCAGCATTCGCTTGAAGGAGAGCTTGGTTTGAGCTAGTCTAATATCTAGAGGTAGCGAATTCCAGAGGCGGATTGCCTGAAGGGTAAAAGAATTAGAAACAAAACCCGTGGAGTGAGAAGAAGTGACGAGTTTAAGAGAACGAGAGGAACGCAGATCACAACCAGGATAGAGCTCTCCACATTGCCCTTTAAGTATTAATGACTCAACTTACCCGCTTCGCGCACACTCTTAGACCACATATCCACAAGGGTTTTAGTACACGGGGTGTAAAACAATACATCCAATAGGATGCTTCTGTCTACAGAACAATTAGCAGGAATGTGACCCTCCTCATATGTCGAAGGCTCGTCAGATCTGCCAATAGCTCTATGTTTTTTTGTTTTTGAAGGGCCTGATCTTAGAAGGATCTGATTAGACCATCCTCCTTCAAGTTAAAAAGACGGTGATATTTCGGTTTTGGGTTAAATATATTTATTGTTCGCCCAGTGTGACACAGTGTAGTTAGTTTTCCTGAAAAACTACTGACTGAGCGACTGACACACAAGCAAAATAATGTTTCTTTTAAGTAGAATAACCTCAGGGCCTATATTTGATGTCTTTCAATAGGGATCTCACTCTTCCCTATAGGTTCGCTCACGCGTCGCGTGAACTTTAAGCAACTAGATTTAAAGTTCAACTTGACGCGTGAGCGATCCTATAGGGAACAGGGAGATCCCTATTTAAGACTTCGCATAGAGCCCCTGATCACAGAATATTTCCATGTCAATAACCTACCTTACGCTTCGCTATAGTTACGTGCGTAAGTATCCAGGCTTTGGGTATATTTTGTACTAAAAATGTTCTTACGTTTCTCAAACGAGAAAATAAACGTAAAAAAATAAATAAATGAAAACGACTTTAATCAAACTCCGACAGCCTGTGAAGTCGGTGTCAAGTTTATTATAAGATTGTCATAGCTTTAGGTCGGTTCACTTGACACCGACTTCACAGGCTGTCGGAGATTGACTGAGGTCGGTTTTATATTTTTTTTAACGTAACGGGACGTAAATATCAATGTAGTCTTTGAAACTGATGCCAAAAATTACCTCAATTTTTCATGGGTCCCATCATCAAAACTGAACCAAATTAAAATGGGACCACCTTTGAAGTACCACCACCTTTCAAATAAAAAAAGAATCATCGAAATCGGTTAACAATTGACACAATTATGCGTGGTCATACATAAAAAATAATATAATAATAATTTACGCGTCGAATTGAGAACCTCCTCCGTTTTTCGTCGGTTGGAAACACAAACCATTGCAGATATTGCAGGCTTTGATCTCTACAATGCCATTAAAGTACTCTACATACATATACTCGTTACATCTCCGTAACGCGGTGATCCAACGAAATAGGACGCCTCGTCGGTGCCTGCCCTACGGCGAAATTCGCTAATTGAAAATACCTGTCAACGACGACGGTGCAGTTTATAGGTTTGCCTCGAATATAGTATTAATAGTAGAAAAGACTTATTTACACACACATGAAAGTAAAGGTCCTGTTGTTTTATGTATATTGTATACAAACCGAAGCCCGCGAACTTCGTCCCGCGTAGACTTAGAATTTTGCGTACCCGATGATACTATACATAGTTATAGTTATAGAAGTTAAATATACATGGTGGGTCAGAAAATATGGCAAATAATTAACCCACAGTATCGGCTATCGATTCTAAGTATAATGTATAGGTCTTTAATTTTTTTTGAGTTGGTAAAAAAATAATTGTATATGCGATTGGTTGTGTGAGCGACGCCTGAATCCTATACATTTTTTTTTAACCAACTCAAAAAAATTAAAGACCTATACAATATACTTAGAATCGATAGCCGATACCTACTGTGGGTTAATTATTTGCCATATTTTCTGACCCACCATGTAATATAATAATTGAAAAATTTATTTGACCCGTGGAAAACCCGTTCCTGTAGGAATATAGGGATAAAAAGTATCCTATGTTATTGCCCGGGTTTCAAACTATCTCCATACCAAATTTCATCCAAATCAGTTGCGACGTGAAGGAAGGACAAACAAACAAACAAACACACTTTCACATTTATAATATTAGTATGGATTGAACTAGGTACTTATAAGAATCAAGTATTAGTTTAAAAGGAATGCGTTTGTTAAAAACTTGTTAAAGCATGAATAACTATTTTTTCTTTTATGTAAAAGGTGTCGTTACTTATTCTAAGTCTACGCGAACGAAGTTACCGTAACGGGCTAGTAAATCATCTCACCAGAACCACAGAATATTTAATCACTACGTACAAAATAGCCACGGAATCACCCGCCTGAATCTAGCCGGCGCGCAAGTCGCGCCCAACTCGCCCTTACCGTCATTTGTTTCATCCGGAAACATTGGCCCGCGTATAGTGGTACACACACATTTACAAAGGTACAGACGTCCTCGCAGGCACACAGACGTCCTCCAACGCAAACATTGACACTTCATTCGTGTGAATTTGCCACTAAAGGCGCTAGAGTCGCGTGAGGTCCAATAACATTCACTTTTCACTGGTTTTGGCGGGCTTCGTGACATAAATGATAATTTCTTTGATTTACCTGTTGAAAAGTGATCTCATTCGTAAAATTATTGCAAACATGGATTATTTGGCCATGAATGTGAATTGTGAACGCTTGAAAAAAAAACCGAACAAAACGGAACTGCACAACATTGCGGTACAGCTACTCGATATGATGGTAGTTATTTATAATTAATAAACTCAATGAGATTCAAGATTGAAGACTTTGTTTCGGCGCCGACCTCTGGACCTTAGTCAACAGTGGCGCCAACTGGTGAGCAAAGAAACGATAGTCCCCATTGTGTTCGAAATTCTGTTTTTCTGCAGTGTAGTGTCCGCCCTGTGCCAGAACCCTAGATATCTAGACGCTAAGGACTGATTCCAATTAAACTGAGTCCTTACTGAAGGGACGTGCAATGGACTCCCGGACACTTCTGTGGAAGGCGCAGGACGTTCTTTTAGATCGAAGGAAGTGTAGATAAGTCTTAAGAAGTGTTGTAATCTATCTCATGTAATTGCTGGGGTATTTAAACTATATGAATATAAAAGTTCGTCTTAAGTGACGTCATTTTAAGAAGTGTAGACTTGAAAAGGTAAGGTAGTATTAATTATATTAATAGTACAGTCAGCAGCAGAAGTAGATAAGCTGTCCAGGTGTTCAAAATGACCTACACACGACCTTATTCTTAAGACGTTAAGGACGTGTGTAGGTCATTTTGAACACCTGGACAGCTTATCTACTTCTGCTGCTTACTGTACTGTCGGGTGTTCTACTTGAAAGTTTGTCTTGTACTTCAATGTTCTAATCAAAAATAAGTATTTATTTACTTATTTATACAAACGATCTCATAAACGGATTCAACGATTTGGATGAAATTAGCAATATATATGTCGACGGGGACTCGGAATAATACAACAATACTAGAATAATACAAACTCTCGCAGCCGTCGTACATCTTGGAAATATCAAAGGAAAACCAGAAACGCGACGTTTTCAGCATCTGGGTTGGTTTTCCGGCTTCACCGGCATTCGCTCCAAAAATCAACTGTCAAAGTCATAATGACAGGTCTGTTCAAAACGGTCAAACGCCTCTCTAGATTCCAGTTACTGGCCAATCTACTGGGCCCAGTGCACTCGCCAAGCAACATAGTTTTTCCAGTTACCAACCCAGTGCCGGCTACGCCCAAGCTATTCGCTTGACGTTTCCTTACCAATGATATTCAAGATACCATACAGATTCTCAAGGACATGGAAGAAATGACGAATCGAAAAGGCAATCCAAGGCCTGGCAAGGCGCGATAGTGGCGCCATCGCTGTGACTATACGACATATAAATAGGGTTTTAAGGGGGGGAGGGGGGGATCAATCTAGCTAGGTTTTCACAATCTGGCAAAACTTGTTTTTATCTATGAGTACTTTACCTGTCTCGTATTTTCACGCGAGCAAAACACCGACGCCCAAGCTTTTACTTATATTATTATTTAGGAAAAATTACTGAGATATCTTTTAGTTAATTCCACAATTAAATAGTTAATATGAAAATTAAATGCCGATTCTCGTTATAAGGGGTGATTAGACTTCCACCGAGTTATAATGAGCCCCCGAGCGATTGCGTGTCACGAACGTGCAACAAGCAAGCGATACTAGTACGATCGAGGTCATTAATAATGTATACACTTTGAACCTTAATGAAACGGAATAAAGTGCAAAAGTGTATACATATTAATGACTTCGACTGCCACAGCTGCTGTTTGCACGTATGCAAATGGCTTGAAATTGTTAGCGATGCCTTTGGTCATCTAAATTCTAAATTGTTTTTAATTTTTAGTTACGTTTGAATATTTAATTATAGTACTGTGTATTTAGTAGCCTCATGTATCCTATTTTATCCCTTGGGGGGGTCGCGGGAAACCGGTGGAAGCAAGTAGCACAGGACCGGTCTGAGTGGCGAGCCTTGGGGGAGGCCTATGTCCAGCAGTGGACGTCTTTTGGCTGAAATGATGATGATGATGATGTATTTAGTAGTACCTATTTGAACTAGAGAAAAAAATAATTAAGAACGTGGGACTACAGCCCAAACCCTCTCGTAATGAGAGGAGGCCTGTGCCCAGCAGTGGGCCGTAAAGTAGGCTGTAGTGGTGGTGGTGGATAGAAGAAGTAAGGTAAACTTAGAATGACAACCTTCGAACAAATCAGCGTACGCCCGAATTAAGTGTTAAATACGATAAAAGATGTCGCTGTCTAGGTAGCCTGGATATAAATTTGAACTCCATGAGCTACATCTAGATGGCGATTGGCGCTGTGCAGGCAAAGTATGAACATTTGAAGGCACTGGCTATTACCGATGTATGCCGTCCGTAGATTAACATCCTATTATCAGCGGTTCAAATTTCTATCACAGAGGCATTCCATCTTAGGCCTCAGGGTAGGCAACGTATTCGAGATCTTATGGTTTCTTAATGGGGGATCATAGGATTTCGGTGTCCATGGGACACAGTGACCACTGACTATCAGGTGGGCTGTTTGCCTATACCATTGGTATAAAAAAACCTTGTCTCTGGTAACTCTGGTTACATTAAAATTAAAAATAATAATAGATAAAATAAATAAATATTTTCGAGCCTTTATCTCTCCGCGTCTAGTACAGCTAACATCGAATACTGAGCTTTAAAAGCTCTGAAAGTTCATAGTGAGCGTATGAGCTGCGGCTGACAGGCCCATTATCAATTAAACACCTGCCAGCGAGGTTAATCGAACCGTATTGTTTAATGTGAGGGCCGGTGGTGGCGTAAACAGTTGTTAGGAAGGGTGTTTAGTATTAAAGTTCCTAGACGTAATTTTGATTGCAGTTTGTTACTAAGCTATAAAATATTTTCATGTTACTAGCTTGCTTTGATTTCGTCAGCGTGGATTTTGGTTATTAGCGTTCCCGTGGAGTCTACGCGTTTTACCGACGTAATAAGTTTTTTCAAAAATTTAATTTTTGGGACACGCTTTTATTGCTGACTTTTCTTTGTAAATCCTTCATCTACCCTTCAAGACGAATCAAACGAGCCCGAATTCGATGGGTTTATGTAGTTATATTACGGAGTTCCTATGGCCACCTTCCAGCTCCATCATCAGATCAGCTCCACGTCATCATAATATTGCATTGTCACGTGATTTACATATTTGTACAAAATTTCAGCTCAATCGGAAATCGGAAAGTGGGTCAAATTTAACTCGCAAGATTCCATTCAATTCAATTCAATTCAATCATTTATTCAGCAAATTGGCCACATAGCGGCCTCTAAGTTTACTTATGTTCGAAATTCAATTTGAATTAACCACAAGGAAAACATCGTGAGGAAACATGCACGCATCTGCGGAGTAATTCAAAGATGTGTGTGAAGTCCCCAATCCGCACTGGGCCCGCGTGGGGACTATAGCCCACACCTTCTCGTGATGAGAGGAGGTCTGTGCCCAACAGTGGGACGCAAATAGGCTGTAGTAGTAGTAGTAATCGCTGTGTTGACACTAGTGACGTTATTTGTTAAAGGTTCGGTCAGCCCAGCCAGCGGGTTAGTGGAAACGCACCTATTAAAGTATGAGAAATGAAAAGCCAATATGCGCATCTAATTCATGAGATATTATGTTGTTTTTTGGCATAAAACGAAAAAAAATCCAGAGTTGTGGAGTAGACTTATTTAATTCATTAAAAACTTCATCCCTAGCAGCAAAATTACTTGTGAAAAAAAATAATTAAAAGTTGTATTTATTTGATTATGAAGGCATTAAAATTACTGAAAAACTGGAGTTCAAATAAGGAAATGCACAGATAGGTCGTAAAAATATCCCATTTTTACTACTCGACCTCTAGATCATACTAATTTCAGTCGTAATACTACAACGTGGCTTCATCATAAAGTTTAAAATAACTTTAAAAGAAATGTTTTATAGTCCACAGATTTATGTTCTACGCGGCTTGCATACATGGAACAGCGCGAGCGCTGACCGACGTATTCTCACCTCGTTCGACTTTGATATCGACAGCTCATTCTCTGTTTGTATTTATTTCTTTTTCATTGCAGACCTCTAGAACAAAAGGGGTACTTAACAAGTATTAAAATTACTTAAAAATATCTTAAATATTTAAAATTTAAATAAAATCTACAAACGGCCCCCGCGGCATGGTACCAAAGACGCTGGCAGCATTTCCCCGTTGTATGGCGATGCTCAAGCGTTGAGCGGGGAAGCTGCCCGAAGTAGATCATCATCATCATCATCATCATCATATTATTATATTATTTACAAGGTCGTCACTCCATCTTGTTGGAGGCCTACCGACAGCTCGTCTACCGGTTCGCGGACGCCACTCCAGGACTTAGTCGAAGTAGATCCCTATGTCGAAATTGTTATCGGCGTCAGTTTAAAAAAGTATCTTGTAAATAAATTACATTTGGATAAATTCTACGTTTATTACAGTTTAGACTAAATGAAATTTGGATGCTGGGTCTCTACAAATTTCGTTACAAGCGCAAGTAAATGTAATCATTTGAACATACACCATTCTGTTAAATATTGTGAGGCGCTACTTCTCAAAAAATATTACTGTCCGAAACGTTCGTAGATTCTAAACTGAAGTGTAGTCTGTTATTCTTTACCCTTTTTACTATAAACTTAAACCAGTAATTACTTAGGTAAGGTTTTTCATATTTTCTACACCTGTGTAAGCAAATGAGCTATCAGGTCATGGATATTTGAAATACTAAGCTTACAAATACGTTGTCTACCAACAGGCCTAAGATTGAATGATTCTATGCTAGTAATTTCACCGTCTGCTTCACCCCTTTACCGGAACACAACAGTACGGGCATTGCAATTTAGACGGACCTTAAATAATGCGTCTTACCACTAGCAATCAAATAATATCCATTTACTAATCTTTAAACTTCTTTATTTTTCTTAAAAAAATCGTATCAGATAACGTTCTTATTCCATCCACTGCCTCCCAGACTAAAACGTGCACTGCACAAATGCGGTCTATGTGGAACCGCAGTTTTGTGTTCAGTCCAACCAACCATTTCACCCTGACCCACCCCTCCCCTCTGGCTGCTAACAAAGCCAACGACACCAGGGTACGATGGGCCCATTGCATAGGTCAAGTTACACTGGCCAGGCTAAGCTTTGACGATTTACAACACACTTTGATTTACTTTTAATGGGTCCCCCTAAAATTTACGCGCGCAATAAATCAATATGGCGGGGATCTGGCCTTTCGCGTCAGTTCTTTTATGAAGTGTTATGTTTACAGGTTTCTGAACGTTTCCCGTTTATGGGGCATTGCGCAGGAGTTCTTATTTGAGATTGAACGTAGTTTCGGAACCATGGATATAAGTAGCCTATAGATAAAGTCAATGATTGTTTGTCTAACCACAACATCCTACGTCGCACTGGCTAGACAGAGGTCTCTTGTTATCTCATTACAAGAGGGATTGGGCCTACCGACAGCTCGTCTCCCGGTTCGCGGGCGCCACTCGAGACCCATGGTCCATGGGCCGCAGTGACCACTTACCATCTGGTGGGTGTGCGCTCGTTTGCCTATACCAATGATATTTAAAAAAAACACTTTTAATTAAACTTATTAAACTGGTCTACGCGGACGAAGTGGCAACGGTTAGTAATTCACATAAATGAGCTAGCTACCTACTTGTATATAACAATCTATTGCTGCATTTGCGATTTCATGTTATTTACCTACTTCAAAATTCAAATTCTTTTATTTCGTTATCATAGGTTACATAAGGTGACATAATATTAGGTAAAGTCCTACTATGATATGCTGTTAGGCGTACGAAGTTATTTTATACAGCACAATAAAGAAATAATAAGTTAGCTAAAGAAACATAAATTTTAAATTAATTTGAAATAGTAGCGCTCTCAAGCTTTTCAGATCTGGTTTAAAATTAGTTGATTATTCAAAAAGTATACGAAATAGCTATTTTTACCGACTTCAAAAAAAGGAGAAGGTTCTCAATTCGTCGGAATCTTTTTTTTTTTTTTTTTTTTATGTATGTTCACCAAAAATAAATAGTAAACGTAAACCGATTTCGATGATTCTTTTTTTGTTCGAAAGGTTGTGGAAAGTTGGTCCAATAGTAATTTGGTTCAGTTCTGATGATGGGATCCTTGAGAAAATGAGGGGACTCCTCAAAATTTGCTAGCATCTAGATGATTTTGGTGTCAATTTCGAAGACGAAGAGAAGTAACTGAATTACTTATGTATTTCTATAGTAATGATTGGAAACTGTAGCTAAAAAAAAAAACACCGCCTTCAAACTCCGACAGACTGCGAAGTCGGTGTCAAGTGAACCGACCCAAAGAAATGATAATCATATAGTGAACTTGACATTGGCATCGCAGTCTGTCGGAGTTTGAAGGAGGTTTTTTTTTACGTTGAATGTCGATAGGTAGGTACGTAGATGAAAGGTTTCTGACGATTCGACAGACCTATTTAGTTTATTTCCATTTACAATAATTTTACTTCATACCGAAGCATAATGATACTTCAAATGTTTCTGTAATCATTATATAATTAAATTTATCATATTATTATTAATTACACACATGTGTATATAGGTATATCCATTTACAAAGCAATTAGAGAACCCACACAAGATTTAATTGAATATACGTGATGTAATTAATTTTCACTATCGGTGCTTTGATATTATTTAGTGATAAATCTAATCAAATCAAATCACACAGGGGCACTTTTACACGTCAGAATTGATTTTAATGTCATAAATATTAAAATTATGAAATAACTAACAGGAACTTTCTATATCTATTTTTTATGTATTTTAATACGTTGTTATTTACATATAACACTATACGTAGGTGTGTATAGAAATGCAATAACAATAAGAATAACCTTTTTATCCTTACTTATTTTAAATACATTTACACATAAATCCCAATTTTCCCATCGTAGTCAGATAAAAAGGCGATTACTCATGGAATAAATAAGTAGACAAACAGATAAACAGACAAACAGACAAAAAAACTGTTGGAATATGTGTTCTGTTATCGATTCTAAGTATCTCCAGCCAACTTTTTTCGAATACCTCCTATGTACCTACAGACTTTCGACCCGATTTAGCTTTATTATATGTATGTATGTATGTCCCTCTCGTGTTGAGAGGCGGCCTGTGCCCAGCAGTGGGACGCAAATAGGCTGTAGTAGTAGTAGAAGTATGTATGTATGTATGTATGTATGTATGTATAGATAGATGTCGAATAGGCGATGTTGACCACTTTCTTTGTCCATGTACATATAACAATGAACGCCATGCTGTAAGCAACCTGAGATGCAACGCAGTTCGGAATTAAAACCAAACAAACACACTCGTATTACATAAAACAAGGAGTAAGTTAAGGATTAAAGGTCGCCACTTTACTCACCGATGATCGAGGAAAGCCCCCCATTCATTAACTCTTTTATTTTGATCATGAAATAGCATGTATATTTTCGAAATATGTGTATTTGTCTCAATGAATTTAGATCGCTTTAGAAAACATGCAATTAACCCAATTTTAAGGTCAAGAGACCCTACCATATCTTCAAATGCCAACGATCAGGTCTGAAATAGAACATATCAAAAGGCAACATCTTGCACTGCACCCAAACCCTCTAGCTATCCAACTACTCGACTCCTCGCGCACTGTGAAGCGACTGAAGAGGAAAGATGTCTTATGAATGGGTAGAAGGGCACTGGCCGCTTCACTCTAAAATGTCACTGCTCATCCAACAAATCCGCAAGTATGGTTTTGCGACCGATCGCAGATGTAAAGAGAAAAGAAAAAAAAAAACCGGCCAAGTGCGTGTCGGGCCACGCGCAAATTATAGGGTTCCGAAGTTGAGGATGCCCACAGTACCTTTCTAAGACTTATTAGCATCTAGCTAGCCTGTGGTATGACGTGCCCGCCCGACGCCCCTGCCGCTCGAGAAAAATCATCATTATAAGTTGGTCGACTATTACTCGTAAGTTTGTACAGCCTACTTAGCTCTGATAGTTTTCCTTTCAACTACGTTATATATGCCACAACCGTGATTTTTTTCAGCCATCCAAATACCACCATTTAGCTGGCAGGGGGGGGGACACGTGACTCTAACAAAAAATAGCACTTTAAAGCTTAATATTTCACAAACGCATCATTTAATCAAAAAATGGTTTTAACAAACCCACAAGATTTTTTTAAGACCTATTCAACGATATGCCGCACCATGGGGTATGCAAGAAAAAAAAAATACATCCCCACTTTACGAGTAGGGGAGGTACCCTATAAAAAAATATATTTCAAAATTTTATTGTACCACTTTGTCAGCGTAACTAATATGCATATTCATGCCAAATTACAGCTCTCTAGACCTAAGCATCTCCGAGCAATAGTGCGGACAGACGGACGGACGGACGGACATGGCGAAACTATAAGGGTTCCTTGTGGACTTCGGAACCCTAAAAAAGAGACCCTACGAAGTTGATGTTGCCACAATGTAAAAGTGCATTATATTCGAAGAACTGTTATATGATGTCAATTAAAATTTTCAACCGCCTTCCTCAGCACTTACGGCACATCGATGGTAACAAACAATTTAAGCGAACATTGTACGCCTGGCTTCTTGACATGTCTTTTTATTCTTTGAAGGATTATTAATTTTGAAAACGACAAATGAAATTATTAAACCATAACATTATTAAATTATAAAAAATCTTTAAATTATTAAATCATTAATTAAAACTATTAATTGTTAAATTATCAAATCATTAAATTATGATTAAAATACTATATCATTATAAAAATTATGACATTCTCGTTGAGCTTGTGTAATGATCGCTTGATTAATTAGTAACTACTTTTATTATTGTGTCTTATATTACTTATTCTGTAACTTTTGCATGCTAAGAATAGCTAAGTGTGTGTTCCTAATTAAAATGAAGATCTTTGTTTACCACACTTCATCATCATCATCATCATCATCATCATCATTTCAGCCGAAAGACGTCCACTGCTGAACATAGGCCTCCCCCAAGGCTCGCCACTCAGACCGGTCCTGTGCTACTTGCTTCCACCGGTTTCCCGCAACCTTCACGAGGTCGTCGCCACACTTATGGCAAATAAAACTATTTCATTTCATTTCAATTCATTGGTCTATTATAAGTAAGGATTCACAATCAGCCGGAGAAAAATGGCCCCGTCAAAACGGTCGCCCGAACAGCTCGGGTTCCCGTTTGGCCTTCGTTATAAAGAGGCGTTATTAGCAAATTGAAACGTATTTTCTAATGTCAATTTGATAAATATGACATATTCTGTTAGGCATCGTTCGTCCATATGTTATTACTTATAATAGGTCAATGGATCAATCCATATGGAGGTCGATTATTTAGATATTGTAAAATTAGCATGAGCTGTCAGGCACACACAGAATACGGTTTGGTTGAAAATTACTAACAAAATCATCCAAATTAGTATTACAGTTATAACGTCATGGCATGTTTTTCAAACGAACATCTAATCTATTTCAGCCTTGACTGTATTTGTAGTAAAGATTAATTTAATTATTTAGCTTGACAAGCTTAGAATTGTACTTTTTGGCAGTACCCATTTAGCCTAGACAATACTTATTTTATATACAAAATGGACGCGTTCCAACCAAACCGATCAATCTGCAAGTACCTAGGTAAAGTTCATTGCAGATACTATGGCGAAAACGTACTTAAAACTGACCATCCCAAAAAACCATTGTTTAAAATTGTTTTCTTTAAGTAATAGGGTTGCAAACATACTGTTAACAAACAATCAGTACACATGCTACACTTTGGTCTTTAATACGGGTCTTTGTTATCTAGTCCTTTCATACTTAGCAACAAAAAGCGGTTGTACCTAAATCCCGACGTAAAGTGCATTTGCGCCATAGAATCTGGAATGAACTTTACCCGCAGCGACAGTGAATGCATCCCTTTAAGTGGGCCTATAGTAGCAGTCGAGTTAATATAGTGAAAAGGTGTAAACAGAGTCGAGACAATGGTATTATTGTTGGAAACCGATAATAATTGGAGACGTGACTGTAGATTTTATTTATGTTTTCTAAACATAGAAGTAACACGCAGCTTACTTCCCGTGGTGGCAATCACGTGTATATTTAAAATTGTTGCGTATTAATTACCTTAAGAGGGAAGAATACCTACTACGCGTCCATACAAAGAGAGAAAACGTTTATCCACTTCTAAATATTTTCCAATCTCCATGTTTTTTTAGTATGTTATGGACACAATGAAATACTAGGTTAATAGGTTTTTTTTTTTAATTTGCAGTGGTTTTAGTGTTCTTGCAAATTTAAGACGAAACTACTTAATTCTTACTTTCGCATTTATAATATTAAGTATGGATGGATTAATTCATATGGATTCCACTTCTGCAGTCTGGCAATGTGTAAATGCCGTAACAGCAACTATATCGTTTGAAGTTTCTGAGTTTTTATGACTTCAATTTTCCAATACAAAAAAAAATCGAATTCATACGTTGGAGGTTTTGTCTCAAAGACCTACTTTACTAAACAACATACAAGGACCCGAGGGTTCCTTAGCCAATAATAATTGTTTGGCTTCAAATCCAAGGTTTGGAAATAAATGCTATGCTCTGCTACTGATAATTTGTCCGATACTTCTTGTAACTTTTATTGCATGAAACCGCATCACTATCTGCTCTAAATAGTCATTTTCGCGTCTCGCTCTCTTGCTAGGAGGTCCTGGCAGAATAACATCGTTGTAGTCCTTCGACTGCAACATATGCTGAGTCAGAGCCTATTCATGCGCACACATTGCAGGCCCCTTGCACCGTTTTGAAATTACTTGCCCTTTTAGTCAGTTAAGATATCTATGTATATTTTATATTGAATAAATATTTTCTTCTTACGGACACTTACGGTGAGATTGGTCCGCCAATTTAAAGTAGCTCAAAGAGCTATGGAGAGGGCTATGCTCGGCATTTCTCTGAAAGATCGGATCCGCAATGAGGTGATCAGGCAGAGAACGAAAGTTGTCGACATAGCCCAAAGAATAAGCTCTTTGAAGTGGCCGGTCACATCGCGAGAACTGCGGATAGTCGTTGGAGTAAACGCGTTCTTGAGTGGAGACCACGACAAGGCAAGCGAAGTGTAGGGCGCCCTGTTGCCAGGTGGAGTGACGATTTGCGCAAGGTGGCCGGTGTAGATTGGATGCGGCACGCCTTGGACAGAGCTCATTGGCGTGCATTGGGTGAGGCCTACGTCCAGCAGTGGACTACTATGGGCTGTTGATGATGATGATGATGATAATGATGGTTTTCATCCTTCTTTCTTCTTAAATGCTTCAGCACAGTTTAATGCATTTTCTGCTGGAAAACTAGCCACTTAATAGGACTAAAGCCTATACCTTGACAACACAGCTACAGTCTTCTTAAAGTTTCGAAAGGCGCCAAAAGGCGTCGGCCTATCCTGTATGGTTTTTGCTAGACACGGAACCCTCAAAACGTACGTACGTGCACCTTGCACTAAACAATCAAACTTAAGGATTTCCCTCATTGGAAACGTAATATATTATTTGCCACATTAGGCGCATCCAATACGCAATTGCTGTCTCTCGATTGCATAAAAAAGCTCTAAAACATGAGTGCAGCTCTCCTCGCGATGTTTTCCGTCGACGAAAAGCTCAGTGTTAAATACAAATTGTATTTCGCTCATAAATAAACTTAAAGGCTCGTGCCGGATTTGACCCTTACATGAAAATGGTCTAGTTAAACAGTAAATACTGTTTAGACAATGTATTCAAATTGTCATCGCTCAAACTAACGAAACATGATATTTAATACTTCACAGCGATGCCGCGGTCGTTTTCGACGCGTCGTGCCGGTTCCCACATTACGCCGATTGCAGAATCGATCCGCTCAAATATTCAGCACAATTACGTCGCTCTTCAAAAGGTGTCAGGCCGTCATTACTGGTGTTTTAAAGGGTTGTGGGTCGATCTTCAATCCTTTAGCGTGGTGGTAGTAGACTCCCTCATTCACAAACGACGTATCCACTTAGTCACATTATACACCCGGAAGATATACAAAACATCACCGCCCAAAAGAATCTGGAACTTCTTGGACTTAACGGGTATATCCGGTGAACTAAAAGAGAAAAAAGGACCGTTACAATAGATCAGCAATGGTCGAGGTGACACATAATAATAATAATGGCGTAGGGATGTGACGACCTCATCGCCCACCTGGTGTTGTACCACCGGTGCAGTCAGTCAGCGCAGGGCGGCCTGTGGCGGGCCGATGGTGAGCGGCGACACCTCGCACCCGAGACCTCCTGGGGGCACACACACACATGCGCCATACACACACATACACACAGCTACACACCTCCCCCGCCACTGCATTGCCTTAGTTGGCCGCCCAGAGTGGAGCGCAGGAGCCATATGCTTGAAAGGGTGGAAGTGCTCAATCTGCGTAATAACGGAGAAACCCGCTCCGGGTTGCGCACGAGGCACGACCCGCGATGGCGAAACCGGTGCACACCTCTTCACACCCTTATCTGCTTACTTCAGTGTTGCTCCCTCGCCGCCCGTGCGGTGGCCTGTATAGGGGGCCCACGAAGGCTAGCCTCTTGGCGAGTGCGTAAGCGGCGAGTCGCCGTCAGCCTTGCCTTCAATTTGTGAGATATTGATCAGGCAGATATCCGTTAACTCACTCCATAGCCCGATTTTCCAGTCTACACCTCCCATCTACATAGCCCACTCAAAGTCGCTTCCTTCCTCGGCAATAGTTTGGCAACTGGTGAGGGCTGTCCGCCAGTACAGCCTCATGTTGTATTGGGAGGACAGATCTCCACAGTTGCGGCCATCTCAAATTTCTAGTAAAATGTACCAATAGCCTCTTCGTGTTGGCTTCGGCCCCATGAATGCTTAAATGACCGGGTCCCCGTAGGGCCCCTGACATGAAAATGTACCAACAAATAATAATAATAATAGTGGAGACTCGCTGTTATTATTGATTACCGTAGAATGCCTTCACTTTGCCTGGCACCCAAACTTTGCAATTTGCATACGATAAAAAAGAAAAGACATTTCTCTATTTATTTTAATGTCCACCAAAACAGCAATGAAAACGGGTCATTCCTATGAGATTTTGCATACAAAGTGACCCGTGCCCAGCAGTGGGACGCAAATAGGCTGTAGTAGTAGTATTTAGTGTTGTATTTTTTGGGCTACCTACAAAAAAAAAACGTAATAGAATATTATTTAACACTAATATTATTTAACGTCGGGTCAAGCCAAACAGGTAAATAAACAGCCTTTATTGAGTATTATCGCGTGACGACCCGTCTTATAGCGTTTAAAATATTTAACCCTACGCTATAGAAGCATGTTATTAATGTAAAATCGGCGTGAAAAATCAACTGTCAGTCGCACGTTGATAACTCTAGTAATTTGAAGTGTAATTTACTCGTACTCGGAACTTTAATAAGTAGGTAGGTAACATAATAAAAGAGCTGCCAACTTCATTTCAAATTGTTCCATAGGTACTTTTACCAATTGTTGACGTTTTGTCATAATACAATCAACAATCGACTCCTAGGGTGGGTTGATTGAAACCGTCCGTTAAAGTTAACGTTAACGTTAAATATTTTACTATGGGACAAAATGGCTTTTCTGTATGGAATGACAGCTCGGCGGCCATATTTAACGACCAGGAGTCCGTCAACGTGCTTGAATAAACCGACCCTTATTCACAACATTTAATTTTTTTAGCATATTAGCTGCTAGCATCCATAGAACAGTCAGCAGCAGAAGTAGATAAGCTGTCCAGGTGTTCAAAATGACCTACACACGCCCTTAACATCTTAAGAATAAGGTCGTGTGTAGGCTTGTACAGTAAGCTTTGTTTATTTATTTTGGGGGTATTTATTTAACTTGTTTAATCAGACGTCAAAAAGTGACTCTTATTTCGTACATTTCAATAACTTTACATATGATAAGTGTCGCGCGCTTCTATTTCCTAAAAACATGCTGAAAGCATTTAAGTAGTTTTTAAATCTGAAAGCAGAATTAAAAGGGAATATTAAATTCGCAACGAAAAAAAACTGAATAGTTAATCCTGTCGGAGCCGGTTTTCACACGTTACGCGATGCTTCCGCGTTTTACACGGAAAAGGGAATTTTGGAAAGGTTTAATCCCCTTGTTTTTGGAAATAACACACCTATTGACGCTGCTTTGAATAAAACATTTTGAAATAAAATTGGGTTTTAAAAATATTGCTCTTCGCTTCCGTGATTCATACTTTTACTAACAGCGTTTTTTTACTAGGAAATGTGGCTATTTTAATCTAATACAGTTTTTCTTTTTAAAACTGTAATTATTAAATGAAACTGTATAAAAACCTCATTAGTTATAACAAACACTCCTATGCGACTTCGCCTAAACATCTCCCTAACTTCTAACTGGGAATGAATTCGTAAGTATAAAATTGAAAATTTAAGCATCTTTTGCTCCTATAGTGGGAGCAAAACGAAAAACTGAGTCGGACCTTTTTGTCCTGCTGCAGCGCACTCATACCTTTTCTTATTCCTAGGTTAAGTTTTTAATAGGGATGACGACAGGGTGAAGAAATCGAAATTCTAATTAGTCCGTCAGTCAGGTAATAAAAAAATATTAGATACGTATTTTTTTGTTTTATCAAATTAACTAAGAATTGGTCAGTTAAAATGCATTAAAGTTGGAGAGTGGGGGCTAACTAAGTCACCGTTAGGTATAAATCGTACCTAACCGTGACGTCACGCGACATTTCAACTCAATATATCTCCGTATAAGTTTGATTACGTGAAAAAAGAAAAAATACGTGTCCAATACTTTTCAATAATCTTCCTGATAGACTGAGGAAAAAAAGTTGTCGTCATCCCTATTGTGAAGTCTATGTTTATTTGTGTTCTTTATTATTTTTATGTACCTACTTATGCGATGTTTTTATGTGTATGTGTGTGTGTGTGTTTGTAGCAACAAATAAATGTTTTATCTATCTATCTACCATCTGATTTTCTTAAGACATGCATGACTCAATAACATTCTCGATTAAATGGTGTACTTACATATTTATAAATTTAAATCAAAATTGGTCCATTGCTTCTTACAGACATAATACTTACAGTGTTTCAAACTTTCGCGATACACGCACTCATATTAGTTTTAGTGTGTTTAACTAAAACCGGGACTTAATCGCGTAAAAAACAATTTATATTTTACCTCGACGTTTCGGCCAAATATAAATAGTTTTTTACGCGATTAAGTCCCGGTTTTAGTGTGTTTAGACATATTTACATGCATATATGCACACGTAGGGGTAGTAGGGGTATCGCGTAGGGGTTAAAAAATCCCAACTCGATTTTTTTATATACCGTTAGAGAACCGCTATTTGTTAATTTTCTGGCCACGCCATAAACATGCTATTAACAATTGAATATAACCTTTCATATGGCAGTAAATGACCCATTTCTGTACGCCATTTGGAGTGCAGTCAATTAAAATGCCCAGCGAAATGACCGCGACTAATTACGAGATTAGCGCTCAACACGTTCAGTGACTCATGCGCATCCTGGAGCTGTAAGCAAACAGCACCCTAGTGGCATTGCGTTAAGGACTCAATTTGATCAACCGTGCGGTGGTCTAAGTAAGAAAAGGAAGGCTTTTTGATCGACCGAGCGAAGCGCCTTCATTTCAAGTAAGGTGCTTTGGTATGTCCGGATTTCAGGTATTTCGCTGTTACCTCCCACAGGTCACATTTTTTAACCAATTTTCGTGAAATTTTGTGAACAAGTTCGATATTTTTTCATTTCGATTTTTAGATTTCTTTCAAAATGGCGGATCTATGGGATTCGTAATGTATTAAAATGATTTAAGCTATGCAAATGTAAAGGAATGTTTGTAAATTGCAAGAAGACTAAATATTTTCACCTCATTTTCTTACATACATAGTATAAAATATTTTTTTCGCTGGCTCTTATGACTTGTAGGGCCTCTAACGGTACCTCGGCTGAGTCATATTGGTTTATCGTCGCGAGCGTTATCAGCAGCGAATTTAGGTTAAAGGTCTTTTTGCGAGTCGTCGCCAGGCGTTATCGATATCTTAAGAAGGAAGGAGTTATATGATTTTAATAAATTGAAGCTGATATTTTTTCGATGGCTCTCGTATCCGATTACGTGAATATTGAATATTGAGTGCCCACACAGCCTTTAGGAAGCTTAAACTACCTGAAATGGCCTGAGCTTTGTGAGTTGGCGAAAGCTTTTAGAACCTCTGGCTTTATCTGTCAAAAATATATGATGAAATGCAGAGATACTTAATAGTCTGTGTAATGTTTTTCTTCCTCAAGTTTAAACTAATTAATGTTTTATGGACACTTTGAGAAAGTTGAATCTTATTGAAGACTGATTGCCGATGGGTCAGAAAGTTCTCGAATGGCGTCGGCATGCCGGAGACGATTTGTAGCCCTCCAATAAGATGGAGTGATGGAATACAGTGAATGCAAGTGGCACAAGACCTTTGAGTGGTCTGGGAGGCCAATGTCTAGCAGACGAGGACGATAATTTATGAATAATTATTATTATAATTATCTAAATCTCTACTTGAGGGAGACCATACCTGTAACTGCAATATATTAGTCACGCTTTGTTGTTTTTGGAAACAAACATGTATTTCCTGTACAAACTATTTCGAAATTACCACGTGTACATGACGCATAGCATATTACTATCTTTACTAAGTATTGAAATACTTCCCGTTTAAGGTCAATCTTATTCGTACTTGAACATTGAATGGTTTACGAGTAAATTGTATGTGTTGTATATTACACACTGTGTAATTTAGCTGATTTAGGAATTTCTACTGTTTTGCTGTCAACTTTGATGCGGATTTTGTGCATTGTACCTAAAATATATTTTTAAATGCACATTGGAAATTGACAGGATTTCCTTTTGGAGAATCGCGGGATAAAAAGTAGCGTTTCTAATATTCCGTTTCTAATGTTATTATATACCGTTGTATTCAAATTATTCTGTATTTATTGCGTGAGAGAATATTTGTACTTATACAGATACATCCATCCAACTTCACACATTACTCGAACGTTTAAGGAATGATTTTTTTATTATATTACTAGGTGTCTAATGCTAGTTTTATAAAAGTTCCAGTGAATTGCGATAGCTTGAAATAAGCTATTTCTAACAAGGGCAAACATTCAAAGGCCAGGCGGCCTAGATAAGTAGGTAAAGCATAGCGTTGTTTGTTCAAATGCTTACAGAGTAGTTAGATACGTAATTACAGCGTTAGTCAGTGAACTATATAACTATCATTATAGCTTATTTTTGCAACAGGACTTGCTTTTTCTAAGCTACGAGCCGACTAGACTTTCAAGGTTCATTCGGCAAGAAATCAAAACAAGCAAGAATTCAAAAGTTTTTTACTATTTTCAATGTTGATCGCCATGATGACTGCCAAAAATATTTTTACAAGCCTTTATTTGGGTGGTGATGGTATCAGCTTACTACCAGCGGAGAGAGATGGTACGCCTATGGAGAGTCATATGGTCAGCAGTGGGCAAATATATGCTGAAGACGAAGAGAAAGAAGAAGCCGATATTTGAACGCCCAATTGTCAATTTCTCATTCTGGCGATAAGGTCAGACCACTAGTATACACCAACGTATTTCCCTAGCTCATAAACGGGGGCAAGCAAAACGTTGTGACTATATTTTGATTTTAAGCAAGTTTTTTAGGTTTTTTTTTTTTGAGTTGTTAACTAGCAAATTCAGATCTTGATCTTGAAATACATTCCAAATGACTCGCAGAACTTGGCACCCATATAATTATAAATCTCAATTCTTTTATTGGTGAGTTATTTTTGAACTTGACTCTTATATCACATTTATGTTTTGATGGGATTCTTATATTCACAAAACGCCTCGTCTTTACTACGGACTAAGGATGAATAAAACTTGACATTTGGGCCATACAGAATCTATCAAACACTTACCATCCATTGCCAAAACGAGGCGTTTTGTAGATGAAGAAACAAGTCGTAACCCTAGGTTAGCGGTTTGGTGCTAGTGGTCTTAAAAATACCTTCCTATTCTTAGACACGTTAGATCTTTATACATTACGCCCACGACTGTGTTATCACATGGGCATCGGACGCATGGCTTGGATCGCATCTACGGTACGTGTGGTGCATAGGTATAGTGTCAAATATCTTATAAAGGAACATCTCGCGCTCTCACACTAGTTCGTTAAGATAATGGGTCTGGACCAGTCACGATTTAGTTTATGTTATGTTACAGTTCCTCGTATCTTCAACAAGGTAAAAGGAATGAAAGGTATTTTCCGAAGGTACCGAAGGTTGCCTGGAAGCTGTTGCTCTTTAGTCATTAGAGCGATCGTTTTTGTTTAACCTTTATGAAACGACCTTACTGACATCCAAGGCAAACACAAAGTGTTTGCTTTAGGAATTTGAAATGAGATTTAAAATCTGACAACTGAGTCAATGTTTTACAAAATATTCATTGAGATGTTTGTCTGTGATTCGATATTCTTAATGATGGCCTCACGATTACATAGATTTACGTTGAGGTAAGTATGTAGGTACGAGGGGTGATCCAAAAGTAATGATAACTGAATACTTATTGAATCGGATTAAAATAAATAGGTATGCTGTTACTGGCCATAAAGACTCCTTAGTAAATTAAAAAATAAAAATGAAAAATTATGTATCTGTCAGAGAGTTGCAGCTTCTTTTCACGAGCAGTCGGAACAATAACGCAAAAATGGAGAAAACTGAGGTGAGAGCGGTTATTAAATACTTCTGTTTGATAAAATGTGTACTAAAGATATATACGCTGATTTAATGGGAACACTGGGCGAGTCCGCTCCACCGTATTCCACAGTGGCACGGTGGTCAAAGGAGTTTAACTTGGGAAGAACATCCACTCAAGATGAACATCGCGAAGGCCGTCCATCTGACGCCATTACTGGAGAAAACGTCGAAAAAATTCATGATCTCGTTTTAACAGATAGAAGGATGACTATCAGGCATCTCGTAGGTATGGCAGCATTCAAAAAAATCTTAACTGATGAATTACACATGAAAAAAGTATCCGCTCGTTGGGTGCCTAGAATGTTAACGGCTGAACAAAAGAAAACACGATGTGAGATTTCGAAGTCTAATCTTGACAAATATCAAACTGATCCCGAAACATTTTTGCGTCGGTTTGTAACCATGGACGAGTCTTGGATCCACCATTTCGATCCTGAGACCAAACAGCAATCCATGACCTGAAGCGAGCGTCTTCCCCTACACCGAAGAAATTAAAGGTAGCAAGCTCCGCTGGTAAGGTCATGGCTTCAGTGTTTTGGGATGCTGAGGGAGTCATAATGATCGGATACCTGGAAAAGGGAACCACTATTACGGGCTCCTGCTACGCTGACCAAATACGCAGATTGAGAGAGGCAATCAAAGAAAAGCGGCGGGGTAAACTTCGAGCTGGCATCCTGTTTCACCAGGACAACGCACCGCCCCGCAAGGCCGGCGTTGCGATGGCTGCCATCCGTGATTCAGGGTTCGAATTGCTGGAACACCCCCCATATTCGCCAGACCTAGCCCCCAGTGACTTTTATCTCTTTCCACGGCTGAAGGAAGATCTTAGAGACAACAAATTTTTAAATGATGGCGAGGTAATGGCCGCTGTGGAGGCATTTTTGGAGGGTCAAAAAAAAGATTTTTTTTTAAAGGAATTCGTGGTCTGGAGAAACGATGGTCTAAGTGTGTAGACTTGGAAGGAGATTACGTAGAAAAATAAATTATTTTATTGAACATTTTGTGTATTTCATACTGATTATCATTACTTTTGGATCACCCCTCGTAATCATGCCGTAGTTTCTGAGACCTTTCGAAAGGTTTCATTCAAGTGAGATAAAAAGTTTTTCAAGATTGATAAACTACTGAGATTAAATAGGAACAACAACACTTTATTGAACACCATATAAACAAAATAAAGAAAATACAGCAATAATACACATTAAATAGGTAAAAAACAGGCGGACGTATCGCTAAATAGCGATCTCTTTAAATCTTAGGAAAGTGGAGAAGGCAAAAGAAAACAGCGATGGGTGGTGTAAAATTAAGAAGCCGTAAGCGTAGCCTAACCTAACCCTATCTAAGAAATAGGACGGAAACTATTTAGATAACCCGAAACAACAATGGTTCGTACTTAATTGAGCTACCTATAAAATAATAGCATTCAATTACAGACGGGCCAAAACCAACACGCTGAACACGACGCGGTCAGGTGGAGATTCATCAAATTTAATGCTATATATGGGACACAGTGGGGAAAGATGGGCGATAAATACAATACATAAAGGGTGTCATTAAATATCTTCGGGACCGGCAACGCATCGGTGACGACTCTGGTGTTACAAATGTTTATAGGCGGTGGTAACCACTTTCCACCAGGTGGGCCGTCTGCCTGTTTGTCCGTCTATAATAATAATAAAAAAACACTCTGGGAGACACCCACTATTGCAAGCCACCTTGTCACTTTAAGACAGCCTTGCATGCTGAGCAATCTGACACTACTGAGTTTACTTATGTGCGAAATTCAATTTGAATTTACCACTGAGCCTGCACGCATCTGCGAAATATTTGAAAGACGTGTGTAAAGTCCACAATCCGCTCCCTACGACTATAGCTCAAACGCTCTTGTGATGAGAGGAGGCCTGTGCCCAGTAGTGGGACGCAAATAGGATGTTGTGGTGGTGGTGGTTGTCACTTAGTTCTATTTGCCAACAACTCCAGGCAAACACTCCATGACAGAAAATTGTATTTTATCATTAGCTTCGACCCGTGACTTCGCGTCCGCGTGTAATTCGGCTAACGTGTTCCCGCGGGTACTATAGCCCAAACCCTCTCGTGGTTGGAAGAGGCTTGTGCCTAGCAGTGGGACGCAAATAGGCTGTTGTAGTTGTGGTGTGAAATTTCCAATTGCCTAACCACTTTTGGTCTAAGTATACCCCGGGCTTTCTCGTGCTAAAACGGCCTGGCCTGTAAATAGATGGTTGTGGTGTGTAGTGGAAATTGACTAACCCGCTACGCTTTTGAAACCGCTCCCCGCTGCTCTCCTCGCTCCATCCTCGCCCTTATTACGCCGTGTGCAATACTGACGTGAAGACAGACAACTTAATCGAGCCCTTGCTGATATATCGCGCAGATCTAAATTAATGCAGTTTGGATACAGATGGCGGCACAGGTGATACGGTAGCCGTTACACGTTGTTTCGAATTTCAAATATACCGTTTGGAAAGTTTATACTGACAAACTAGATAAATGGGCCGCTTACTGATTCTTGCTTCAAGGGATATGAGTATTAAGTTCAGATAATTTGACTCATTTACGAAAACGAATCATCATCATCATTTCAGCCGAAAGACGTCCACTGCTGGACATAGGCCTCCCCCAAGGCTCGCCACTCAGACCGGTCCTGTGCTACTTGCTTCCACCGGTTTCCCGCGACCTTCACCCGACCCGCCCACTGCCACTTAAGGCGAGACGAAAACGAATATAATTATTAAAACATCAGAGAAATATTTTCCTTTTTAACTGCATGAAATTAATACGAGAAAATAATAAATACTTAGTTTAGAAAAAAAGCAACTATTTTTACTTTACACGATTTAGTTGTAGTATTTTTAAGAGCCTCTTTAACCTCAATAAACCTCTTTCTTTCCATTACAACTGGTGTAATCTTTAATTTCATCATTTGAAATATCATTCACTAGATTACTATTTATTATTATTAGGTAACTAAGTTCCTACTAACGTTTCTATAAAACTGTTAGTAAATTTGCTCAACTTCGAGACACCTTCCTACAGACCATTGGAAAGATAATCTCCTATTTCAGCATTCCGTCAGGTGCTGTCAACCTTTTTCATCCAAATTTCCATGTCTCATTAGAACCATTGCCTGATTCAGGGGAATAAACCTTTTTTAGCAATTAAGCGAAATGGCGCGCCGCCGTGTTGGACTAATTTACATATTTTTATTGTACGTCCCGTAAAATGTACCGAAAGAGGGTTTTGATTTAACAGCGCAATCTTTGTGTGGACGATTTGAATGGGTGTTTTGGGATGGGATACTGCTGTATGATAGCGGCCTTTAATAAATATAATAGACCTCACAGCTCGTACGGCTCTCATTAATTTTAACAGAATTACCTCGTAAAGGTATCATCAAATGCATACCTATTACCTAATAAGCTTTTAAATACATAAGTCTAGATAAACAACGAAAGAAAGAAAAGAAAACTTAGAAGGATTACATAGTTAACAATAAGGTTATAAAAGGGATTTCATATGAAACTGAAAGCTCTATTTAAATACTTGTATAGGGAGGTAGAAGACAATCTGTTTTATCAACCAATTCAAAGTCTACTTCAGTCTGAATAGTAATTAAACATTCCACAATTTAATTACAATTCACGAGCCGTACTAAAAGATAAATTTAGCAGTTAACACGCGTATTACGTCAAACTAGATGTTAATAGCATTTTGCTAACATTAAACTAACTTCACATCATAGGATTTAACAGTTCCATTGACCATAAAGTGTAAATGAACTTCCCGGTGCGCTACTATTCTATTCCTTGGGGAAGACTTCGAAATTTACGAAATTGGGCCACCGCACGGCACGCATTATGTAGGTAAATAGGAGCTAGCGGTGTAAAGTATCAAAAAAGGATATTTAAACAGAGGGGTGTCCAGGTTGCGACGGTTTGACATTAAGGCAGAGCTGTTATGGGAACTGATCACGCTAGTCCATGGTCTATATATCCATATGTATATGTATACTATAGACACTGCTATGTAAATATTTAATTTTAAGTTCAAATTATGAGCGTGGGCAAGAGTGTAAGGGCGATGAGGAACTTTTTGAAAAAGGCGGATGAACACAAATAAACTGCGGACAATTTTCAAGTTGATGATGCATGTCAAAGGTTATTGATAAACATAATTGTATCTTTTGTACATAAGTAATCTTATTATTCGTCTATGTTTTTTCATCACAGAACTACAAATAATTTAATTTGAATTACATTCTAAGATAAGAGATTTTTTCTTGAGATCGTCGTCAATATAACATAAACGTAATATTTAAGTATAGTATAAGTAATGCAATTTAACAACATGCAGGTTTTCTCGGCTACTAGAAGACAATATATGCTTCAAAATTGTTGATGTCAATTTTGTCCACAATTTATTTACAAATATCAAGTCCCCTTCGTGTCGGGGCCCCATAGGCAGCGACATTAAAAGTTCAGTTAATTCTGGGGCCAGGGGCTCTATTCGAAACGCTACGTATAGGAAAGGGAACTTCTCTAGCCCTACTGTCAAAGCGTCATGGTGTTGAAACCGAACTTCTAGCTACTTGATTTAAAGTTCAAATTGAGCGCCGTGACGTTTTGACGTTCCGTATAGCTTCTCAATGAAATCCCTTTTGAGTCCGGAATGAGGCCCCCAGATCGTTCGTGTCGAAATTGAAGGGAAATAGCTTTACTTCGTAAACTTTAAGTTATTTCCGTTCACAGTTAAACTTTTGAATTGAGGAGTTTACGACAGCGGCGATGACATAGTTTATTATCTCTTAGAATTAAAATTACTGAATTTTCCTGATACGGTGCTAGTGAATAAATATTTGCCATCGGGAAATCTTAGAAATCCGACAAGACTCGAAGTGACAATCAATTACAGAATTCAATGAGTGACATATATATTTTGTACTGTAATATGAAACTTTGCCAAAGTGGAGACTTGAAGTAGGTTCCCAATGTGACATTGAGATATTAAAGGACATACATAGCTGATACTAGTATATCATGATTTCAATAAAAAAAATGTTGTGTTTAATATAATGTACCTAAATATACTTCTCTGTAGGTACTGTATTTACAACAAAAAAAAATAAGCAAGAATGTAGTGGTAAAAGCTCTTCATGGAACGAAAAAAATACTATGAAAGATCTACTTTTATAATTTAGTTTTCCAGGTAGTTTCATCAGAAATGTGCTCTGGGCTACATCCTAATGGAAACATTTTACAGGATGAAAGCACAGATTAACTTAATCCTTTCATGCTACATGTAAAAAAATCATTTATTGTATCCACAGGAACCATCCGTTTGGAATAAAACCTCATCTACGTGGCTCGTAACGTTGACCCTTGGATATCAAACAGTATCCCCGATTTGGTACAGTTTTTTCAACTTTAAGGGAGGAGTTGGATGTCAGCTTGCACTGGTTGGTTTTCACATGTTTCCTATGTGATGTTGAGTGCACACCCGCAGGCGATGCAGTACAGTGATTTTTATTTTTATTTATCACGGTAGGACGACCGATATTAATCAATAGTACATCGTCGTACGTTGTAAAAATTTGCGTCCAAGTGAAATACACAGAATTCAATATGAGATTTTAAAGTGATGTGCATGGTTTTTATAAAAAGAGTAAAAGCTTTCAACTATTATTTATTAGGTGCATGTTTACATTCAAATAAACTTTGTAAAATTAGTGTGAAATGACAGCTTATTTCATAGAGATTGAAGACTCCCAAGAACTCATTTCATAGTTTCAGATGAATGAAGGTAAGAAATTTAAACCCAAATTAAAATTGGAAGTAAGGCAAATGAAGAATCTTATCCAGTTTTGAAACGACTACCAACATTTCCGGACATCAAAGCAATTGCCAGGTTCACAGCAGGTAACAGCACACCTATAAAAGCACAATTTCGAACACAATTCGAATGAATTGTCAATGTTTGCGTGCGAGCACACTACACTACACTAGTAAATGTGTGTGTACCAACTACCCGGGCCAGTGATCCACTCTCCATCTCCGGATGAAACAAATGACGGTAAGGGCGAATTGGGCGCGAGCTTGCGCACCGGCTAGATTCAGGCGGCTGATTTCGTGGCCATTCTGTATGTAGTACTATTAAATATTCTATGCTAACAGTTAAGAGCGTGGCAAAACAAACGCAGATTTTTCCGTTAAAAACGTCATTTACTTTTGAATAAGCTGTTTTTTTTTTTATAAATACTAAAACATGACTAAAACGCGTACAACTGGACGAAGGAAGCAGCGTTTTTATACCAATCCACTTACATGGAGCAAAGGGAATTCTGTATTACGGCGAAGAAGGGTAATTGAGGGAAGCATGCAATTTTAAAGCCTAAAAGCGCCTTATTTTTCAGTTCTAGCTTTTTCCAAGTGCTTTGTTTGATTATAGAGCAGACTTCACTGGCGTGAGGGTTTTTAATTAGAGAAATGAAGTTGTTATTTTCATGATCGATATATGTTTAAAGTACCTACTGTTAATAAGTCTAGAGTACGTTAGGTTTGACTAGCTTCTACCCGTGACTTCGTCCGCGCGGAATCCCCGCGGGAACTTTGATTTTTTCCGGGATGAAAAGTAGCCTATATATTGATCAGTTTATGAACTACCCCCTTACCAAATTTTGTTGCAATCCGTCCAGTGGTTTTCGAGTTAAATTCGGACAACCATACATACATACATACAGATTTTTTTCTAAAAATCATTATTTTGTGTTCAGTATCGTTTATATAGTCCCCTCGACTTTACCGTTTCTTTAAATTTTCAAGTTTCAGACGCGACTTCTTCTACAGACTTATTATTAGTATAGATATAGATGATGCGGGCGTGGTTACTAATGTTCAAGACCTAGATCAAAGTTATTTTGTTATCAAGTAAATGTCTAAGGCCAGAAATATATCGAAAGGAGGCCTTGTGTCGGTGTTTAGGCCTCCCTCCAACAAGATGGAGCGACCCGCGTATGCGCCCATTCATTTTACCTTACGGTTGCGAGAATCGTCCCATCATAGAAGAAGTAAGTTAAGGCTAGCTAGTTCTTCTTGTTCTTAGAATGACAACCTTCAAACAAATCAGCGTACGCCCGAAATAAGTGTTAAATGCTATAATAGATGTCGCTGCCTAGGTAGCCCGCAAACAAATTTGAACTCCATGTGCAACATCTAGTTGGCGCTGTGCAGGCGAAGTATGAAAATATGTGCCCCCTGGCTAATGCCGATGTACGCCGTAATGAAAGGTGATTAACTGGTCCCACGCATTTTTTTATGTCATTGGTATAGTATAGGTAAACGAGCGCACGACCCACCTTATGATCCTCCATTAATAAACTATAAGATTTCGAATGCGTTGCCTACCCTGAGTTAAGATGGAATGTTTCTATGTCAGAAATTTCACCGGTTGCCTTAACCCCCTACCGGAACACAGCAGTGCGAGCACTGCTATAAGACGATGGTTCTACTCCGGATGGAGCTAGCACCAGGCCTACCACCATTAATGCATGTGAGGTAGGACCGGTCAGTGTGGCTAAAATGGGTGGAGATCTTTGTTCCGCCTTTCGGCTGATATGATGATGACGACAAAAGACATCATCTCGTTTAATTATGAAACAATTTTCACCAGCTCCATAGGATCAGTGGAGTAAAACCAGCAGATATTACTAATTTAGATATAATTTATAGAAAAATAACAAAATTGCACTTCGTCTTAGTCGTAGCGAAAATCTCGAATGCCGTTCGCAAGATGGCGATCAAATTCAAAAATGGAAAACATCTGTCACTCCTTTTCACGCATCCTACACGTATGTTTTATGCGAAACTAGGTAACTTTATTTGTTTGTTACAGTTTCACGGCCAAATCATTAAACGACATCGATGAAAATTAGTACGATTATAATTAAGTTGGGGAAAGGATATCATTTCGCATATTTCGCACACTAAAACAGTAACGTAACAACTAAAAACTACCACTAAAATAACCATCAGGAACCAAAAAGCACTCAATGACCAACTACTTCACGTTTTTCCACTTTTCCCTGCATTTCTCGTCGAGTGTTTAATGCTAGTTTTCAATACAGATGGAGTTTTTAAAATCTCCCACATTGGGTCCGAACGGCAGTAAACACATTCAATGCCCGCTGCCCACTTTAGAACGATTGAAAATGTTAAAAAGTTTTTTGTCAAAGGGCAAGCATGAAGCACAGAACAACTTACCGTTCTTTCATTTAAGGTTGTTTTTCGAACAGCGTCGCGCCACATTAGCACTCAGGCTTTAGGATTAATGGAAGGCTTTTTTGCAACGATTTAGGACTCGACCGAGTGTTTTGTCAATACTTTCTTTGACGGCGATTTGGATTTTAAATAACTTTTACATAATGTTTAATCGCCATTTTCATGAAAATATGATTTCATGTGTTATTGTTTGGTGCGGCAGACCCCCACAGCCCTGGGTCGATGACATCAGACGACACGGAGGCCGGGACTGGATGAGAGGGGCGCAAGACCGCCGGAAGTGGAAACAAAGGGAAGAGGCCTACATCCAAGAATGGATACTTATGTGGCCACCATGATGATGATGATGATTGTTTGGTAGGCAAACGGGCACACAGTCCACCTGAATGGTATACGCAGTCTCTGCGGCCCATGGATGTTAAAGAAATCATAAGATTTCGAATGCGTAATGAATAAGAATGATATTCAGAATGTGTCTGTTGACTTAAAATGCACTTTAGTTATAAATAACTAATATATTCTTAGATAAATAACACTCTTTAGGTTAAGTATCTATGTATTGTAATGCCCTTACAGGGTGACATGTGTATAGCTAGACTTATTAAAAAATTTGCTAAACCATGAGACAATAAATAAATATGAGTATGAGTATGAGTATGCGTTGCCAACCCAAGGCCTAACGATGTAACTCTATGCCTTATCCCCTTATCGGAACACTGTACTGGATGGTTGGCAGGTAAGCGAGTACGTATTAATTTGTTATTTATTTAATTGCAGTTGTAAATAGGTAAGTTTTTTTATTACTAGCACAACAAAAGAAATAGGTATGTAATTGGATTTAAATATATGCGAAGAAAGCCGAAAATCATCCGAAAAGCAGTGGTGGCCTAGTGGTTCGACCTACCGCCTCGCATGTCGAGGCTCGAGGTTTCGATCCCGGCTCGCACCTCTTAAGTTAACTTACGTGCGAAATTCAATTTGAATTTACCATGAGCTTTTCGGTGAAGCAAAACATCGTGAGGAAACCTGCATGCATCTGCGAAGTAATTCAAAGATGTGTGTGAAGTCCCCAATCCGCACTGGGCCCGCGTGGGGACTACTTATAGCCCAAACCGTCTCATGATGAGGGGAGGCCTGTGCCCAGCAGTGGGACGAAAATAGACTGTAGTAGTAGTAGTAGTACATAGCCGAAGGAGAGTTTTCTTTAAAAAATAAAATAATTTCCGGATGTGTGGGATCAGAATCAAATATTTGCTTTTTGAATATAGCTTCCCAGTTTGGATAGGTCAGGTTACTAACTGCAGGAAACTCCATAAAACGCTTAATTGGGAATACCGTACAGCTAGCTAACATCCGATACGCAAAATGCCGAACTCTGCTGCTTTTAGAGTTCCATCGGCTGAAAAAAACGTTTACATCACCCTTGGCCGTAAAGTGGGATTTTCTGCCCGCTACGCGGAGAGAAAATCTCACTTCTTGGCCAAGGCAAGATGTAAAACTTTTGACAAACCACGGGCGGTAATTCGTAAAGCCCCAGATCGCATATTTATAACACTGTACTGGGTGGTTGGCAGGTAAGCGAGTACGTATTAATTTGTTATTTATTTAATTCCAGTCGTAAATAGGTAAGTTTATTGACATCGCATCGCATATTTATGCCGTTTATTTACATCGCATATTTATGGCCCTCACCTTCGGTTCGGGCCACAGAAACCTGCGATTTGGGACATTTACGAATTCACCACCCTAGGTCTGTAATGTACTATTTTGACTTCATCCATCCAGCGGCCATTGTCTAAGACTAAAAACGGTATCAGCATATTCATTTTGGCGGGCGGCTAGAACTACCCACAATAAATACAATAAACACCGGAAGTTTTAGTGGAATGACCAGTGCGTTGCAGTCCCTTTGGGGAAGGGTATGGCAGGATAGAGCTGTTGTGGGTAGGATGTCTCACTCATCGTATGAAATGCAATAGCAAGCCATTAAATCACGTCGATTATCCATATTAATATTATAAATGCGAAAGTAACTCTGTCAGTCTGTCTGTCTGTCTGTCTGTTACCTCTTCACGCTTCAACCGCTGGACCGATTGAGATAAAATTTGACATAGAGATAGTTGGGCTACTTTTTATCCCGGAAAACGCATAGTTCCCGCTGGAGCGCGATAACTGAATTCCACGCGGGTGAAGTCGCGGGCAGAAGCTAGTAATATTTATACATGCGAAAGTAACTCTGTCTGTCCGTCTGTCTGTTACCTCTTCACGCTTCAACCGCTGGACCGATTTGGATGAAATTTGGTATGGAGATAGTTGGAGTCCCAGGAAAGGACATGACTACTTTTTATCCTGGAAAAACGCGTAGTTCCCGCGGGAACGCGATAACCGAATTCCACGCGGACGAAGTCGCGGGCAGAAGCTAGTTATTATTGTATATGAGAGCGTGGTACTTCCCTGGAAGAGTCAGCCCGAATTCTTTACCACAGAGTTAAGGTTTACAACATTTTACTCTATTTCAATTTGAATTTACCGCTGAGCTTTTTACTCCTTACGAAGTGTAGAATGTGTCTTAGTAAGGAGCGCAATCTTATATGGCGAAACAGTTGAAAACGTGTCCAGCGGATTTGATAAGCAACAAAACAAAACACACTCTCCTGACAACCGTTTTCGCCTCAGCAGCGCCATCTGAAGGCGCTACTGCAGACTATCCGCCTAGGTGGCTTGACTGGAGTGGCGACCGCAGCGCCCCCAACCTACCCGACTTGGTGTCCACTTTTGGAAGTATAAAGATTGCGCTCCTTTACTTCAACCCTCCATAATCGCAAGGAAGCGTGCAAAGATGTGTGTGATCGTGAAGAGAGCATTGTGCCTGGCAGTGAGACGTAAATATTGTGTTGCAGTAATCATGTTTTTTCATACGGAACCTCGTTTAAATGGCGGGTTTACAAACCGGATGTTAAACAATGAAGAGATTTTCGAATACGAGTAATACTTTTTTTTGGTATTTCGACATTTTTTCCGGGACGCGGCCTGAGCTTTGTAAAGCCTGAATGGCCTGAAGGCTTTAGGGCTGCGAGAGTTTTTTTTTATTTACAGTTCTCCGATAAATTGTTTAGATGCCCATTTTTGGTATTTAATTGTCTTTGAAATATTTCCTTTGATATTTATTCTGATAATAAAAGCTACATCTACTCAGCTCACTCAGCTCACGCTGTCAAAAGCCATCTTAAAAACATATTTATAGAAAAACAGAAACAAGCAATTAATGTTAATGTATCTAGAACTGCCCCAAACGATAAAAACGGTTGATGTTTATTTTTCATTATTTTATTTTACTTTTTGCCTATTTTCATCACTACACCATGTGAGTGACTAGCGTATGGGCGCATTGTTGTAAAACAGACGTGTGCGGTACAATTTTTCATGTTTGTGTGTATGTCGGAGGCTTCGGCTGAAAAACAGCGCGGCCTAGAGCCGCCCTGCGAGGAGGCACTAGCAGCATCATGCTGACGCCGAGACCTATTGTCATAATTTTTAATTTACATAGATTTTAAGTTAATTTAAGATATCAATGTTCTTTATGGCAATAAATTTATTTTCTTTCTTCTTTCTTTCTTTACATAAAAGGTCATTCAAGGGTTTTCCTGTAAATTTAGAAACATTTTAAACTGGCCTTCTTAGTTTCCAAACACTTTGCCTTGCTAAGCTAAAAGGGCATAACTAAAGTAGACAGACCAAATAGAAGGGTACATTTTGCCATGAAGGACACATTGTGGCGAAATCTCCAGCCAATTTCCATGTATTTGAGAAGTACCTATCCATTGGGGACTATCGTTTCTTTGCTCACCAGTTGGCGCCACTGTTGACTGAGGTCCAGAGGTATAGCTGTCAAAGGCGAATTTATAAGATCGGCGCCGAAACAAAGTCTTAAATCTTGAATCTCATTGATTTTATTAATTATAAATAACTATCATCATATCGAGTAGCTATGCCGCAATGTTCTGCAGTTCCGTTTTGTTCGGAAAAATTGTATTTTTTTTCAAAGTGTTAACATTCATCACCAAATAATCCATACTTGTGATAATTTCACGAAGGATATCACTTTTCAACAGGTTAATTAAAGAAACTATCATTTATGTCACGAAGCTCACCAAAACCAGTGAAAAGTGAATGTTATTGGACCTCTCGCGACACTAGCGCCTCTAGTGGCAAATTCACACGCGATAGCCCCCATTTGCCCGAAGAATTGCGAGCCTTAAGTGGCAGTGGGCGGGGCACATTGCTCGCCGGACTGATGGCCGATGGGGCCGGAAAGTTCTCGAGTGGCGTCCGCGAACCGGTAGACGAGCTGTCGGTAAGCCTCCAACAAGATGGAGTGACGTGACGACGTTGTATAGGTCGCGGGAACACGGTGGATGCGAGTGGCACAGGACCGGTCTGAGTGGCCTTGGGGGAGGCCTATATCCAGCAGTGAACGTCTATCGGCTGAAATGATGATGATGATCTCCAATTTGCACTGCGAGTAAAGATCATCTCGTGATCACTCGCGCCCGTGGGACGTAGTTGGTGGGGATGGTTCTTCCTCCATGTAACCTTATAAGAATAGCGAGAAAACTTACCTTACCTATACTTTAGAAACAAAGAAACACAGAAAAAAGGCAATGTTTAATTGTGACGGGTTAGTTTTCTACGATTAGTAATAGTTTCGGCTGTGCGTTAATCGATCAGTAGTGATCGTCATTCATTAGTATGTTTCTTGCTCTATATAATTATATCAAAGTAGATTACCTAACGTAACTTTCATTGCCCGTGGGCTAAATAATTGAAAAATATTGTAATAGATACGGTAATATTCATATTTCTCATTTTCAATGCAAATTGAAATTGTCAACAACTTGTAAAACATACATCAAATGGAACATACGTCGAATTTTACATAAAACTGAATAAAAACAAAATGAAAATTTAAAATTTCGCTTCACAGTCCGCGGGCGTTTTTACAGAAAAGTTTTAAAAACCACATCTATTGAACCTATCATTCTAATTAACACCTTGAACTATGAAACTAAGGTTGATTTTGAAACTGTACTTTTACTTCGATTATTACGGGACATGTGTAAAATAATGAAAGTTACAATTTCAATAAAACATGCAATACATGTTTATTTAACTAGGCAGAAACGCAATGAAAGGTTTCCTGATTGGGCTTTTCAATTATTTAAAGGAATATTTGAAGGACCTATAAGTAATTAACTAGGTAGGTATGTTGTATAAAGCTTACCCAGAATAATTAAAAAAATAACTCCATTATCTGCAACTGCAATTAACAATTTCTTCCTCTCTAGTTACAAATTGTAATCCTAGTGTAATATTGTATTTTTTTAATCGTTTTCAGTCTGAATATAAATGCACGGCTTTCCAACTAAAATTCCTATCTTCAGTTTCAAAGCATGAAATAAATAAACTGCCAGTTTCGTGCTCCTCTCGTGCCGTAGCTGTACTATCCAGTTGCTGAATTAAACCCAACTGGGTATTGTTACAAAGGTTTCGATGAGTCGAGAGCTTGTTGTCAAGCGACGAGCGGGGAGCGAGCAATAGCTTTAGGGTTCGGCCGCGATATATGCGACAAGCGGCAGCGGTGAGCGTTAGTTATCTCGCGCCGTAGCTGTACTATCCAGTTGCTGAATTAAACCCAACTGGGTATTGTTACAAAGGTTTCGATGAGTCGAGAGCTTGTTGTCAAGCGACGAGCGAGGAGCGAGCAATAGCTTTAGGGTTCGGCCGTGATATATGCGACAAGCGGCAGCGGTGAGCGTTAGTCATCTCGGGCCGTAGCTGTACTATCCAGTTGCTGAATTAAACCCAACTGGGTATTGTTACAAAGGTTTCGATGAGTCGAGAGCTTGTTGTCAAGCGACGAGCGAGGAGCGAGCAATAGCTTTAGGGTTCGGCCGTGATATATGCGACAAGCGGCAGCGGTGAGCGTTAGTCATCTCGGGCCGTAGCTGTACTATCCAGTTGCTGAATTAAACCCAACTGGGTATTGTTACAAGGGTTTCGATGAGTCGAGAGCTTGTTGTCAAGCGACGAGCGGGGAGCGAGCAATAGCTTTAGGGTTCGGCCGTGATATATGCGACAAGCGGCAGCGGTGAGCGTTAGTCATCTCGCGCCGTAGCTGTACTATCCAGTTGCTGAATTAAACCCAACTGGGTATTGTTACAAAGGTTTCGATGAGTCGAGAGCTTGTTGTCAAGCGACGAGCGGGGAGCGAGCAATAGCTTTAGGGTTCGGCCGTGATATATGCGACAAGCGGCAGCGGTGAGCGTTAGTCATCTCGCGCCGTAGCTGTACTATCCAGTTGCTGAATTAAACCCAACTGGGTATTGTTACAAAGGTTTCGATGAGTCGAGAGCTTGTTGTCAAGCGACGAGCGGGGAGCGAGCAATAGCTTTAGGGTTCGGCCGTGATATATGCGACAAGCGGCAGCGGTGAGCGTTAGTCATCTCGCACCGTAGCTGTACTATCCAGTTGCTGAATTAAACCCAACTGGGTATTGTTACAAAGGTTTCGATGAGTCGAGAGCTTGTTGTCAAGCGACGAGCGAGGAGCGAGCAAAAGCTTTAGGGTTTGGCCGTGATATATGCGACAAGCGGCAGCGGTGAGCGTTATCCTACATTGCACGGCTACGACTGCTCGGCACACGACACCGATTGAGTATGGTCGCTATGTTATTCGCTATTTGCAAAGTCATAGGTGGATACGAAAACGATCGCTGTCACATGGCCAAATTTGAAATTCTCAACGGACAAAAGTGAAATCCATCTTAGGCCTCAGGGTAGATAACGCATTCGAGATCCTAGTGTCCATGGGCCGCAGTGACCACTTACCACAGCTGGGCTGTGCGTTCGTTTGCCTATACTATTGGTATAAAAAAAAGTGAAAAGAGCTGTCACTGTTGCGTATTTATTTGCATTGATTTAAGTCATTTAAATACATGGAGCGAGTAGTGCCAACCGAGGCTTCTTTTGTCCTCGTCTCTCATTATGAGTTTAGACAAAAAGATATACAAGCCTTTTACACCACAAAATATTAATTACAGAAGTAGTTCCACTTATTAGTTACGACCTTCATAATCGACCAAAGAGTATATAGTTGTATATTGCGCCGTCAAATTCGTATCCGCTAGTTGGCGCTGTCGTCGTGCACACTGCCAATAGCCTCCCCCCCACCTCCTTCCTCCTCCTCCTCAATCCTCAATCTCCTTTACACATAATAAATTGTCATTTCACATTTATTACAACATTACAAATCCCACGTTAATAAATATAGCTACCTAGGCTCGAGCTATGAGTTTGTGGGCTTCGGGGTGGAGACTCTGGGGTCATGGGGCTCCACAGGGAGCTAGGGAAGCGCTTGAGGGAGGCAACGGGAGACCCTCGCGCCGGCAGCTTTCCCGCGCAAAGACTGGCTATTGCCATACAGCAAGGGAATGCTGCCTGCGTGAAGGGGGCCCTTCAGAAAGGCCCTAATTTAGATTTTAGGTTATTGTTTAGTTACAAATCCCTGCTTACTATGTTTAACTATTTATTTTCATTATTTGCCTGTTGCCTCATATAAATTATTTAAAGGATTTCCCGAAAATCGCTCAAAGATCAAAACTCGAACCGTGTCTGGAGTGGTCAATTGTTCTCTGATCTGGTAGCAGCTTCGATACCCGCTCTTGTTACATTTGATTTGTTTTTTCCACTTTGGCAACGGAACTGTTGGCATTATAAATCTACTCGTCGATACAATTGGGTTTGGCGAGGGAGTTTTTGGCTGATTTTGGGAAGCAATTGAAGATTAACAATTACTGAATTTGCAGTTGGATTACCAAAATATTCTGTACAACAATTAAAAGAAACTTGTTTTCAATTTCCGATACAGTATATTTACGATACATTAAAGTATAGTTTAGTATGGTAATGAACGATTGGACGATGATTCTATATTACCTACTATCTATTCTTTTTTGTTCTGACCTTTTTTTCTTTTGTGAGGTGTTCAATAAAGAGTATTTGTATTGTATTGTACTATCTAATTTAATTGTTTATCATTGTGGGATTTATGGGGAATAATCTAAATAAATAAACAAGTGTATTTTTGTTTCACAATTTGCGTAAATCTTACAATGGTATCAAAAACCCTCTCCTGATGAGAGGAGCCCTGTGCCCACTTGCCCAGTAGTGGGGCGCAAATAGGATGTAGTAGTAATAGTAGTAGTGGTAATAGTTACAATGGTAACTCATACCTAAAAACCATTATTTACCGCCAAAATAAGTGGCCCTTACCGCGCCCGAATTTCAAACAGTAGCTTCATAAAAGTGAATATATTGAATAATGTAGTAAAGCGAATATACATAGTGTTTGTTTATAATTTATGTATAGGAAGTTAAACTAATTTATTACGTGAGTTAGATACAACATAAAACTTCCAGCTTAGAAAGTAGCGCATAACTAACTGCCCTTAGCGGAATAAGTCGCGCTCGCCCTTGAATAAACCCTCTGTTTTGTAGATACTCTTCATTATCATGCATATTTATGTATTACAACCATTGACCTATAATAAGTAATAACATATGGACGAACAGTGCCTAACAGTGCAGAAAGTCCTGGAGTGGCGTCCGCGAACCGGTAGACGAGCTGTCGGTAGGCCTCCAACAAGATGGAGTGACGACCTTGTAAAGGTCGCGGGAACGCGGTGGATGCGAGTGGCACAGGACCAGTCTGAGTGGCGCGCCTTGGGGGAGGCCTATGTCCAGCAGTGGACGTCTATCGGCTGAAATGATGAACAGTGCCTAACAGAATATGACAAAATATATGGAGCAAACTGACATTAGAAAATACGTTCCAATATGCTGACGCCTCTTTATAACGAAGGCCAAACTGGTGCCCGAGCTGTTCGGGCAGCCGTTTTGACGGAGCCATTTTTCTCCGCGGCTGATTGTGACTCCTTACTTATAATAGATCAACGATTACAACTAAATAAGCTGCGCAATTGATATCATTTCAATTTTATAACACGTCTATTTTATTAGCTAGTTGGAAAGTTGGAAAAATTTAGAAGGACACGATTTTTTCTTTTTTTCTTAAGTCGCAAATTTCGCGCCCGCTCTTTAGCGAGAGTCAGTGAATTGAGTGAGATGACGTCACGCACCCGTTACTACCAAAACACGATTATCTCTAAAAGTAATGAGCAGATTTTTTTTAAATATCAAAAACTTTTTTTGTCTCCTTTAGATAGAGATACCTAAATGGTTTTCGAATTACGCCTTACTCAAATTTTTAAATATTGTCATTTCAACTCATTTATATCTACTTATTTACACCTTTATAATAACTTTATTATTGTATCTTTCGCTTTATTTGACAAGCCGTGGTGGCCTAGTGGTTCGACCGACCGCCTCTCATGCAGAGGGTCGGGGGTTCGATCCCGGCTCGCACCTCTAAGTTTACTTATGTGCGAAATTCAATTTGAATTAACCACTGTGCTTTTAGGTGAAGGAAAACATCGTGAGGAAACCTGCACGCATCTGCGAATTTATTTAAAGACGTGTGTGAAGTCCCCAATCCGCACTGGGCCCGCGTGGGGACTATAGCCCAAAACCCTCTCGTGTTGAGAGGAGGCCTCTGCCCAGCAGTGGGACGCAAACAGGCTGTAGTAGTAGTAGTAAACACTAGCTTCTGCCCGCGACTTCGCCCGCGTGGTCGGCTATCACGTTCCCGCGGGAACTATACGCTTTTCCGGGATAAAAAGTAGCCTATGTCCTTTCCCGGGGCCCGGGTCTCTATCTCTATACCAAATTTCATCCATATTGGTCCAGTGGTTGAAGCGTGAAGAAGTAACACAGACAGACAGAGTATCATTCGCATTTATAATATAAGTATGGATGTCAGTTCCCTTTCTGTTCCATAACGCTGTTGCGAGGAAGGTGGATTTTACCAAAAATTATTCGTTGAAATTTTGTCCTCACATTACCTATGCCGAATTGGAAACTCTTACGCGCTACTTAGGTACTGTACGGATTTTGATGAAATTTCATATGGATATCGACAGTAAGAGGGAGAACCATAAAAAAAAATATTTGCTAGTTTATTATATTCGTGGTATTAACACGAATATGCAAGAATTTAGAACACTTAGAGACCATATAATTTTTCTTCTTGCGACATATATACACGTCTGAACTATGATATAAAACATTTATGACGTCAACTCTATTATTTTATTACACGTGTCTGAAAAATACCTAAACATTGATAGTAGGTACTATCATAGTGCGCAAGCGCATTAGCGCACACCTGGAGACGCAATCGGCACGTCTCATAATATTGACCGTTTGCGCTACGCAGTATTCGGAATATTAATATAATCCTATCTAAATATACTTTTACACGAGCAATATCTATATGCATTTGAACTTAGGTTCTCTAAAACGGATCTACCGTTTTTGATGAAATTTGATACATAGGGTATTATATCGGGGCCATCTAATTCTCGTATCACAGTGTTTGTAAACAAACCCCTCCGAAACGGCTCGACCGATTCTTATGAAATTTGTGGTGTAGGTATATTCAGTAGGTCTGAGAATAGGACGTAAACTATTCTTCATACCCATATATTTTTATTAATAAGCTGTTGCTTCGCGTTTCTGTTTTTTTTTTAAAACCGTGTGTTTGATATTTTTAACCTTTTAACAAAAAACCGAGTCAATCTTTTGCTTAGTTTCGACGTGAAATTATTAATTAACGTATCTATTTATAAAATTTGTGTTGTGTATACATGGTGGGTCAGAAAATATGGCAAATAATTAACCCACAGTATCGGCTATCGATTCTAAGTATATTGTAGGTCTTTAATTTTTTTCGAGTTACTGTGGGTTAATTATTTGCCATATTTTCTGACCCACCATGTTTAGTATATTATAGTATTATAGTATATTATGTAAAGGTTGTATGTGTGGAAATATTTATAAACTAGATTCTGCCCGCGACTTCTCCCGCGTGGAATTCGGTTATCGTGTTCCCGCGGGAGTATGAGTTTTTCCGGGATAAAAAGTAGCCTATGGTATTCTCGGGACCCCAAATATCCACATGCCAAATTTCATCTCAATCGGTCCAGCGGTTGAAGCGTGAAGACGTAACAGACAGACAGACAGACAGACTGACAGACAGACAGACCGAGTTACTTTCGCATTTATAATATTAATATGGATAGATATGGACACAAGGAAAATAAATCATAATAGGTATAAACAGATAGACATAGACATACTATAAAGTTTGCTAGAGGGAAAAACTAACAAAATATACCTTAAAATTTCCAACTTGATGAACTTCCGAAAAAAAATCCAAAAGTTACTTATTATAAATGAGTCAATCAACTATTTCTTGTTGTTATTCTGTCCCGTTGTCCAGGGGACAAAATGAGAGGGGTTTCTTAGAAAACCTGTTACGATATAGAATTCTAAAACGCTTAGAAAGTGATTCATTAGGGAAGGGATTGAAAATGGCAAAGATACCCCACATTTAGTGTATTTAAACCCACAGAATAGCAGTTTTAAAAGTGGCCCAGGGGACAGTAACCATGGCAACTATTGACATAAAAAAAATTGATTTACCCAAATGCAAAATTATGTAGGTTTGTTACGGAACAAAAACTGTACTTTCTGCACTAAACAAACAACTCTGCGCTTTGAAATGAACATAAGATTACAAGTCAACAGCGGAGTTAGGCAAATTTGCATACTACCCAAGTAACACTAAGAGTTAATTTTGAGTGCTATAAGGGTGGTATTATGGCGGTCACTAACTCTAACAGTGTTAGAAGAGCGCTAGAATAGGTGGTATATCGGCGCTATAAGCCGATATAGCACCGATATAGCGCCATTTTGGCATAACTTTTTAGCGCCTTAAGTGCTATAATAGCGCTATAACAGTGTTAGTGGCCACTATCAAGCGCTACAATGGCGCTACAAAAGCGGTCACTAACTCTTAAAGTGCTACAACGGCGCTACAATAGCAACCACTAACACTTAAAGCGCTACAATGGCGCTACAAAAGCGGTCACTAACTCTTAAAGCGATACAATACTCCATAATTAAAGCTTAAAGTGGCAGAGTTGCGGTACTATCGCTCTTAGTGCTAGAGTGGCGCTACAATAGCTACTACTAACACTTAAAGCTCTACAACGGCGCTACAACAGCGATTACTAGCTCTGAAAGCGATACAATACTCCAAAATGAACGCCTTAAACTCTTAAAGTGGCGATATATACATAAGGTTATATCGAAGAATATTTTAGTTTGACAGCTTATAGTTTTGTTGCATTTGTAAAGTGTCTTGTGATAATTTAATGGCTGAAAGTGAAGTTAAATTCGGGTACTTTACATTTCGTGAGTGAGCTTGTGATTCCACAGGAAATCAATTGCGCAGGTAAGTTTACTGTGAAATACTATACATATTATTAACAAATTCTGAAAGGGCTTTCATTTTAGTGGCTTTTTGCAGAATCATAACAAATGTATTGGTGTAGAGCATTGTTACAAATATGTAAATATCCGATAAAAATAAGTTTAATGATTCATTTTCTTTATAAAAGAACATCGGCATTCCGTGTCTATGCTATATACTTAAACATTTAACAATTCTATAGGTCATTTGTAATGTTTTGTGTGTAATGTAGATTATTTTATTTATTTATTACTTCAATAGAAATGGCGGACCTGTATGGGCCGCCAAATGAGTGGCTTTTAACTCCTATACCTGCACAAAGACGCTATAACTCACTCATGGCTCTACAACAGTTCCAGAAATCTCTCTTGTAGCACCCAAAGTGATATAATTGAGTTTTATATCACTTTAAGCGCTATATAAGTATTTTTAACTCCAAAAGAGTTCGCTAGCACTCTTCTACAACTAAAGCTCTTCTTTAGAGCTTAGGGTGGTAATAATCACTATAGCCTGTAAGGCAGCAGGCTTCAGCTGTATAATAGCGATAACAGACGCTCTTCTATCGCTGTTATAGACCTGAAGGAGTTAGTAGACACCACTATAGCACTGTTAGGGTTAAAAGCACGAAATTATATCCTTTATAGAACTTAAAGAGTTATATCATGCTAAAAGCGATAGCACTAACTGCGTAACCTGCACAAGAGTGATTGTAGTCGCTGTTATACGAGTTTAAGCTTATTATAACTCTCTTATAGACCCTTTTTACGCTCTTTAGTGGTAGTAAACTCTATTAAGCCTTTTGTATCGCTGTAACAGTTAATGGTGGCTATTGTAGCACCCTTGTAGCACCTAAGGCTATAAAATAAGCTCTATATGTCGCTAATGTGTTACTTGGGTAGGGATAACCGCGCGACTGACGACTTGCGCAAATATTTATATATTTACTAGCTTTATTGACCACTAGCTGTATCCCGCGGTAACCCTCGTATGTCCCATTTTTAGGGTTCCGTACCCAAAGGGTATTACTATAGATTTCTGTCTGTCCGTCGGCCTATCCACCAGGCTAGGTATCTCATGAACTGTGATAGACAGTTGAAATTTTGCTTTGTTGCCGCTTTTACAATCTACTACTACTACAACAGCCTAATTACGGCCCACTGCTGGGCACAGGCCTCCTCTCATCGCGAGAGGGCTGGGCTATAGACCCCACGCGGGCCCAGTGCGGATTGGGGACTTCACACACATCCTTGAATTTACTTCGCAGATGCGAGAATTATTTATGCTTTTACAATAAATAATAAAAAATAGAATAAAATAAATATGTATTCAAGGGGACTCATTTCATTTTCATCTTCCATTCAGACTCCCATACAACAAACGTGTTTTTTTGCCGTTTTTATAGATGTATAGATGATAGTACGGAACCCTTCGTGCGCGGGTCCGACTCGCACTTGGCCTGTTTTTTTCATGTTTTCAAACTGACTACCAGGCAGACGGCCCACCTGGTGGTAAGACCTGATGGTAAGGCACCTGTAATACCAAAGGCAAACAAAAATGCGTTGCTGGTCTCATGTACGTACTCTATATTTGATTAAATCTTTTTTAAAAGGTCCCAAATTTACATATTACCATACCAAAAGTAAGGCAAACAGTCTATAATTACCTTGTCTTGATATGACATACCTACAATGTACTACATGCCAAATTTCAGCTTTCTTCGACTAGTAGTTTCGGCTGTGCGTAGTCTGTTGTCGCTCCATCTTGTTGGAGGCCTACCGACAGCTCGTCTCCCGGTTCGCGAACGCCACTCGAGAACCTTCCGGCCCCATCGGCCATCAGTCCTGCGAGCAATGAAGATCGCGGGAAACCGGTGGAAGCCTTAGCACAGGACCGGTCTGAGTGGCCAGCCTTGGGGGAGGCCTATGTCCAGCAGTGGTCGTCTTTCGGCTGAAATGATGATGATGATAATGATGTAGTCTGTCAGTCACTCAATCGATCAGTTATTATCATACTAGTAAAAATAGTACATTATTGCAGAGGCCGCCAAGTAGCGCATTGCCGGACGAGTCAGTTAGAACGAGTCAGTTCTATTAGTACGAGTCCGGCAATCGCAATTGCGGCCGAGGTATATATAATGCTTTTCTCAAACAGCGAGGAAATACGTAAGGTCAGTCGGGGCAAGTGCGCCAGGATGGGATAAGTGCACCTAACATAAATATATCGAAACCTATAAATATTACTCAACTAGTAGTTGGCTGTTTACAATACATAGGGGCGAAATAAATTTAGGCGCACTTACCCCACATCAGTATTTACTACTTCCATGATCGTGGATGATTTGGCCATGGAAGTTGTAGGTACTTATTACATCCATGGATTTGTCAGTTTCGGGGCAAGTGCGCCAGGATGGGGTAAGTGCGCCTAACATAAATATATCGAAACCTACAAATATTACTCAACTAGTAGTTGGCTGTTTACAAGGCATACGGGCGAAATAAATTTAGGCGCACTTACCCCTCATCAGTATTTACTACTTCCATGATCGTGGATGATTTGGCCATAGAAGTTGTACTTATTACCTCCATGGATTTGTCAGTTTCTCTACAGAGGTGTCTCAAATAGCAAGCGAATTAAAAAAAACACACACACAACAATAATGTTTTTGCTGGCCAAGGCCGGCAATGGACAGCCTCGCGTCTTCTTTTTTTGAAAGTAACACGAACATTTCCGAGCATGTTTGAGAAAAAACTTATTATTATACCTAGCTTTATTGCCGTGATAGCCTAGTGGTTGGACGCACCGTCTCTCATGCATTCGTGGGTTTAATATAAATGCGCTGAGCCAATGGCTAATAGCCTCCTTGGTAGTGTTATGTAATTTGTTGTTATGGTGATGTATAACTATAAAGACCTGGGCGACCTTTGCTCGGTTAGCTAAAACCGAGTTTTCTCAAATATGAGACCTAACTAGATCGATTTGTCGCCCCCGTAAAAACCCCATTTCCCAAATTTCGTCCACATCGTTAGATTGGAGCCGTTTTTGAGATCGCTCGAATAAATAAAAAACCGGCCAAGAAGCGAGTTAAACTCGCATGGAGAGGGTTCCGACCCTTGATTATTTTCAATGACGTCATTTTCAAACCGTTTCACAGGATAAGCTCCTTTATTATATGATATATTTCAAATATTATGGACTTCTTAATAATTTTCCTGTAATCTATAGGTCAATAACTATCCTCCGCATTTTTTCCTAAATTTTAGGTCCAGTAGTTTGGGAGATAAGGGGTGGGGGGGGGGGGTCATTTTTCGCCTATTTTCTTTAATAACTTGAAAAGTATTGACCAAAAAAGAAATGAAAAAATATATATATTTGAGACCCTCATTATAAGTACTTTCATTTGATATGTCACACGATATACGACTACTCGTAGTTTGAAAAACTTCATTAATATTTTTTCAAATTTAGGGTCTATGTTTAAAATTCATTTATTATCGTTACACGTCCGTCTTTGGGTCACAAATTTACATATACGTGCCAAATTTCAACTTAATCGGTCCAGTAGTTTCGGAGAAAATCGACTGTGACGGACGGACAGACACACGAGTGATCCTATAAGGGTTCCTTTTTTAGCTCTTGAGGTTCGGAACCCTAAAAAATAAAGAAATAAACAGAGAAATAAAGAAATAAACATGAACATGAATAAAGTTTTAATCAATCAATAAATCAGAAATATACAAGATTAGCGCATTTAAAGAATAAGATTTTGGAAAAAAGGCTTGAGTTTCTAGTCTCAGTATAAAAACGGAGTATACCTAACAATTATTTTAGCACCGCGAAACTACTTCGTGACCTCGCGACTTCGCAACTTTAACTTTGCCCATTAATTCACCCTTATTGCGTTTGTGCACGGATTGTTATTGAGTGACCTGGTTACTAGGGAGGGTTGTAAAGTCAAGCCCGGGGTAAATAAACAAACATTTTTGTTTTAGGAACTTATTTCTATCTACTACTACTACTACAACCTATTTACGGCCCACTGCTGGGCACAGGCCTCCTCTCATCACGAGAGGGTTTGGGCTATAGTCCCCACGCGGGCCCAATGAGGATTGAGGACTTAACACAAATCTTTGAAATACTTCGCAAATGCGCGCAAGTTTCCTTCACCGAAAAGCTCAGTGGTAATTTCAAATAGAATTTCGCACAAAAGTGAATTTAGAGGTGCGAGCCGGAATCGAGTCCCCGACCCTGTGCATGAGAGGAGGCACCACGGCTCCGCTTACTTAAATAAATTTAATGTTCCAATGAGTCCATTGTGAAGTCCCCAATCCGCACTGGGCCCGCGTGGGGACTATAGCCCAAACCCTCTCGTGATGAGAGGAGGCCTGTGCCCAGCAGTGGGCCGTAAATAGGCTGTTGTAGTAGTAGTAGGAGAGTCCATTGTGTGGAGATCTCATCATCATCATCGAGGTCGAAAAACGTCCAAATGCCGAACAAAGCTTTCCACCGAACGTATTTCCAATGTTCCCTTTTCCGTTAAATATAAATAAAAAAAATCGTATCTGCTTACCCCGTTTTGGGCCAACAGTCGTGTGCATATGGAATGCAACTCATTGCAACAACAATTGCACATTAGGAGGGATTTACTGTATTTAACAACGGATCCTCCATTTGGTGTAAAACCATAAAACTTTAATACCAAACTCGCAATTCAAAGAAACCAATAAAATCTCCTTTAGAAGTTCACAATAAGATTGAAAGGCCGAAAATATTATTTTTATGATCGTTGTAAAAAATGCGGTTAAGTATGTCTTGAGTTAAATAAACGAGGGTTCTGCATAAATTAAAAATTGGAGTTAATTCGCTATTACTTAAAACCTGTGTTTTATTGACCGAGTTAATTTTCTTTGCCATTCGTTCATTGTTTTACTGACATAGATAGGTAATAGAAACTGTTAAGGAAGCACATCTAGTAAGCAGTGCATTCCTGCAGTTCTATATCCATGTGATTTATATCTGTGTTTAGGTTACTATGGATTTGTGAGTTGTCAAAACGTAATAAAAATAATAATGCAACCAATTTCCACTGCGCTTATAATTTGTTCACTTTAATATGGTAGCAGAGCGCTAAAATTCGATTAATTCGATTTATTGAACACTGTAAATAAGTGTAATTGATGTTTCTATAAAGAACAAAGGTTCGGAAAGAGTTAAAACATGTCTGTTAAACTCGACATACGGCCGTTCAATGGAACCAATTGGACAACTTGGAAATTTCAAATGTTGATGCTGCTGAAGACCCATGTTGGGGCTATGGAAGCCCTACAAGGAACTCTTGCAAAGCCGAAACCTCCAAGTACAGATGCTCAACCGGGAGACATAACCAGGTACAAGAACGAATATGATTCTTATCAAAAAATCGATAACACAGCATTCTTATTACTAACTACAAATATGACAGAAGAAATGCTCGTAAAAGTAATGCGTTTTAGTACAGCTAAAGAAGCGTGGGATGAATTAAACCGGCTTTTTGAAAGAGTATCAAAGGATAGATTCTATGATGTGTGTATGCAGTTCTTCGGTTACAAGTTTGATCCTAATCATGATATGGGGACTAATTTGACGACAGTGAAGAATTTATGGCACGAAGTTAATTTGATGTTGACAGAGCAGAACAAGAGTACGCTACCAGAAATGTTGTTGATATGTAAAGTCATGCATTCTCTACCTGACGAGTACTTCAACTTCAAATCTAGTTGGGCTCTAATGTCTGTACAAGATCACAACATAGAAAATCTGACTACTCAACTGTGTGCGCATGAAAGATCGCTAAATGAGAAAAATTCGGGTGACAGCGAAAGTAACAATGAACTTTTTATGGTACGAAATGCGAAACGTTATGAAAAGCATGCACAAAACAAGAAGAAAATGAAGAAATGTAACTACTGTGGAGAAGGTTTTCACAAAGTCAGATCGTGCAAGAAATGGATAGCGGACGGCAGACCTCCAAAGCCTCCAAAGCAATCTGTGAATGTAGCGATGGTGAGTGGCCTAGCTCTAGCCTGCAGCGTCGAGGATACTGACAAAGATTCGTGGTACGTGGATAATGGAGCGACCAGTCACGTAACCAACAGAAGAGATGTATTTCAATCTTTTGAATACTTTGATGAATCTCATAGAGTTATGACAGCAAACGGTAACGTCATCGAAGCCATTGGTAAAGGGACTGTAAAACTTGAAGCTGACGTTCATAAAGATCTTAAAGAGATAGTAATCCTGACAAATGTATGGTATGTACCAAGCATTCAAAAGAATTTATTCTCTGTCTTAGCTGCGCAAGATACGCTAAGTAATAGTATCTTTCAGTCGAATGCTCTAACATGTGACGTGAAGAATAATGGAAAAGTCATTTTAATCGGAAATCGTAATAAGTATGGCGGCTTATTCAAACTTAATGTTAAAGTGTTGATGCCTCAATTTGCGATAAACCAGTTAACGACATCACAAAACCTTCAACTGTACCATGAACGTCTTGGACACCAAAATAAAAGACATGTAGCAAAACTTATACAAAGAGAGCTTGGAGTGAAACTAGATCCCAGTTCTACTGATATATGTGAAGGCTGCGTCTTGGGTAAGAGCCATAGACAAAAATTTGGTGAAAGACCAAGAGCTAGTAAACCTGGAGAGTTAATTAGCACAGACGTATGCGGACCGTTTCCTTATTCAATCTCGAAGAACAGGTACTATGTTCTATTCAAAGACAACTTCTCTAAATATCGATGGATCTACTTTTTAAAACACAAGTCGGAAGTTCCTGCTCGTTTGAAAGAGTTTCTTGCTGAAGCTAAATCTTCTGGACACGTTGTACAAGAGTTGATGAGCGACAACGGAGGAGAATTTCAAAATGAGCAAATACGCAATACTCTAAGGCAATTCGGGATAAAACAAAGATTTACCATGCCATACACTCCCGAACAGAATGGATCTGCTGAAAGAGAAAATCGTACAATTGTGGAGATGACAAGAACACTTATGTACGCTCATGGCGAGATACCAAATGGTCTATGGGCTGAGATATCTAAAGCTTCTGTTTATATACTAAATAGAACGGGACCAACTCCAATAGACGGAAAATCACCGCATGAGATCTGGTATAACAAAAAGCCAAAAATTGATCATCTGAAAATAATTGGCAGCGAATGTTATGTTCATGTTCCGAAACAGAAACGAACAAGTAAGATAAACAGAAAAGCTGAGAAAGGAATACTCATTGGGTATGATGGTGATGAAGGATATCGTGTTTTTGATGTAAAGAACCTGAAACTCATGAGATCAAGAGATATTGTTTTTAACGAATCGTCTCTATTAGAAAACAGTAAGGTCTACACAGAAGAACCGGAACCTAAACCACAACCAAGTAAAGTTCATGAGCTAGATGTTACATCTACAAGTTCAGAAACTGTTGAAATTGAAGCTCAGCTGCATCCAAATTCAGAACCAAATGAAAGCATAGGAGAATTCCAATCTTTTGATGAAGATGAAATAGATGGAAATAACGATGCGATACAGGAAAACCAAAGTACACCACGCGTCGTCGTAACGAATGATCGAGAACTTCGCGATAGGAGTAAGATTAAACCTCCAAATAGGTTTAGTTTTGACCAGTTCGTCAACGAAACTGCATCTATTCCTGAACCTTCGTCATATAGAGAAGCTTTATGCAATTCTGAAAAGGACAAGTGGATTGAAGCTATGAATAAAGAAATGAGTTCATTACAAGAGAATGCAACTTGGGAATTGACTCAACTTCCTAAGAATAGAAAAGCACTCCGTTGTAAATGGGTATACAAAATAAAAACATGCCCTGATGGTACTGTTGATAAATATAAAGCCCGATTAGTAGCTATAGGCTATTCACAAAAGAAAGGTATAGACTATGAGAAGACATTTAGTCCTGTTGCAAAAATGAGCACCATCAGAATCCTACTTAGTATTGCTGCAAATGAAGGGTTAGCTTTGAAGCAATTTGATGTATCTACAGCATTTCTATACGGATCTGTTAAAGAAGAGATTTTCATGCGACAACCAGATGGATATGACGATGGTACTGGGCGTGTATGCAAATTAAAAAGAAGCTTATATGGGTTAAAACAGGCCCCTAAATGTTGGAATGAGTGTATACATAATTTTCTGATGGAGTCAGGTTTCATTCAAACTGAAGCAGATCCCTGCCTTTATGTAAGAGAACGAGGACAAAAGAAAATACTGCTTGGGCTCTATGTCGATGACGGGCTAGTTGCTGCGACATACCAAAAGGAAGCAGATAATTTCATTGAAAACGAACTAAAGAGACGTTTCAAAATAACAACAAAATTACCGTCTTATTTTCTTGGTCTAGAGATAGAGCGACACAATGATGGCTCAATTAAATTGCATCAAGCCGCATATACTAGAAAACTGTTAGAAAAGTTTGGGATGAGCGATTGCAAAGTTGTTGGAACGCCTATAATTAAAGATTCCGAAAAAGGAACGGAGGAAGAAGTAGAAAGTCTAACCAGTCTCTTTCCTTACAGACAAGCGGTTGGATCTTTGGCCTACCTAATGGTTGGGACAAGACCCGATATTGCTTATGCAGTCGGTGTGGTCTCAAGGAACTTAGATAAACCCACCAAGAAAAATGTTCTGCAAGTAAAGCGAATATTTCGGTACCTGAAAGGAACTACAGATGTTGGACTTGAATACAAGAAAAATGACAAACGCCTTGTATGCTATAGTGACGCGGATCACGGAGGTGACGACACGAGCGGGTGCTCTACGAGCGGCGTGCTATGCCTGTACGCTGGATCAGCCATATCCTGGCGAAGTACAAAACAGACCTCCGTTGCACTCTCATCCACTGAAGCCGAGATAGTGGCCGCTAGTGAGGCTTGTCGTGAAATAGTATGGCTCAAGAGATTATTCCAAAATCTAAATACAGATCTTGGTAAGCCCACCTTATTGATTGACAATGAATCTGCAATCAAACTCGCAGAGAATCATCCAAACGAACAGCATCGCAAAACGAAGCACATAAAGTTGAAGCACTTTTATGTACGTCAATGCGTCGCAGAAGGAGAGCTTACCATTGAGCAAGTACCAACAAAAGAACAACTTGCTGATATTCTCACGAAACCAGTTTTCAAGCCAAGATTGGTCAAACTATGTGAAGAATTTGGTTTGAAAAAAGGGAGGGAATGTTAAGGAAGCACATCTAGTAAGCAGTGCATTCCTGCAGTTCTATATCCATGTGATTTATATCTGTGTTTAGGTTACTATGGATTTGTGAGTTGTCAAAACGTAATAAAAATAATAATGCAACCAATTTCCACTGCGCTTATAAAACGTAATAAAAATAATAATGCAACCAATTTCCACTGCGCTTATAATTTGTTCACTTTAATAGAAACAACAAGGCAAAAAAGCTAAATAAAATTCAGTAAAGATAATAGTTAAGTAGGTAGATATCAATTCTTTTTCTAATTCGAGATATGAGACCACTCTGGCGGACACTTGCCAAAAAACAAATGACGAAACGACAGTAAAAATAAATACATTTCAATACTTTATCTCTACACGAAACATTAAGCCGTCGATTGAATAGTACATTATTGCAGAGGCCGCCAAGTAGCGCATTGCCGGACGAGTCAGTTAGAAGGCTGAGCGAAGCGAAGCCTTCTATTAGTACGAGTCCGGCAATCGCAATTGCGGCCGAGGTATATATAATGCTTTTCTCAAACAGCGAGGAAATACGTAAGGTCAGTCGGGGCAAGTGCGCCAGGATGGGGTAAGTGCGCCTAACATAAATAATTATATCGAAACCTATAACTATTACTCAACTAGTAGTTGGATGTTTACAAGGCATAGGGGCGAAATAAATTTAGGCGCACTTACCCCACATCAGTATTTACTACTTCCATGATCGTGGATGATTTGGCCATGGAAGTTGTACTTATTACCTCCATGCATTTGTCAGTTTCGGGGCAAGTGCGCCAGGATGGGGTAAGTGCGCCTAACATAAATATATCGAAACCTATAAATAGTACTCAACTAGTAGTTGACTGTTTACAAGGCATAGGCGCGAAATAAATTTAGGCGCACTTACCCCACATCAGTATTTACTACTTCCATGATCGTGGATGATTTGGCCATGGAAGTTGTACTTATTACCTCCATCGATTTGTCAGTTTCTAGAGGTGTCTCAAATAGCAAGCGAATTAAAAAAAGACACACGACAATAATGTTTTTGCTGGCCAAGGCCGGCAATGGACAGCCTCGCGTCTTCTTTTTTTGAAAGTAACACGAACATTTCCGAGCATGTTTGAGAAAAACCCTTTTCCTTGATAATGAATATTACTCGGTTAAGGAATTTTTGCGAATGAGTTGACTGAGAAGTTTTGATTATCATTATTATGATGTATGCCTACTTAATTATTACCTACTTGTTTAGTGTTGTTGTTATTATGTATTATTTTATTGTATATTTTCTGACCCTGACCTCTGACATTATTTTATTTCATTGTAGTATTTAATTTATGACTTTTATTTATTGTACGACGATCATAATCCAATGCCTGTAAATTGAAACTTTTTAATTTATTTGTGACATTGTTTTATGAAATAAATATCTGAACCTGAATCATGAACGCACTCGTAGGTAATTTGAACTTTAAAACCATTTCACGGAAACACGAGACGTCTAACATTGACTCATTAGTAAAAGGTTCCCATTGACCGTTGAACCCTCTCAGTATATCACACGAGTGCATAATGCGCGCTCGTGTGGAGGCATTGCGGCGATAATTCACGCGCTTTTGGCGTTTATCGCTCGATGTCAACGTGAGCCGATCCGTTTTTATGCGCGCGCGCATGCGTGATTCATTATTCGTGCTCCACGCGTTTGTAACGTCAAATTTATACATATATAAGAAGCTTACATAAAATCAATATAAATAAAACTATTCTGTTACTGACTGCCTGACTTATGCCATTTAGGTTCCTTGGGAGGTACAGAGGAGAGGACTACTACTACAGCCTATTTACGGCCCACTGCTGGGCACATCTGAGACTAATTGTTTTTTTCTAAATAGGAAGGGTTGTGCGCCCGTACCTTTTGTCTATTTTTGTATGTCTCTTATACATCGAGGTATTAATAGAAAATAATTTTAAAATAATTAGTCTGTTAGTATACTTATTATGAAGTTACAAGGAGATCGGTCAAGTGGACGCAAACTGGGGGTTGGACGCAAAAGGGCGAAATGACCCTAAGTACATACTAAAATTACATTTTAGGGATGTATAGTCCCTAACCTTTAACTTAAATCTAAGATCTTAGAGATTGTCTTATATTAGGTACAAATTAATAAAAATATTAATTAATGACAGTACTTATCTAAATATATATAAGTATAAAGAATAATAATATTCGCAAATATTTAGAGATTGTATACGTCTCTAGGTATACTAAAGTTGTACACAGTCTCTAAAATTAAATCATACATACAATCTATTAAAAAAGAGTTACGAAATGTACGTACAGTCGAGTTCATTAATATATGATCACTTTTGGACCTTATTACAAGGGAGCAAGGTGTAAAAGTGTGTATATATTGGAGAACTCGACTGTACACCGATTTTAAAGCTTATAATATTTAACGACGACTCATGAAATTATTCACGGTATAAGAATATGAAAAGTTTTAATCCATCATAACTTTGGAAAGCTATAAACCGTCTAAATTATCGACAAGTGATGTTTACTACAAAATATTTGTTGGGTTTAGTTTCTAAAGCCACACTAGCTAAACACTCAATAGTACGCATACATCTCAATGACTACCTACCTACTATACGAATACTCATTCAGACATTTTAAGTTACAGTCAAAATTTGATATACATTATTTTTTGTGCACGATCACTCTTATTTTTGCATTATAAATAATTATAAAAATCTATATCCATATTATCCATATCCATATTATAAATGTCCAATTCATGTCCAAAAAATCCAATTAATATTATAAATGCGAAAGTAACTCTGTCTGTCTGTCTGTTACCTCTTCACGCTTCAATTTGGATGAAATTTGGCATGAAGATAGTTGGAGTCCCGGGAAAGGACTACTTTTTATCCCGGAAAAGCGCATAGTTCCCGCGGGAGCGCGATGACCGAATTACACGTGGGCGAAGTCGCGAGCAGAAGTTGGTATGTAATATAATAATATCTTAGGACATTTCACACATATTAACATAGTCAAACTAAGCGACGCTTGTATAATGGTGCTAGACAGTGATATAAATACTTACTACTACTACTACTACAGCCTATTTGCGTCCCACTGCTGGGCACAGGCCTCCCCTCACCATGATAGGGTTTGGGCTACAGTCCCCACGCGGGCCCAGTGTGGATTGGGGACTTCACACACACAACTTTGAATTAATTCGCAGATGCGTGCAGGTTTCCTCACGATGTTTTCTTTCACCGAAAAGCACAGAGGATAATTTAAACTGAATTTCGCACATAAGTAAACTTAGAGGTGCGAGCCGGAATCGAACCCCCGACCCTCTGCATGAGAGGCGGTAGGTCGAACCACTAGGCCACCACGGCTTCAGCATCAGCTTCTTTTATATAAATACTTATATATAGAGAAATACATACATATATAAAAACTAACCATAGTAATAAAAACTAAACCAACCAGAGACTACGAACCCCCGACTCTCTGCAGGGAAGCCCAAAACCAACCACAATGCTATAAATAGGGGAGACGACAACTTTTTTTTTCTTAGTCTATCAGGAAGATTATTGAAAAGTATTGGACACGTATTTTTTCTTTTTTCCCGTAATCAAACTTATACGGAGATATATTGAGTTGAAAAGTCGCGTGACGTCACGGTTAGGTACGATTTATACCTAACGGTGACGTAGTTAGCCCCCACTCTCCAACTTTAATGCGTTTTAACTAAGTCATTCTTTGTTAATTTGATAAAACAAAAAATACGTGTCTAATATTTTTTTATTATCTAACTGACGGACTAATTAGAATTTCGATTTCTTCACCCTGTCGTCATCCCTATTGTAATCCTACGGATTTCACAAGCTCATCTACTGTAAAAACCGGTATTAGCAAGTTAAGAACAAACACACATGAAAGTAAAGCTATAGAAGTTGTAATGATCAATAAATTGTGAATAAACACCAACTCCCTATACATTGTTTTCACCCCAGGGCTATTCGAAATCCGCCCCTTTCATCCTTGAATACTATTCCCACGAATAAAATATACAATAGAGCTTATACATTATAGACAACTAGATAATCTCCTGATGCGTAAAGTGTTCGGTTGACAGTCGTTAATTTTATGATTTTATTGCCTTAAACGTCGTAACTAAGACCGTGTGACGTCACTCGCGGTTAAACAGTGGTAAATATTACATACATTGAATGAGCTTAAGAGGGTTTACTCGGAAAGTTGGCAACGTCGCAAATAGCTGTCAAATATTTTGCTGTTTTCATTAATTTCTGAATATTACTGAATGAAAACATGAATTATCGCTCTATGGTAAAATAAAACATTAAGTGTGGATTGCAACAGTTATCATAGGAACACGAAGTTTTTAGTATTATGGAAGTAGTTTTTGAAAACTTTCCATCGCAGTTTCCATGCATTTCAGTGTAATTTATTTATTTATTTATTTATTCACAAATTAATTTACACGGCATTACAGGTGAACTAAGGCGCCGAGACTATCATTTGAATGCCTAACCAACAAATATAAAACGAGACGCGTCATTCAACCATAGAATGATATTTTCCTTCTTATTCAGCAATATTGAGAAATTAATAAAAACGGCGAATCATTTGACAGCTGTATGCGACGTTGCCAACTTTCGGGATAAACACCCTCTTCACCGCGATTAGTCTCATAATAAATTTCTCCCATTTTACTTAAGGGGCTGAATACTATAGATAATGGTTATCAACCGATGTAAGTAAAATGATATTCAAGACTACCTGATAGGTTCATTTTTGTGTTTATAAAAATAATAATTACAATACAAGTGAAAACTAACTCTGTTACTTATCGTTAAGGCTTTATACGCTGTAAATTTTTTTTAGTAAAATTTCTTACAGAAGCGGATTAAATTACACTTAGTTTGTTGTATTATTTTACCCTTATAAATGTTATTAAAAAGAGAACCTGTCTATAAATTAACTTTTTCATACATAATGTAACAGTGAAGCCTACTTTGGCCCTTAAGAGGTGCTTAGTCTGAATTTACAGTCGTCTAAATTGTCTAAATATTAAAAATATACATATAAACTGTCAATACTGTACATAAGTGTGCAGTCGTTTAACAAAATGTTTAGTCATGTATTATGTAACATTTCTAAGTTCATATTGCATCTTAATGGTATTGACCCTTGGAGACTATTCATCTCTAAGATCTTAGATTTAAGTTGAAGTTAGGGACTATACATCCCTTCAATGTAATTGTAGTACGTACCGATATGTATATTTTATACATGTAATGTAAATGTTATAACTATGTGTAAATTTTGAAAAAAGGCCTTCTGCTTGAGTTTGTTGCGGCGCTTCTTCTCAAGCAATGGGTCCAGGAAGCGCTAGTAAATTCTTTTCTGACGTGTAAAAGTGCCCCAATGTGGCCAATTTGCTGAATAAATGATTGAATTTTGAATTTTTGAATTGAATTTTGAATTTTTTGAATTTACAAACGAATACATAATTATGTAAAATTGTTTTGCAATCATATTCCAATTGAATTTAGAAAAAAAACAGGTAGTTAGTTTTAATTGTATTTGTTTTTTTTAGTTTTACGCTGTTTGATTTAAAAAATACAAAAACTTATAATAGATATTAAACATTAAATACTCAATGTTGAGAATAAGAGATTGTCTCATTTTTAATGGTTTGCAAACGATCCCACAGGCCACCTATTGATTGATTCATTCACTATAGCACATGGACAGGACATAAATAATCATAATATCATAAGATTACGACAACCTTCACAATCATTATGAATCTAACTGACTGATCGAAATTTGAAGATCCATTAAACCTAAGTACCTCCTAAACAATACTGCTTTTAAATTTAGCACAGATTCTTTGACAGCACTAAGAGAAGATTTTTGAGAATGAATTTCTTAATACGAGTATTATGGACTTTTCAGTGTACATACTACTACTACTACTACTACAACAGCCTATTTACGGCCCACTGCTGGGCACAGGTGTCCTCTCATCACGAGAGGGTTGGGCTATAGTCCCCACGCGGGCCCAGTGCGGATTGGGGACTTCACACTCTTCTTCTTGCTGGCGCCATCTTCTAACGAAGTTTCGCGATCATCGTGGCTATTTGCACTTTTGACGCAGCTGATTCCAACGGAAAACTTCACACACATCCTTGAATTACTTCGCAGATGTGTGCATGTTCCCTCAAGATGTTTTCCTTCACCGAAAAGCTCAGTGGTTTTAAATTGAATTTCGCACATAAATAATTTCAGAGGTGCGAGCCGGATTTGAACCCGCGACCCTCTGCATGAGGTAGGTCAAACCACTGAGCCACCACGGCTGTAGTGTAGTGTAGACTGTAGTGTGCTACATAGTTCCACGCAAAATGTTGTTAGTACCTAAATGAAATTTCTTGATGCTGACTTGCTAGACCCATTGACTCCATACTAAACTAACCCTCGCATGCTCACCCCGAAAATAATCTTCAAATGCTCGGAATAAAACATCCTACCCTACAATAGCCCTTACGATATATTAAAATGGCTCGCACATACCATAAACACGCGCAGATATACTTCCCCACATTATCTTATACGGGATGTATATGTGGATAATATGAAAGTATGTTTGTTTACGACTTTCATTATGTGATATGAGCGGTGGGTGAAATTGGTCTCTAAATTCGCTCGCACAGGGAGCGGCGTTGTTAAAAATGAAAATTCGTAGTCTTTGAATACGAATTGTAAAAGAATATGAATAGATCTTATTTGGTGGCGCGAATTACCACCATGTGATGGGTTTTGATTTTGCGGTGCACTTTACTTGTGCCTTTCGGTCACGTAGCGCTAATTTGTGTGGACTGTATCTGGTTCTTTAAAACAAACGATAGCTAGCACTGTAACTATGTAACCACCGAATGCAGGGAGCGGTAGCTGCTTTAGGAGCTGGAAAACTGGTCGATGAAATGCAGCTAACCAAGGTAGAAGGCCATGCACACTTACTTGGAAAGTCCTGGAGCGCGTCCCGCCTGCTGGCCAGCGGCTCAATCGTGTACCACAGCACTTCACGGTGATTCACAGCAGTTCAAAGCAGTTCACAGCATAAAACAGCAAATAATTGAAAAAAAAACGATGCAACGTGTGTCGTGTCAGGCGTGCGAGTCGAAACGAGAGACAGATTGATTTTTCCGCTCTCACATAAGATGGAGCCACAGTCGCGCGTGTGACGGCGGCATACAGCAGTGTGCATGTTAGAAAAGGAGAGGTGGCAGGGACGTTTTTCGATGGTTACGATTAAACTTAAAATGAAATCGAACATCCCCCCGGGCTTGAAGGATTCCCTTCAAAAAAAAAGAAAGAATAATAAAGTTAGACTGTGGCTAAAGAATGCGGAAAAACTCAAAATTGATGCTTTATATAAATATGGAAGTATTATAATGAAAATATATATGTATACATAATAATAAGTGTAGTAGGTGTTATAGTGGCAACCCTATTACTGCGTAGGTAAGGGGCAAAGGCGCACAACTGGACGCCGGAGCGTGTTGTTGCGGGTCTTTACCTCCGCGGCGCGGACAATTCCGTCTTTCCCAGGCAAGAGCCGGGTGATGATGCCTAGTGGCCACTGCAGGGGCGGTACGTTGTCGTAGTCGATCAGGACGACCGTTCCTACAGTGATCGGATTCGTAGGAGTGTTCCATTTTTCTCGGCTTTGCAAGTTGTGGAGATATTCAGTCCTGAATCGTTTCCAGAAGGACTGAACGATCGAATCCATTAACGAAAATCGAGTTAGAAGGTGAGTTCGTTCTTGACTCAAATCCGCGGCGGGTAAACCTAACAATGGTGCGGTACAAATAAAATGTGCCGGCGTGAGCGCGGAGGGTTCCGAAGGATCGGAACTTAAGACGTACAGCGGGCGGCTGTTAAGTACAGCCTCAATTTGGTTGAGCACCGTAAGTAACTCTTCGTAAGTCAGAATTTGGGTCCCTACAACGCGGTGCAGATGAGTTTTGATGCACTTTATGTTGCTTTCCCAGATCCCTCCCCAATGCCCCGCGGCGGGCGGGTTCAGGCGCCAGGTTATACGATTTTTCGCGAGTTCATATTGAAAAACCTTATAATAATCGTCAGACTGGAGAAACGTGTGAAGTTCGCTGAGATAGGCTTTAGAGGCGACAAAATTCGTGCCATTGTCGCTGTACAGGACCTGGCACGATCCGCGCCTGGCGATAAATCGTTTGAACGCGTCTAAGAACGACGCTGAGCTTAGAGAGGTAGCGAGTTCGGTATGAATTGCTTTTGTCACAAGACAAATAAAAATGCACAGCCATGCCTTCTGACTACGCACGCCGCGTTTCCTAGTCAGCGTAATCATGAAAGGACCCGCGTAGTCCACACCAGTGTGAGTGAACGCTTTACTTTGCTCAACACGGCATTCCGGAAGATCAGCCATTGTCGGAAAGACAGCCTGTGGTTTAGTGCGAAAGCAAGCGTTGCATTTATGGACGCGGTGACGTACTATACGGCGGCCGGAGAGAATCCAGTATTTTTGAGTCAGTATTGACATGAGAGTCTGTGGACCGGCGTGCAGATTTTCATTGTGATAAAAATCGACAATGAGTTCGACAATATGACCCTTTTTGGGAAGTAAAGCGGGATGTTTGTGATTAAATTCCAGAGAGGAGTTCCTTAAACGTCCACCAACTCGTAGAACGTTTTCCGAGAGAAAAGGGAATAATTTACGCAACGCAGGAGAGCACGATTTACCCTGCTGGATTTTGCGGATTTCCACGGCGAATGCCGTTTGTTGAACCACTTTGACGATGGTCAACTCAGCGGTGTCTAGATCCGAGGCGGTAATTTCGCTATTGCGAGGAAGTCTCTTGATGAATCTTAAAATGAAAACTATGCATTTTAGAAATTTCTGCCATGAAGAGAACCTTTTACTCAAAACGAGAAAAGGATGCTCGGACTCGTCACTAGCCGAGGATACGTGAGAGACGGTCTTCTCCTCAGGCAGGCTCGATGGAGCGGTCGAAACGTCAGAAATGGGCCATTGAGCGATAGGCAATGTGGTCCAATTAGGTCCACTGAACCACAAATCATGGTCCGTCAATGCAGACGGCAGAAGCCCACGCGATAGGCAGTCTGCGGGGTTCTGTGTCCCAGCGACATGATGGAAGTGTTTCGGGTCCAAATTAGTTTGGCACTGTGAAATGCGGTTGGCCACGAAAGTGTTGAACCTGTGCGGTGAAGAACGTACCCAACACAGGGCGACTTCAGAGTCGGAAAATGCGTACACATCGTCAACTGGATGACGTTGTGACAGAGCGTCATAAACAGTGCGTAGTAGTTTCGACATTAGAACAATTGCACAAAGTTCTAATCTGGCGACTGTGATAGTCTTGACAGGTGCGACCTTGGATCTTGAACATACCAGACGGACGACAGGCTCTTGGTCCCCAGTTACGACATGAGTGTATATGACGCAGCCGTAAGCTTTCTCGCTCGCGTCAGAGAACGCCAGAAGTGTCAGCTTGGAGTCTTTCTCAACACCCAAGTGACGAGAGAACCTCAGAGATGAAATAAGCGGAAGTTCACTAACGAACTGATGCCACAAATTTAAGATGTGATGTGGGGGCAATTCATCCCAATCCATCTTTAAAATCCATAACTCCTTGATCAGCAATTTGGAGTAAAGGATGACGGGGCCGACAAGGCCGAGGACGTCATATAAGCGGGCGGTGGCAGATAAAATGGCACGTTTAGTGCCGGTGAGCTGCGGCGGAGAAACGAAGAAGACGAAATCGTCAGAACCGGGATGCCATTGGAGGCCGAGAATTTTAAAGGTGCTGTCGTCGTCGAAAGAGACTGCTTTAGGCTGGCGGTGAGATGCGGGAATGTGATCTAGCAACTGCGGGGAGTTGCTAGTCCATTTGACTAAGTCGAAACCACCAGCCTTGAAAAGTCCGATGAGTTGAGTTGCTGTCGCTACTGCTTCCTCCGGAGAAGAAGCAGAGGAAGCCAGATCATCCATGTAGACGTCTCTCTCGACGACGTCAGCGGCGAGCGGGAACCGCTCCCTCTCGTCTGACGCGAGCTGTCGCAGAGTGCGGAGTGCGAGGAAAGGAGACGACCGAAGGCCAAAAGTGACTCGGTTGAACTCATAAGTGTCCAATGGATCGTCTGGCGAAAAGCGATATAAGATTCGCTGGAAGTTGCGGTGCGGGGGGTGTACTTCTATGCACAAGTACATTTGCCGAACGTCGGCGAAAAATGCGATGCGGAAAATGCGGACATTCAAAAGAATGTGGAAAATGTCTGCTTGAAGATTGCAGCCGGTGTGAAGAATGTCATTTAATGACAGGCCACTATCAGTCTTGGCGCTGCCATCGAGGACGAGACGTAACTTGGTGGTAGTTTTGTCATTACGAATGACGGGATGATGCGGTAAGTAAAAACCTGGCGTAAGGCACGCTTCAGGTGGGACCAAGGAAATGATACCCTTGTCAAGGTAATCGCGAATAACTTCGTTGTACTTATCGCGTAAATCGGCCGACCGTGAAAACCTATTTTCGAGCATTAAGAATCTCCTTTTAGCGGTAGCAAACGAGTTGCCTAAGTCATCTGGACTTTGTTTGAACGGTAAGTCAACGGCATAAGAACCATTTTCTTTACGCGTGGTAGTGGAAGTGAATATTTCCTCACAGACTTCATCATCTGGACTTAAGACCATTTTAGAAGGGACTTCTTCTAAACACCAAAACTTTTCCAAAGTCTGATTGAGCGGTTCATGCGTAAGCGTGCAAAAGGCACGAGAAACGCGCGGCGGTGACGTCACGGAGGCGTCGCCCATGACGACGTAGCCCAGAGTCGTTTCCAAGGCGGAAGGGAGACCGTCGTAGCGAATTTTGTCAGCTAATAAAATTTCACAAAATATATTAACCCCCAAAAGTAGATCAATAGGCCCAGGTTCATTAAAGGTGTCGTCCGCTAGCGGAATACTAGCAAAGCATGCCAGCGCGGACAGCTCGACCCGCGAGTCGGGGAGCTGCGAGGTGATCTGTTCCACCACGAGAGGTTGGATGCAGTACGCGTGATCATCCTCGAAACGAGACGAGAAGCTTACATTAGACACCCCTATTATTTTTTGCGAGGTGCCGCCGATACCTTGGACCTTAGTGAAACGACTCTGTGTCGATATCGGAAGTGAAAGAAGTTCACAGCAGGAGCGCGATATATAGTCGCTTTGTGAACCGGGGTCAATAAGTGCCCGAACGTAATGAATATTACCTGACTTATCCTGCACTTTTACCTTCGCAGTGCCTAAAAGTGATGTTTTGTGACTTGAAATGCATTGACGATCATTACAGATATTATTGCCGGAGGCAAGATGATTCAATGTGGATTTGGACTGCGATGGAATATCGACCTTATTTACTTGATGTTGCGGTTGAAAACTGCTCGACGGAACGTTATTGTTTACCAGTTGCACAGATGGTGCACTAAGGCAGCGGTCTGAGCGACAAGCGGCAGCGGGCTGCATTAAATTATTTGAAGATGAGTCCAAAGTTGGACTATTATTATTAGGTTTCGGTGGCGGATTAAAATGCAACAATGTATGATGCCGTGCAGCACAGATACTGCAATTGCGCTGAGAAGTACATGCGGAAAATTTATGTTTGCAACTAAGACAATTGTTACAAATTGAATTTGTTTTGACGAAATTATATCTTTCATGCGGAGTCATTTTTAGAAAGTGCGGACATTGATATAAATGTTCATGTTTGTTAGTCTTACATAATAAACAAACCGAACTTGAACTTTGTTTAGTATTAACGAAAGTCCTTGTGGACGTGTCTTTAGGAACAGGAAAATTCTTGTTTTTGTTTGACGATTTGTGTTGCGCTATCGCCACGGGCGGTTTATTTATAGATCGGGATAAAACCTTACTATGATCTTTTACGAATTCGATAAGACTTGCATAAGTTGGACACTTTTCCTTGCGGTTAAACATTTCAAATAAATTAATTGATTCCGTATCCAATTTTTGCAGTCCTATATGCAAAAACAAGAAATCCGCTACATCTTCTAACTTTAACTGTTTTAACGCCTTTACTGAGGCATCAAAATGGCACAAAAATGCTTCCAAGCCGTCCGCGGAATTACTAGTGAGAGGTTTGAAGCTTAACAGCTGATTGACGTAGTCAGCGGCCAGAGCGCGCTTGTCTTCGTACTTATCGATCAGCGCTTGCCAAATAATGGGATAATTATCCGCGGTCGCCGGGAGCCCCGCGCAGGCGGCGGCGGCCGGACCGGTCAGCTTGCCGACTAGGAACTGGACTCGTTCACTGTCCGTCAGACGCGGATTCTTGTGGATTACGCTTTTGAATTGTTGATAGAACAATGGCCAATTACGAATTTCACCATTAAATGATAATAAATCTATTTTAGGTAATTTATGACTGACGGACGATTGAGGAAGATCATGATGCGTAGGCGCAATGTTTACATGTTGTTGCATGTCGGAGTAGGTGCGTTTGATTTGACAATACATCTCCTCAAACGCGATCCAGGACTGATAATTAACAGTAGCGGTTGGTTTAGATGTTAAAATAAGCGAATTATACGAGTCTAAAATGCGCTCGAAGTCGGATCTCAATTGATCTATATTTACTACATTATTCATGAATGTTTTACGCTGAATTTCATCTTCGTGCGCCTTTTGAGACAAGGTATAAATATTTTGTAAGCGAGTAAAGAATGCGTTGCGTTTGGACTCTAAAATAATAAGCTCGCCTGACACAATAGAATCAGAATCTTTTTCACCCTTAGTACTCATTTTGAAATATTCGGAATCTCAAATATGAATAGTAGGTACGTAATTCTAAGCGGAAAGAAAAATTTGCTAATTAAATCGCGTAGCGATCACGAGTAATGAATAACTCTTATTATACAAAGTCGGTTAAGCGTTCTCCGCGCGCTAGGGCCGGCGCGGTAGAACACAAAACAGATAGCGAAGAATGCGGGTAGCTGAGAAATAGTAGCCGAGAAGAATGGAATCTTCGATAATTTTATGAGAAATATGCGAACACGTAATTGTATGCTGTAATTACGTACTTTATGTCGATATGCGGGAAATAAATAAATGAAGTAGCTGTTTAGGTGCGGGATAGAAAATGAAAAATAACAACTATTTCGATAAATCGAACATAAATCACGCTATTAACGCTTTGTTACGTGAATAAACTTGAAATTAAATGTACATAGATTGCGGTGAAATGCGAAAGTATATATAAATATGGTGCGAATGTGTGAAATTATGTGAGAAAAATTTAGAATGTATGTATTTAGACGAGAAAAAGCATCAAATTTATGTGTTTATCTGCTGATTGAACGAATAAATTATGATGTATACGGTTCGAAGTGACCAAAAAATATGGTGGCGCGAATTACCACCATGTGATGGGTTTTGATTTTGCGGTGCACTTTACTTGTGCCTTTCGGTCACGTAGCGCTAATTTGTGTGGACTGTATCTGGTTCTTTAAAACAAACGATAGCTAGCACTGTAACTATGTAACCACCGAATGCAGGGAGCGGTAGCTGCTTTAGGAGCTGGAAAACTGGTCGATGAAATGCAGCTAACCAAGGTAGAAGGCCATGCACACTTACTTGGAAAGTCCTGGAGCGCGTCCCGCCTGCTGGCCAGCGGCTCAATCGTGTACCACAGCACTTCACGGTGATTCACAGCAGTTCAAAGCAGTTCACAGCATAAAACAGCAAATAATTGAAAAAAAAACGATGCAACGTGTGTCGTGTCAGGCGTGCGAGTCGAAACGAGAGACAGATTGATTTTTCCGCTCTCACATAAGATGGAGCCACAGTCGCGCGTGTGACGGCGGCATACAGCAGTGTGCATGTTAGAAAAGGAGAGGTGGCAGGGACGTTTTTCGATGGTTACGATTAAACTTAAAATGAAATCGAACATTATTTCTAGACTTGATATTTTTTAAAGTTCAAGTAATTTAGGGTTTCGGTGATAGATATACTTACTTAAGTTAAGAATTAAATTAAGACATTTTATACTTTCTTTTATACATTTATATATAACACCAACTTGAAGTAACATTTTATAGCAATATTTGGATGTTTCGTTTACAAGCCAAAGGTTGAACAATCTGTTATAGAATTCTTCAAAATAATACTGGGTCTAGAGTTTATACAACAATGTTGAAATATTTTGAAAACGGGTTAAATCAAATTACTCTGTTTTATGTCTGAATGATCTAACATCTCATTATTTTAATTATATTTTAGAGGTACACTGTATCACTGTATGCAAATTCACACTGAAATACGACTGTAATAACTTTTCACTACTACTACTACTACTACAGTCTATTTGCCTATGATGATGATGATGCGTGCAGGTATCCTCACGATGTTTTCCTTCACCGAAAAGCTCATGGTAAATTCGAATTGAATTTCGCACGAAAGTAAACTTAGAGGTGCGAGCCGGAATCGAACCCCCGACCCTCGGCATGAGAGGCGGTAGGTCGAACCACTAGGCCACCATGGGTTTTTAAACCTTTTAACTATTGGACCATAAACCTGAACTACCCGTCGTCCTAAACCAGTAAATTACAATATTATACAAGTTTATTATCATTTTATTTTAACTCGCGACTCAGTTTTTCAAGTTTCTTCCATAAGTATGAATAATTTAACTCTTAAAGATTGTAGGTGCTGATTTGGGTGAACAACACGGGTTTAAGCCGAAATAAAGCGGATTAACCCAAAAAGCAACGTTTACTAGGATTTACATGATTCAATCATTTATTTAGCAAATTGGCCACATAGGGGCACTTTTACAAGTCAGAAAAGAATTTACCAGCGCTTCCTAGTCCCATTGCTTGAGAAGAAGCGCCGCAATGATGATGATGATGATGATGATGATAGGTACGTATTAAAATTACATTATAGGGATGTATAGTCCCTAACATAAACTTAAATTTAAAATCTTAAGAGATGTAGTCTCCAAGGGTCCAGAAAAAACATATATACGCGTATATGGAGATGGCCTCCATTGTCAAATAAATATAAATTCCATAGATGTCGACAATCTCAAAATGTCAATAAATAATGAAATACATCATGTATAAAAGAGTTCATTAATACATGTCAATAAGAACATGATGAGGTCTCTCGCTTAATATTAAATTAAATTGTATAATGTATTACAACAAATGTGACCAAGTCAAAACCACTTTGCTACCGCGATTTATACGGGGTCAAGCAAAACGTTGTTACGATATTTTACCCACAGAATCATTTTTTTTTTTTTTTTTTGGTTTGGTAAAAAAATTATATGAGATTCAGATACCTATCGCTCACACCATCAATCCCACACTGGGCCATACAAAGTTATTTTTACCAACTGAAAAAAATATGTCTCAAAAACATGCTTATGTGGGTAAAATATCGTCATACGTACATATTGTAAATGTCATGTCTGTGCAATTATTTTCTACTCGCTTCTGCCCGCGACTTCGTCCGCGTGGAATTCGTTAACAGCATTCCCGCGGGAACTATGCATGTTTCCAGGATGAAAGTAGCCAATATGTTGACTAGTGCTATAAACAATCCCCATACCAAATTTTGTTGCAATCCGTCCAGTAGTTTTCGAGTTTTACATACATACAGTATTTTTTCTCAAAATCGTTATTTTGTGTTCAGTATCGTTTATATAGTCCCCTCGACTTGATAGTTCATTTTGATTTTCAAGTTTCAGACGCGACTTCTTCTACAGACTTACGAGATTAGTTTCTATTTTAAGGATTCGTTGTTATGTAGGTAGTCAGCCATTTAGTAGACAGCAATGAAGGGTGGTCGCCCGACAAGGTGAAGGTCGTGGGAAACCGTCCCTAGACCTCAGCTCCCTTGGGAGAGATCTATGTTCACCAGAATCTCTAGTATTTTCACTGCACCGGACTTCCAAAATCCAGAACAGAGCGACTTAAACTCGCCTGGAGAAGGTTTCATTCGTCGATTATTTGCTATGATTATTTCTAATACCATGTTTTTTGTAGGTTTCTCTGAGATCTATAGTCAAGAACTAACATCTTTAAAATCGGGTATATGTTTAATAGTACATTACAGACCTAGGGTGGAGAATTCGTAAATGTCCCAGATCGAGGTGAGGGCCATAAATATGCGATCTGGGGCTTTACGAATTACCGCCCGTGGTTTGTCAAAAGTTCTACGTCTTGCCTTGGCCAGGAAGTGTCATTTTCTCTCCGCGTAGCGGACTGAAAATCCCACTTTACGGCCAAGGGTGATGTAAAATTAATTCATTTACATTACTTGTCCGTCTTTGGGTTAAATTGCTACTCAATAGGTCCAGTACTTGCTGAGAAAATTGGCGTTGGCAGACGGACGGACAGACACACGACTAATACTTTAAGGGTTCCGATTTTTCCTCTTGAGTTTCGGAACCCTGAAAACGGCTCTCACCCAGCACCGTTCTTTACGACACGCCCGACATGATTCGTTTATTATTAGTTGCGGGCGATAACGGGCGAGTTACGGCGGAGTGTGCGAGATGACCGCAGCACGCAGGGCAGAGCTGAGGCTTTGTAGACATGACAAGAAAACAAAAAAAACTACAATTTAAAAAAAAACTTGCCTACCTAAAATTTTTAATGCTCATCCAAATGTAAAAATTATTTCGGAAAAATATGCCTCTCTTGAAGCCGTGGTGACCTAGTGGTACGACCTACCGCCTCTCATGCAGAGGGTCAGGGGTTCGATTCCGGGTCGCACCTCTAAGTTTACTTATGTGCGAAATTCTATTTGAATTTACCACAGAGCTTTTCGGTGAAGGAAAACATCGTGGGGAAACCTGCATACATCTGCAAAGTAATTCAAAAGCTGTGTGTGAAGTCCCCAATCCGCACTGGGCCCGCGTGGGGACTATAGCCCAAACCCTCTCGTGATGAGAGGACGCCTGTGCCCAGCAGTGGGACGCAAGTATGACAGTCCTGTATTCTGTAATAGTGTGGGTCTCACCCTAACGTCATTCGTAATGCTGTGTGTTGCAAGTGGTGTATTAAAATAATCCCCGACCCCATGTATTCTGTGAGTGTTACTTTAAATTATTACGTTCATTTGTTTTCAACTTGTTCAATTTTGTGTGCTTAAAAAGTAAATGACAATTGTAATGCGCAAATAATTTATTTTGCATTATAACGGCGAAAATATTTCCTTCATTTTTGTTTTATTGCAATAAAGTGGCAACTCGACTTTGACGTTACGGTGAACGTCACCCGGATCGGCAGACCTTGTTTTCTTAGACCATGTATATTTCCAAACCGTTTGAACGGTAATTCTGATAGTTGCCAGCTCTGTGGAAACACCCTTACTCCTGACGATGATAGTAAACAAAACTGGGCCCTGCGACGGACAAATATTACCTACCCACTGCGGAGAGGGTATAGCACGGCACAACTTAGAAGGCGCGCGGCGAAGCACTTAAGCCGTTGACGCAGATACTATTATTGCTTAATCCACGGGCCTTCTAAGTTGTGTAAACCTGTACGGTATTGTGGGACCTGCCATGCCCACATGTCTGCCTACTGACTGATATATATGATGTTTACTTTTACTTACACCACGACGGCCGGTTTGGTCCAGTTGGTAGTGACCCTGCCTTCTGTTCCGATGGTCGCGGGTTCGAGTCCCGCTCGGGGCAAACTTTGTGTGATGAACACGAATGTTTGTACTTGAGTCATGGATGTTTAGTCTATATATATATATATATATATATATATAAAACAAGAAACTGACTGACTGACTGACTGACTGATCGATCAACACAGAGCCGAAACGACTGGTCGTAGAGAGCTGAAATTTGGCATGCAGGTTCCTTAGGGAACGTAAAGGAGCACTAAGGGAGGATTTCTCGAAATTCCCCCGGGTACGGAAAAAAACGGGATTTTACATTTTACTATTTCTGCGCATACGAAGTTGCGGGGAAAAGCTAGTCTTTATATGTATGTATTTCTCTATATATGTATTTATATCGTTGTCTAGCACCCATAGTACAAGCTTTGCTTAGTCTGGGGCTAGGTCAATATGTGTTGAAATTTCCCAAGATATTTATTTATCAAATTACCTAATAATAGTTTTGCACAGAAAACCACAACCAACGTTTTATAATAAAAGTAACTTAATTAGAAATTACTGTAATAACATCAACGTCAACAAAAACGGTACTTAAAGCCACAAGGCTTAGGAAGTAGTAATTAGATGTAAGTACCTTACCTACTGAAGGTTGTCTCCGAGCTGTGTCATCAAGTGATAGTTTAGTAGTTTAACCCACATTTTATTCGCTGGTATAATTATTAATTTTTGACGTGTAAATTTGCCCGCTTGTAGTAAATGAGTTCACCACTAGAGGCGCTGGAGTTGCGTAAGGTGCAGTGTTGCCAATTTAGCACATCCATACAACAGCCTATTTACGGCCCACTGCTGGGCAAAGGCCTCCTCTCATCATGAGAGGGTTTGAGCTATAGTCCCCACATAGGCCCAATTGGGGACTTCGCACACATCCTTGAATTACTTCCAGATGCGTGCAGGTTTGCTCACGATGTTTTCCTTCACCGAAAAGCTCAATGGTAAATTCAAATTGAATTTCGCAAATAAATATTTTTTAGAGGTGCGAGTTGGATTCGAACCCCCGACCCTCTGCATGAGAGGCGGTAGGTCAAACCACTAGGCTACCACAGCTAATGTTATACCTAAAATTGGCTACACTCAGGTCTCGAAAACTTCAAAAGTCACAGTGACATTAACACTATTGTATGGAATGACAACTTTGACATAGATAGCCTCACACGACCAACCGCCGCCAACTTTTTATTTATTTAGAGAGTTGGGTCAAACAGTCCAGTTAGGTAGGTCCAACTTCAAGAAAGAGGTCAATCGTCGAATCCGACTCGGCTGGGCAGCGTTCGGGAAGCTTCGCAGTGTCTTTTCGTCCAAATTACCGCAGTGTCTTAAGTCGAAAGTCTTCGACCAGTGTGTGTTGCCAGTGATGACTTATGGTTCCGAGACGTGGGCGCTTACGATGGGCCTCATAAGAAGGCTCAAGGTCACCCAGAGGGCAATGGAGAGGGCTATGCTCGGGGTTTCTCTGCGTGATAGAATCAAAAATGAGGATATCCGCAGTAGAACTAGGGTCACCGACATAGCCCGAAGAATTGCGAACCTTAAGTGGCAGTGGGCGGGGCACATTGCTCGCAGGACTGATGGCCGATGGGGCAAGAAAGTCCTGGAGTGGCGTCCGCGAACCGGTAGACGAGCTGTCGGTAGGCCTCCAACAAGATGGAGTGACGACCTTGTAAAGGTTGCGGGAACGCGGTGGATGCGAGTGGCACATGACCGGTCTGAGTGGCGCGCCTTGGGGGAGGCCTATGTCCAGCAGTGGACGTCTATCGGCTGAAATGATGATGATGATGATGATGAGAGAGTTGGGGATTCAAGTCTCTGCTAACACCTTCGAGTTTAATTATATGTAAAATTCGAATTTACCGCTGAGTTTTTCAGAGTTCGTTATCCGCAGTGGGCTCGCCTCTGGGGACTATATATTGGCGTATACCGTACACCGCATTGGCGTTTCTGGTACTGTAAATGTCTATATGCGGCTGTAACATTCCAACAGTTAGGCTGTTAGACTGTCTGTCCATTTTTCCGTATCATCATCATCATCATCATCATTTCAGCCGATAGACGTCCACTGCTGGACATAGGCCTCCCCCAAGGCGCGCCACTCAGACCGGTCCTGTGCCACTCGCATCCACCGCGTTCCCGCGACCTTTACAAGGTCGTCACTCCATCTTGTTGGATGCCTACCGACAGCTCGTCTACCGGTTCGCGGACGCCTCTCCAGGACTTTCTTGCCCCATCGACCACAACAAGCATGCTATATATTACCATAACATAACGTCTCGTGATAACAGGAGGCCTGTGCCTTGCAGTGGGACGTAAATAGGCTGTTGTGGGAGTGAAGTCCATATAGTATTGGTAGTCCGTATACTGAGTCCAAATGGTGTCAGCAGACTAACCCAGAGCCTTTCTTAATGAGAGGAGCATTGTACCTTGCAGTGGGGCGCAATTATGCTCCTGCTGTGATGGTAATAATGCAAATGATTTTAAAAACCACAGAATTTTAAAAAGTAATTTGTACTAAATGAAAAAAATGTTGAATGCCTTAATTAGTGTCGACTCCCGACAAAAACGGCTTGATTTTTAAATCGTCAATGGCCGGAGAGCAGAATTACGTAAATTACTGATGCAAATTAATATTTTTTTGCTCCGCGAAATCGTCGAGTCACGAGAACCCGTGAAATTATAACATTCCATGATTTATTGTGGGGAATGTTAAATTGTGGTATTGTGCTGAAGGATTCCGGGGAAATTCGGTGCGTTTTTTGTGAATTTCGAGTTGTCATTCTTTGCTGCGAAGCCTTTTATGCTCGGATAAATTGTTATGCTTTCAACTGTGCAAGATTACTTTTACAATCTTTTTCTTTACAAATACGTCCTTTCGCTACTTGTATGTAATACAGAGTTCATCAATATGTACACACATTTGCATCCTACTCCGTTGCAATAAAAAAAAACACATATAACTCATGATACCGTAATTTTATTTTGTTTTGTATTTCGCCGTCATATTGTATATCTTTTTTTAATTGCTCTTTTTACAACGCTTTTATAAGGTGGTCATCTAACTATATCCATACTAATATTAAAATGTGAAAGTGTGTTTGTTTGTTTGTCATTCCTTCACGTCGCAACGAGTGGATCGATTTGGATGAAATTTGGTATGGAGATAGTTTGAGACCCGGGCAATAACATACGATACTTTCTATTCCGATATTTCCACGGGAACGGGTTTTACACGGACCAAACCAATTTTTCAATACTTCTATAACTATAACTGTCTATATACTACCCGATGATACTATACATAGTATCATCGGGTACGCAAATTCTAAGTAATTTGGTAATTTTGGGACGAAGTTCGCGGGCATCGGCTAGTACTGTATAAACAAATCTTGCAAGCTAAATTTCAGCCACTTCTAAGTTATCGTATTATGATAAAACTTGTATTATGTCGACTGGATGACAATTCAATACAATAATATGGTACCAGCGAGCTGATCTGATGATGGAGCTTGGAGGTGGGCATCGAAAATGTCAAAGCGTTGTTTTTAGTTTTCAAAATTTTGATAATTATTTTATTTAGGAGAAAAATGGTCCCGTCCAAACTGGTGCCCGAGCTGTTCGGGCACCAGTTATAAAGAGGGCGTTCGTTATAAAGAGGCGTTATTGGAACGTATTTTCTAATGTCAGTTTGCTCCATATATTTTGACATATTCTGTTAGACACTGTTCGTCCATATGTTATTACTTATTATAGGTCCATGTATCCAACACACAGCCGGTCTTAAATCTGAATAATGCATTAAACATCCTAAAAAAAAATACCCTCTTGTGTTCAAGGTTTTATAACATTCTTAGCGACCAGCAACAACACCATAAAAAAAGTCAATTAGCTTAGAAACCTGTCGTTTCTTTTAAGAGACATTGTTCTGTGCGATCTCTTGAACCACGGGTCAACTCGTGATCTTGTCCCATACACTATTAGATATCGATTAGAATCGATTTAGAGAAGTTCATTATGTTTTTTTTTTGTTTTGTAGCCCGTTATCGTTAGGAAGTACTTAATGTTTTAGCTTGGCCTCTTGGGTCAAATTAGGGTCAGTACAGACGATTGGAATTTGAAATAAGTGAGTAGGCTAGTATAATCATTAGATGTTATAATGGGACTTTTTTGTATCTTTGTGTTAAATCTGACATAATATAGGATTCTTTTTAACAGTCGCAGGGCGGCAGGGACAGTAGTGATTGTTTTACGACGTGCATTATGACATTATTAATTTATTAGTGTAGACCATGACGGTTGCATTGCTTACAAAATGGTTCTAAATTACGTTATGTTACTTATTAGTTTTTTGACTGGATAACAAAACTCTTAGTTGTTCTAACCATACTTAACGTTACGTTTTTTTCGTAGAATTGATCTATACCTACCTATTACTTCCCTTACACTCTCTTCTGGGATTCAATTGAGTTAGCAAATTACCACCGAGCTTTTCGGTGAAGGAAAACATCGTGAGGAAATCTGCGAAGTAATTCAAGGATGTCTGTGAAGTCGCCAATCCGCACCGGGCCCGCGTGGACTATAGCCCAAACCCTATCGTGATGAGACGAGGCTTGTGCCCAGCAGTGGGTGGTAGGTATATAGGATGTAGTGATGATGATCATGACTTTCTTCTGGAAATGCCCAGAACAAGTCTAGGAGTATCGACGACACCTTTCCACCAAGAAATGCGTCAGTTGTATCCTTTTCTCGACAAAAAGCCACATTTCGTAATCCATATGATTTTTATTTTATTTTAAACTAGCTTCTAGCCTCTTCGCTCGCGTGAAATTCGGTTATCGCGTTCCCACGGGAACTATGCTTTTCTCCGGGATAAAAGTAGCCTATGTCCTTTCCCGGGACCTCAACTATCTCCTAGCCAAATTTCATCGCAATCGGTCCAGCGGTTATAGCACGAAGGAAGAGCTAACAGACCGACAGGTAGACAGAAAGAGTTACTTTCGCATTTATAATAATTAATTAATATGGATAGTATAGTATGGATATTACTTAACATGCAATTTCGAGCTATTCAACCTAGAGATCTTCAAAGAATCTAGAGAAGAATCTAAAGTCCCGCGCCTTCACATTTTAAAACGCTTCAATGTATTTAAAAAGCACCACCAACACTTTCAACACATGTGTGCGTGCTGAGACAGCCATCAACTATGCGTTGAGAGTGTTGGTGGTGCTTTTTAAATAATAATAAAAAAAATTGAGCGTTTTGAAATGTGAAGGCGCGGGACTTTAGATGGTAGAAGATCTCTACCTACACGTAACTAATCTGTTTTGATCATATACGTAAATAATATAGACCCGGTCTAACGTACACGTAATATGTCCCCACTTCCACGGTGTCCAATCCAAAGTTCTGTCACCGAGCGTGCGTGACAATAAGCGTTTTTAAAAAAACTTGTTTCGAAACTGTTTCTCAGTAACTAAAAAATCGTCTGAAAAAATGTGACCCAGCTTTAGTGTCACGATATAAGATTAACTTTGGATTGGACACCAATGAAGTGGGGAAACATGACATGTATCTACGTTAGGCCGGGTCCATACGAAGTATTATTTATGTCTATGGTTTTGATCTTAGTTAATCTAAAAATCATCTCTGCCTTGTATTTCTGCTTCCCGATAGAGTGCATCATAAAAAGGTAGACACCACGAGATCTGACCTTGATATTATGTATTGTTTACGCTATAAATACGCTATTGCCGATAGGAATCGCCGATTAATGGACGAGATTGGAAAGTTTAGAAGATAACTCAAATGTCAGATTATTACGAAGCTATAACTTGTAAATGTATTACAAAAGATGATACACTTGTGAATTACTAGTAGTTAAGAAATAAATAAAAAAAACGTTTAATTTATTTTTGGTTAACATACATTTTTTTTCTGGTTTTGGTTTATGGTTAACATGCATAAAAAATAAAAAAAGATTCCGACGAATGGAGAACCTTCTCTTTTTTTGAAGTCGGTTAAAAATAGTTTACACTGCTGACTAGAATAGGGATGACGACAGGGTGAAGAAATCGAAATTCTAATTAGTTCGTCAGTCAGGTAATAAAAAAATATTAGACACGTATTTTTTGTTTTATCAAATTAACAAAGAATGACTAAGTTAAAACGCATTAAAGTTGGAGAGTGGGGGCGAACTACGTCACCGTTAGGTATAAAGCGTACCTAACTGTGACGTCACGCGACATTTCAACTCAATATATGTCCGTATAAGTTTGATTATGTGAAAAAAGAAAAAATACGTGTCCAATACTTTTCAATAATCTTCCTTAGAGACTAAGAAAAAAAAAGTTGTCGTCATCCCTATAATGAATGTTGAAATTTTTATTCAAAAAATCACAAACCTAGATCAAGATCAGGAGACCAAATGACCGCTACAAAACATTCACGATACACACGACAATTTTCCAAAAACGGACCTTATTTCGACACGTAATAACTGAAAAATATATTTCCCCAAACAGGGAAAACCCGTAGGTAAGGGTTTCCTTTTTTTTGAGTAATAGTCAATGTTGCTCTCGCAAAACTGCTGTAATAAGGGCGTGCCTCACCGATAGATAAGTGCGGTCAACTTTGGGCTTATGAAAGCGTCAGCAGAAAAAATAATTATAATACAATTCGTTCGATAAATATAAATATATCTTGGACATTACTCCCAAACTAAGCAAAGCTTGTACTATGGGTGCTAGACAACAATATAAATACTTATATAGAGAAATACATACACATATAAATACTAAACATCCATGACTCGAGTACAAACATTCGTGTTCATCACACACAGTTTGCCCCGAACGGGACGCGAACCCGCGACCATCAGAACAGAAGGCAGGGTCACTACCAACTGGACCAATCCGGCCGTCAAAAACACGGTATAAGGTTTTATATGCAACTATAATATGTATGTACAACTACTACAACACAACAGCCTATTTGCGTCCCACTGCTGGGCACAGGCCTCCTCTCATCACGAGAGGGTTTCGGCTATAGTCCTCACGCGGGCCCAGTGCGGATTGAGCTGTACCATTATTTGAAAATTATAACTCATATAAAGTTTTAAATCAATAAGCACTTGAAAAAGTTCTATAACTTGTTAATTTTGTTTTTGGTGAGATATCAGGATTTAAAACAAACAAGTTCAGATAAAATGACAACGAAGAAGATAGGTTATAGTAGTATAAGATATACGAAACAAGAATTCTTTACCGTCGTTATAATCATCGAATCTACTAAATTATTGCTTTTAATTCTTTCTACGTTATTGCTTTATGTAGCGCAAAGAGTCACCACTTAGCTTTTCGATGAAGGAAAACATCGTGAGGAAACCTGCACGCATGTGCGAAGTAATTGAAGGATGTGTGTGAAGTCCCCAATCCGCACTGGGCAAGCGTGGGGACTAGCCCAAACCCTCTCGTGATGAGAGGAGGTCTGTGCCCAGCAGTGGGCCGTAAATATACTGTTGTGTTGGTGGTGGTGGGCAAACAGTGTTCTCTGCTGAACATAGATCTCTGTAAACTAAATATATGTACATTTTTTTTTTAGTTGAAAAAAAAAGTATTTTGTTTTGGATTCAGGCGTCGCTCACACAACCAATCCCATATACAATTATCTTCTTTACCAACTAAAAAAAAAATACCTCTACTATATACTTAGAATCGATAGCCGATACTGTGGGTTAATTATTTAATATTAAATTAAATTATTTATTATTAAATTTATAGGGTCAAGCAAAACGTTGTGATGATATTTCACCCACAGTATCAGCTAGCGATTCTAGGCATATTTTTTTTATTTTCGAGTTAAAAAAAACAACGCAAAATACGAAATATAACCGGATTTTTCAAAATGTCCAGAAAAAAACCGGTTTTTTCCAGAACTTTCAAGTTTCAACCGTACTTCGCGTTTATTTCCCTGCTGTCGGTCCCAGGCCGTACCCCTGCCCTGCCGCTGAGCCTGCGATGCGGAGTAAGATATCGGCGGCGACCTGCCCCGGCGCGTAAATCTACACATGAACTGGCGACTGCGTGACCCACCCACACATACTCGTACATGCACACACACACACATACACATGGGTGTATGGACGCATAGCTACCATTGACCTATAATAAAGTATGGACGAACAGTGCCTAAAAGAATATGTCAAAATATATGGAGCAAACTGACATTAGAAAATACGTTCCAATATGCTAATAACGCCTCTTTATAGTATGTGTCAAGACAAATATTTTATACAAAAGTAATCCTACACTATAAGACTTACTGAGATTTCATGTGTCAGATTTACTGAGCGCCAAACACGTTTTGACGGGCCATTTTTCTCCGGCTGTTTATGAATCCTTACTTATAATAGATCAATGATAGCTACAGAAGATAAAGCTGTAGCGAATGAATTCGAGAATATCTAAAGATGAAATGCACAAGTTTTGCTCAAAAAAAAAAACTAAATGAAGACGGTAGTTGAAGAAGTCTTGAAACAAGGGTAAGTATATTCTTTAAAGTATATGTCGCCAACGCACCGCTGTATCCTATTGAACAGCTGGCGTTTATCAACGTCGCTGATTGATTAACATCAGGCAAAGCGCCTATACGTTTGCCAAAATTTGTCATAATAGTACTTTACGACCGCCCGTGGTTAGTATACGATTTTACGTCACCACCTGGCCGTGAAGAGGGATTTTTCGTAGCGCCCAAGGGCGGTAAATCCCGCTTTTCGGCCTGGTGTGACGTAAAAAAACTTAAGTCTTACTATATCCCTACATAATATTAAAAAGGAAGTAATTTAGGGAGTTGTTCTGTAAAACCTCACAGAAAGACTTACTAGCTTAGCAACTAAATGGGAAAGTTTATGTTGTCTATGTCATAAAAGTGGTGACATGAAATTTTGTAAATTATTTATTTGCATTCCCGCGGGAACTATGCATTTTCCGAGATAAAAAGTAGCCTATATGTTGACCAGTGTTCTATACTACCCTCATATCAAATTTGGTTGTAATCCAACCAGTAGTTTTCGAGTTAAATGCGGATATCTATACACACATCATACACAAACTGTATTTTTTTCTAAAAGTCGTTATTTTGTGTTCAGTATTGTTTATATAGTTTAATTCAATTCAATTAATGTATTGCGTTTTTTGTTGTTACATTTATTGCGACAATAGTCCCCTCGACTTGTCAGTTTCTTTTAATTTTCAAGTTTCAAACGCGACTTCTTCTACAGACTTATTATTAGAGATCTTCTACTATCTAAAGTCCCGCGCCTTCACATTTCAAAACGCTGCAATGTATTTAAAAAACACCACCAACAGTCTCAACACGTGTGCGTGCTGAGACAGCCATCAACTATGCGTTGAGAGTGTCGGTGGTGCTTTTTAAATAATAATAAAAAAATTGAAGCGTTTTGAAATGTGAAGGCGCGGGACTTTAGATAGTAGAAGATCTCTAGTAGTATAAGATAGTACCTACCTATAGATTATGGGTGAGTTGATTCATGCATAGTTGTCGGACTCCTGGTCGTTAAGTATCTAAAGTCCCGCGCCTTCACATTTCAAAACGCTGCAATGTATTTAAAAAACACCACCAACAGTCTCAACACGTGTGCGTGCTGAGACAGCCATCAACTATGCGTTGAGAGTGTCGGTGGTGCTTTTTAAATAATAATAAAAAAATTGAAGCGTTTTGAAATGTGAAGGCGCGGGACTTTAGATAGTAGAAGATCTCTAGTAGTATAAGATAGTACCTACCTATAGATTATGGGTGAGTTGATTCATGCATAGTTGTCGGACTCCTGGTCGTTAAGTATGGCCGCCGAGCTGTCATTCCATACAGAAACGTCATTTTATCCCATAGTAAAACATTTAACTTTAACGCACGGTTTGAATCAACTCACCCAAGTACCTACCTATGTTCAGTCGATGTCAAAGAGATGTTTTACACTTTTGGACCTTAATACAACGGAATAGGTTGAAGAAGTGTAAACATCTCTTTGACGTCCTTACAAGAAAGTGATAGGGTACCTACGTAAGCAATTTAATTAAGAAAGTAACTTTTATGCTAATACCTAGTACGTACCTACATAGATTACTATTCCGAACGATCCGAAACAATTGAGAACTCAAAGCTATTCAAAAATTACGACTTCAGCTTCATTGTATATTACTACTAATTCGAAAATCTGCTGACAATTCTATAATAAAAGCTGTCTTCAGAATGCAATACAAGATAAGAACAATTGTATCAGCTATTTAAAAAAAGAACAAGCAACATTTTTAAATAAACTCAACTTGTCTATGGGCCATCTTTTTTTTCTCGCTTCAAGATCAGGTTCGTTTGCCACCATTTGTATTGAAAACGTTCATTCAATTGATTGACGTGAAGTCAAGGGTACAATTTGTTTTAATTCGAATGAAACCTTAACTATTTGTGATAGAGATGAGATTCAATCGACGCAGATATCGTTTCAACAAATTGTCCGAGTATCCAAAGCGTTACAGCCATAAAGCAGCCTCTTTTCATAAAACTATCCACGTCAAAATTGTTGATACCGTTATTTTTTACCATGTTGACTCTTATTCCTATATTTTTAAGGTTAAGTTTGACACAGATACGGATTGAGTGGTGGCATTTGTAAGTTAGCCATACCTATTCACTTCGTCAGTAAGATTTATATGGCATTAGACGACAAATTATGTTTTGTACGCTCACTCTTATTTTTTATAGTGCGAGCGAAAGATATTTTATTGATTCTTTGATTCATACACCTTTGTAAGTGATCTTTGAGTTATAAAAATATTCATTTATGGCTCATAAAATACAGTTTATACATATAGGCTGTACCTAACTAGACAGTATTATATTTCAATAAAAGTACGTTTCGGGCTGACAAACGCAGTGTGCCAGTGTCTATTCTCTAACTATACCTATTACGTGTTGAAAAAAAAAAGAAAACGTTTTTGTTCCTTTATTCAGAACTGGCCAGTTATAAAAATAAATAAAATAAATACGAGTTTAAATCAATATTGAAATTCGATATACGAACTTTCCAAATTCAAATCCCTTTCAGGCTTATTTAAATTGAACAGCTAATCAAACTGGCAATTGACTAACCAGAATATTTAGATCCGTTTTTGTACTAGAGATGCCTTTTGAGGTTTAGGATTTATATCGATTAGACGAGGGGAGGCGTGTCAAGTTAGAATGGCTGAAACGTTGCAAGCGATTTGATCCATTTTACATTGAACTTTAAAGTTGAAACACGTTCCCCCAGTTTTGCCAATTTTTATAGCGAGTGAGGGGTGTAAGGGAGGTCACTTTATAGTGGATAGTAGAAGGTAAGGTACAATGAATTGCATTAAGCGACATGGCCTGTGCCAACTATGAATGCTCTTAGCAATGTATGGGTACCATTTGATCGCCTCCAGCATTTAGTGATGCGTTAATTTTGTCGGTAAATTCGGAATTATTGGTTACGGTTGGCAGAATTTGGCTCGGGAATTAACGTTTATAACGGTGTTTGCGAAATTCTATGTTTGAACGTGAATATTTACTGTAGTTTTCATGTAACTAAAATTATAATGACGTATTTTATAACTTTTGATGAAGTACACTTTGTGTCACGCTTTACTGAAAGGATTATAAATTGTAGTTAGGTATTTATTCGCCGATTTAACAAACAAAAACCGGCCAAGTGCGTGTCGGGCCACGCGCAAATTATAGGGTTCCGAAGTTGACGATGCCCACAGTACCTTTCTAAGACTTATTAGCATCTAGCTAGCCTGTGGTATGACGTGCCCGCCCGACGCCCCTGCCGCTCGAGAAAAAATATTGGTTTTTTTAATCATTTCATAAGTTGGTCGACTATGACTCGTAAGTTTGTACAGCCTACTTAGCTGTGATAGTTTTCCTTTCAACTCGTTATAATATGCCATAACCGTGATTTTTTTCAGCCATCCAACTACCACCATTTAGCTGGCAGGGGGGGGGGGGGGGACACGTGACTCTAACAAAAAATAGCACTTTAAAGCTTAATATTTCACAAACGCATCACTTAATCAAAAAATGGTTTTAACAAACCCACAATATTTTTTTAAGACCTATTCAACGCTATTCAACCATGGGGTACGCAAGAAAAAAAAATTACATCCCCACTTTACGAGTAGGGGAGGTACCCTATAAAAAAATATTTTTCAAAATTTTATTGTACCACTTTGTCAGCGTAACTAATATGTATATTCATGCCAAATTACAGCTTTCTAGAACTAAGCATCTCCGAGAAATAGTGCGGACAGACGGACGGACGGACGGACATGGCGAAACTATAAGGGTTCCTAGTGGACTTCGGAACCCTAAAAAGTACTTACCTACATTTACCTCAGAAATCAGGTACAGCACGACACAACTTAGAAGGCGCGCGGTGAAGCACTTATGCCGTTGACGCAGAGTCTATTTTTGCTTAATCCACGCGCCTTCTAAGTTGTGTAAACCTGTACCTTCTTATTTTTAAATACAAATATAGGGTCAAGCTAAACGTTAGACAATATTTTAACACAGTGACAGTTATCGATTCTAAGCATGTTTTTTAGGTTATTAATTTTTTTCCAGGTAGTAAAAAAAAAATTGTACATCCCTGTATGGGATTGATGGTGTGAACGATGCCTGTATTCCATACAAAAATGTTTTTTTACAAACTTTAAAATATTAAAAAACCTAAAAAAACATGCTTAGAATCGATAGCTGATTCAGTGGGTAAAATGTCGTCACAACGTTTTGCTTGATACTTACTAATAAGCTATGCTACGGTAATCCTACTACATATACCTAAAATAAAGTAACCCGAATATTAATGAAACATTAACATCATTATATTATCCATTAAAATAAGTCCAATAGGCATTACATTAGAATGTATAATTCACTTTTGAATGGCCATCAGCTACCTCCCGTAATACAATGGTCAGTGAAATTTTGTATTCAATTGTTCTACAAGTTGCCTCATAAAGAGACCTCAGCTTTGTGCCTATACAAGCTTAATATTCCATAACGCAATCTACTTAATAAAACTGTTCATAAAAAGAAAGACTAAATGTCTGGAACAGTACAAAAAAAATACAAAAATATTTTTTGGTTACACTTTTATACATAACAGTAAATAAGGTTGATAACTTATTAAAAAAGTAAGAAAAAATAATTTGTTGCGATGTTTCTCTTAGGCCCGGTTCCTATATCCACGAAACGCCTCGTTTTGCCTACGGACGGTTGATTTTTGACATTTGTTCCATAGAGAATCTGTCAAATTTTAACCGTCCGTAGGCAAAACGAGGCGTTGTTTGGATATAGGAACCGGGCGTTAATAAACATCTAGGTACCACCACTTCAAAATAACCTATTACCACATAAGTCCTACGTTTATTAGCTAGGTAGGTACTAAATTTCTTTCAAATCCGTCCAGTCCTTACGACGTGATGGAGGAAGGACCAACAAACAAACAAAATTCGCTTTCCAATTTATAATATAAGTATTGTTTCGATAGAATTGCGAGCCTTAGTGGCAGTGGGCGGGCATACATTGCTCGCAGGACTGATGGCCGATGGAGGCGGAAAGTTCTCGAGTGGCGCCCGCGAACCGGGAGACGAACTGTCGGTAGGCCAACAAGATGGAGCGACGACCTCGTGAAGATCGCGGGAAACCGGTGGAAGCAAGTAGCACAGGACCGGTCTGAGTGGCGAGCCTTAGGGGAGGCCTATGTCCAGCAGTGGACGTCTTTCGGCTGAAATGATGATAATTGGTTCAATATGGTATCGACATCTTCCCAACACTACCGTCGCGAAAGCAAGTCACGACTGACCAGTGCACTCTTATTTCTGGTGACCACCGTTGCCAGTGGCTCCTTGTGGAGCCTGCTTTTCATAATACGATAATACATAAGAGTTCTACGCATTTTGCTAGTAGCCTAGTAGTATACCTACTTCGTAATTTGGATTTCTGATATTGAAATTTTTAAATTTGGGCTGTAGTTCAGAAGAAGTTTATAATAAACTGGCTTCTGCCCGCGACTTCGCCCGCGTGGGATTCGGTTATCACGCTCCCTCGGAAGCTATGCGTTTTTCCGGGATAAAAAGTAGCCTATGTCCTTTTCCGGGACTCCAACTATCTCCATACCAAATTTCATCCAAATCCAGTGGTTGAAGCGTGAAGAGGTAACAGACAGACAGACAGACAGACATACAGACAGAGTAGCTTTCGCGTTTATAATATTAGTATGAATTAGCATCGTATTTAGCTCAATAAAATATCAGAACATTTATCAAAACGACTTCTATGAAATTACTTTTAACGAAATCTAAATTATGCTTCATCTTGGTTTAACATTAACAATAAGAACACGACCTATCATTTTCCACCTTGAACTTTCTAACCAAAATATGAACAACCTTACGATCTATAGATCTTTATCTACTATAGTTTACATTTCAACGATAATAGTAACCTTAACATTGGTATTGTTTCCACAGTTGTGTAACAATAGGCTGTATAAGAAGTCTATTACACGTTCTCCGTAATTTATACTAGAATTATTATCACTTGACTATTATTGTCCTAAAATATATCATCTATACCTACTACTACTACTACTACTACAGCCTTTTTGCGTCCCACTGCTGGGCACAGGCCTCCCCTCATCATGAGAGGCATTGGGCTATAGTCCCCACGCGGGCCCAGTGCGGATTGGGTACTTCACACACATCTTTGAATTACTTTGCAGATGCGTGCAGGTTTCCTCACGATGTTTTCCTTCACCGAAAAGCTCATGGTAAATTCTAATTGAATTTCGCACGTAAGTAAACTTAGAGGTGCGAGCCGGAATCGAACCCCCGACCCTCGGCATGAGAGGTGGTAGGTCGAACCACTAGGCCACCACGGCTTTTTTAACCGACTTCAAAAAAAGGAGGAGGTTCTCAATTCGTCGGATTTTTATTTTATTTTTTATGTATGTTCACTAAAAATAAATAGTAAACGTGAACCGATTTCGATGATTCTTTTTTTGTTCGAAAGGTGGTACTTCCAAGTTGGTCCCATATTAATTTGGTTCAGTTCTGATGATGGGATCCATGAGAAAATGAGGGTACCTACTCCTCGAAATTTGCTAGCACATAGATGATTTTGATTTCAATTTCGAAGACTTCAGTCAGAGTTACTTATGTACTTCTATAGTAATGTTTGGAAACTGTAGCCGAAATAAATTTTTAAATAAAAAAATAAAAACCGCCTTCAAACTCCGACAGACTGCGAAGTCGGTGTCAAGTGAACCGACCCAAAGAAATGATAATCATATAGTGAACTTGACATTGACATCGCAGTCTGTCGGAGTTTGAAGGCGGTTTTTATTTTTATTTTTTTAATTTTTTTAAATCTATACCTACTACTACTACTACTACTACAACAGCCTATTTACGGCCCACTGCTGGGCACAGGCCTCCTCTCATCACGAGAGGGTTTGGGCTATAGTCCCCACGCGGGCCCAGTGCGGATTGGGGACGTCACACACATCTTTGAATTACTTCGCAGATACGTGCAGGTTTCCTCACGATGTTTTCCTTCACCGAAAAGCTCAGTGGTAAATTCAAATTGCTCAGTGGTAAATCTATTCCTACAAGTGATTTATTCAGCTAATCCAAAAATTTTCTCAGTGAGTTGGTCTACCGCTATTCACGTCGTTGGAGGTCGGGGCTACAATTTAGCAAATAAATGTACCAAATGTGCCCAGTTTAGTTAATAAGCTTACTCTTAGGTAAAGGAAAATATCATGCTGGAAGCTGTTTTCATCTAAGGAGTAATTCAAAGATGTGATTGAAATAATCCGCACTCGGCCCGCGTAGAGACTGCAGCCCAAAATTTCCCGTGACGAGAGGAAGCATGTGACCTTTATGTTTCACAAACTAATAGGCTGCGATGGTAACCGTAGTGGTGATTCAGAACATTGGTTACATTTGACAACTTCTCACGTCATTCGAAATGCTAAATCCACCATTTAATTAATGCAGGTACCTACTCGTATGCGATCGAATAATGAAATACAAACGAACAAAACTCCTACATTCAATACTCCAGTGCTTTAAAGTTATAATTTAACATAGCCCGTCGAGTATTCCACGGTGAATTTTTACTAGAATTGCAGCTGTAAGACAAACATTAAGTTGCAAATTCCATTAAAAACAGATCAAAACGTTCCAGCCGGGAATTAGACTAACAAAATCTACGTACGTGGAGAAACAAATAAGCGTTTCGGAACGCCACTCACACCGTTCAATATTTTCGGGAATATAATCGAAACTCGGACCAATCGGAAGGACAATCGGTCGATGAATACGTCTTTACAGAGAAATCTTGCGGGTACAGAGGTATATGCAACTCGGGACCGATCTTCTCCAGTGTAATCCCCCGCCCGGCATTTTCACGAGATAAAACGCTTCGACCTACGGTAAGAACTTATTCTTATGCTATGATCTTATCAAAGAAACTGACACATATTTCGGTGCGCATATGCTATTTTGGTTATATATCAGCTCTCATTTGTGCAAGCTATGGGCCGCGCTATTTAAAAGTTACTGAGTTTAGCAGTGTCTTGAGCTATGCCTTCCTTAGTCTCATAAGTTTTTTTCCTCCAAAGGTAATTCAATGCTTGGAATAAATGATTGACAACTCTTTTCAACCCAATGAAGGCCACCTTATTCCTGTTCACTGATTGGCACCACTGTCTATGTTGGCTGTCAAACAAAGTTTGTCATTACATACAAGTGTCAATGTCACTGTGACCCTTGACGTTTCGGAGACCCCATGGTTGCCAATTTAGCGTGTAATATGGCATATAATGTGCTGAATTGGCAACACTGCACCTCATAGGACTCAAGTGCCTCTAGCAGCGAAGTCACTCGCGGCCTAGTGGTTCGACCTACTGCCTCTAATGCAGAGGGTCGGGGGTTCGATTCCGGCTCGCACCTCTAAGTTTACTTATGTGCGGAATTCAATTTGAATTTACCACTGAGCTTTTCGGTGAAGGAAAACATCCTGAGGAAACCTGCACGCATCTGCGAAGTCATTCAAAGATGTGTGTGAAGTCCCCAATCCGCACTGGGCTCGCGTGGGGACTATAGCCCAAACCCTCTCATGATGAGGGGAGTCCTGTGCCCAGCAGTGGGACGCAAATAGATTGTAGTAGTAGTAGTCACGGAGGCCGCTAGTAAATCAACTGCAGTAACGCTTCGGTGTATTAGAAGCCGTGCAAATCGGCCGCCGCACGTAGTTTCATATTCCATCACGGCACCGACCCGAGGCGTTTGTGCAGATCATATATAATACTGCTTTAGTGCTAGAACTCTATTAGCGAGGTTGCAATACGTGTTCAGACGGAATCGCATTGGCATCGCTTGTTGCTGGGAACAATTCAATAACCGTTTTGATTGCGTGTTTGCTGGTCTGATTTAGAGATTGTGTCTGTTTCTTCAACTCCATCATCATTCTTTATCGAAACCCACAATGGTCATCATTAAACATCATGTCATTGTCAACGTCCGCCGCTGAACGTCTTTTAGGTACCGCACTCAATAACCTCGACTCTGCGATTCCGCAACATTCATTTTATTAAGATACAGTAAGCTATTTCCCACGACTATTTTCGTGGAAATTTCAGGAAATCCTCTCTTTGTGCTCCCCAAGGAACCTTCTAAATTTCAACTTCCTACGACTAGTGGTTTCTGCCGTTGTCATCATTCAGTAACTGAAGAGAAATATTATATTGTCGACAATTTCATCATCATTGTTCCTCACAACCTATTCGTTTATCCCTTCTCAAGTTTCAATCAAGTGTACATTTTTTTTAAATATCACGAAAGTTCTAGACTTAACCAATAATCTAGGGAAACATTCCGTGGCCGGGTAGAACGGTACGGAACACGGGCAACAAAACAGTTGACTGCCGGCAGCAGTGCACGAATGATGAATGGCCGCACAGACGGTAGGCCACCACCACAGACTGTTTCGACTTGCTACCAAAGTGGCTTTAAAAACATTATTTATTTATTTATTTAAACTTTATTGCACATAGAGAAAACTTAGTGTACAAAAGGCGGACGTAACGACTCGAGGACATTTTCTATCAGTTTAGACAAAGCAGAAAATGGATAGGGGCGGTGCCAAGAAAAACCAACATTACTCAATATACTTAGATACTAGCATAGAACAAATATACATAGAAATATACATACTTATACTAAATACACCTACATATACTTACATAAATAAAATAAAAAATACTTGCGATGATGAAATCAAAATATATAATCGGTGATGAATGATGAGGACAGGAGAAATGAAAGGTAAGGAATTATCACGAAATTTCGGAAAAGGTGTAGGTAATACTTGATTAAAATGTATTCATTTTACTTATGGTTAAAAAGAACAGTATAATTTTAAATACCTACCTACAGATTAGGTCGAAAGTATTTTAAACTCCTACTTGAATTGGTAACTACTCGTATATAACTAAAGGTGAGGGAGAAGTTACGTATTGTTGTAATCGCAGATAGTCGGAATAAGTGGTCAATGTTGCTTCTAAGAAGGAGGCGCGATATAATGTTTCTACATACATATACTAATGTAGTTAATGATGACAAGAGCTGTTGTAGTTTTGATGGAAGATACCTAATCAACTAAGTGCCTGGGCGACCGAGCTTTTTTCTGGTGATAAAGGCAAAAAATTAGCTTTTCCAGATATCAGACCTTGCTAGATCGATTTTTCACCCCATATATCAAGTTTTGTCCAAATCGTTAGAAACTTTTCTCAGATTAGCGCGTTTAATGTGTATAAGATAGTTAAGTTTTGAGAACAAGTGCTTATCTATTTCATTTTGGTGATAGGTTTTTTTTTACGTGATATAGTTTGTCTTAAGTCCACAGCTATCGTGGTGGTGGTCTCCGTTGATCCATCACACAGTATCTGAGCCACGATCAGTTTCCGTGCAGTTCTAGTTTCGGCCATTTTGATTTTCATTATTATGAGATGATATTTAGACGTTTGTCAAACTCGCAAGGAGTGGGATGCAACGTTGGACCTTTCTATGCGGCGGCGCAATTTGGAGGAGGTTTTACTTATGTTTTTTTACGGAAATGATGATTTTTAGCTGAAATGAGAAAAATACGTGATGTGATGAAACCTTCTTGTGATCAGACGAGACCTGTTATATTCTATCCGTGCCTGAGCAGTGGAACGAAAACAGCTTTTTTAATGTGTTGGATGATTAAGACGGTTGATCATGTAGATTGTAGATCATGCCGATTAAAGAAATAGTCGTGAGGAAACTATCTGAGAAGAACATAAAAAGGTCCCGAGCCCGCGATGAGCTCAATTTGATGAAAGGATGAGGCCCGAATTGCCAAAAAATTAAGTAGAGTGAGAATCCTACCGGATAAAAATAACCTAAAACATTAAAAAGGGTATTAAGAAGAATCGAGCGAAAAGCTATTTCGGACATAAAACGCCCGGTTCATTACCCCAAAAAGCATTAAATCAAACAGCTCACTCGATAATCTGCTAAGGAGAGCCTTTTTAACGAAACCTTCGTTACACTGTACGACGATTATTTAGAAATCGCAGATGACTACATTATACATAATTAATGCAAACAAAGCGATTCGTAATTCAAAGTTTAAAAAAAAAATCATCAAAGTGACTTTTGATTTAAACGGTTTTAATGCATTGACCTATAATAACATTTGGACTAACAGTGTCTAACAGAATATGTCAAAATATATGGAGCAAACTGACATTAGAAAATAAGTTCCAATATGCCATTAACGCCTTTTTATTAACCGACTTCAAAAAAAGGAGGAGGTTCTCAATTCGTCGGAATCTTTTTTTTTTTAATGTATGTTCACCAAAAATAAATAGTAAACGTAAACCGATTTCGATGATTCTATTTTTGTTCGAAAGGTGGTACTTCCAAGTTGGTCCCATATTAATTTGGTTCAGTTCTGATGATGGGATCCATGAGAAAATGAGGGAACTCCTCGAAATTTGCTAGCACGTAGATGATTTTGGTGTCAATTTCGAGGACTTCAGAGTTACTTATGTACTTCTATAGTAATGTTTGGAAACTGTAGCCGAAAATTTTTTTTTAAAAGTCGGTGTCGAGTGAACCGACCCAAAGAAATGATAATCATATAGTGAACTTGACATTGACTTCACAGTCTGTCGGAGTTTGAAGGCGGTTTTTATTTTTTTATTTAAAATCTGTCAAGATAAATATTTTATACAAAAGTAAACACTATAAGACTTAAGTGTCAAATTTACTGAGCGCCAAACGTGTTCCCGAGTTATTCGGGCACCCGTTTCGACGGGCCATTTTTCTCCAGCTGATTGTGAATCCTTACTTATAATCCATCAATGGCAAGGGTGGTCAGTGGCAGCGAAAAATTCGAGTTCAGAAGAAAAAAACAACTGCCTGAAAACTTTTCATATACCCAGCCAGTGTCACTATCAGAATAAAGATGAATCTAACGACAACTTTTTAATCCATCAAGCCATTTAGGCTTCAGCGCATGCCACAAAAATATACCCGGGTACATTCTTAAACTCTAAAAATTTTTAAATAAAAAAATAAAAACCGCCTTCAAACTCCGACAGACTGCGATGTCAATGTCAAGTTCACTATATGATTATCATTTCTTTGGGTCGGTTCACTTGACACCGACTTCGCAGTCTGTCGGAGTTTGAAGGCGGTTTTTATTTTTTTATTTAAAAATTTTTTTTCGGCTACAGTTTCCAAACATTACTATAGAAGTACATAAGTAACTCTGAAGTCCTCGAAATTGACACCAAAATCATCTACGTGCTAGCAAATTTGGAGGAGTTCCCTCATTTTCTCATGGATCCCATCATCAGAACTGAACCAAATTAATATGGGACCAACTTGGAAGTACCACCTTTCGAACAAAAAAAGAATCATCGAAATCGGTTCACGTTTACTATTTATTTTTGGTGAACATACATAAAAAAAAAAAAAAAAAAGATTCCGACGAATTGAGAACCTCCTCCTTTTTTTGAAGTCGGTTAAAAAACAACCTTACTTTTGGCACAGTCAGGTAATAATAGGCCAGTGATATCCACAATAACCTAATTATCTGGCCAGACTGAATGACCTTCTAGTAAAAAAAAATCCCACCAAACACATTCTCTAAAAAACTAGCCAAGTCTCGATGGAGCTGCTTGTTTATCTCTAAAAAGTAATGAAATCTAGACAAAGTCGTGCCAAGTCTAAGGTTCCTTACTGCTATTTCTTTAGTGTGACTTGGCCGTTTGTACCCACTAACGTATAAATAATGTTCAAATGTATGTAATTATAGCTTACTGGATGATGAAAATTTCTGCGTTCTGGTCTTATCCAGAGGTTGTCAAATAGGAGCCTGAAAATGCGGCGAAATGGTTCCAGTAAAGGATGGTACGGCAGTGTTTGCTTCACGCTCGACTTGGCGGGGGCACTGCCGTGCCATGACGTCTCGATTTTGGAAATCAGGATTTACAAAAATCGAGACGTCATTATAAATCGGGATGTCACCTCCTCGCATGCCATTTGCAATTAAGATTGTAACGGGCTAAGCAATCCCCACTTGCACCAAGCCGCTAACCTCGGGTTAACTCAAAAGTATTTGCCTTTATTTGACGTGGGTTAAGAGGCTAACCCGAAGTAAGTAAAGTAAGTAACCCTTGGTGTAAGGCTAGTTTGCGACTCATGTTGGTCATATCATTTGCGTGTGTGCCGTGTCGTGTCCGCGTCGTGCACAACAAGCGCCATTTTGTATTTGAAGTCATTTTTCTTACCCAAACTGCTATAAATCACCAATTTATCCGCCGTGCATTAGTTCGATTGAGTGGTTCCATTACGTACTAGGGTTTTTGCATGGAATATCAATTTTTATTAAATTACCGATCGATGGATAGTGCTTTCATCGGCTCGGTAGCGTGGTTTTTGGGAGGTAGTTTGAAGAAAGACTTACTTGGAGACTTCAGTCCCATAAGGGTGTAGAATAAGTTTTTAATATTACTTAAATGATTACTGTTTGATACATGTATGTTTAAAGTGTAACAGGTGTATCTCGGTTTCTGAGTATTTATTCAACAGATAAAATAGTTTTTGCGATGTAAACTTAGAAACTGATTCTTTGGAAAAAATAATGCAAATGGACTGATCGGCTTCTAGAAGTAAATTTTATCCAGAAAAAACGTATTAGAATAGAATAGAATAGAAAACATTTATTGTCACATACAGATATACAATTACATTATTAGACAGAAAAAAAAACAATAAAAGAAAATAACATAAATAAAACATACGTGCCTATCAAAAAACAATAAAATAGTGACAAAAGGGGCGGACTCAGCGTGTGCTATGAACGCGGGCCGGAGCCTGCCGTGTCACAGCGCTGGTTTTCAGTCCGTCCCTGAGATCAGTTCACATTTTGCAAAGGCTGCGGGTATAATCATGTTTAATTTCTAAACTTTGGGATTCCTTCCCTCCTTGTAAATTATATTAATTAAGTGTATTTGTGTGCTTTTATTCCGTACAATAAAGTGTTACTTACTTACTTAAATTATAGTAGGTATCTAGTTCCTCTAGTTTTGGTGGATTTCAAGTCTATACTAAATTGGTATCTTCTAGATTTTGATTTCGGTCGTATCAAAACTTTCCATCAAAGTAGAGTGAAACGCAACCCCATTTGATTAAAAAAACTCTCTCATCAAACTAAAATATGTATAGGACGACACAACTTAGAAGGCGCGCGGATTAAGCAATAACAGACTCTGCGTCAACGGTTTAAGTGTTTCGCCGCGCGCCTTCTGAGTTGTGTTCTGCTATACTTATTTCGTCAAATCACAAGTCAACCATTATCCTACAAAGAACTCCCAGCTAACTAAAGTAAACGAGAAAAGGAGAATTTTCACAAATTTTCCTGCACATTTTCCTCAAAAATTTCAAAATCTCGTCCAACGTTAGATTATCTTACGCGATACACTTATTTCGCCATTTTGTGTAAACAGTAATATTTTTGCCATTACAATACAATAACAACCAACTTTCCTCAGTCGTTCTCGTTTGCGTCAACTGTTTCGCAACGATACGTCAGAGTTCGAACGTCACTAACGTCAAAGGAACGTCATCGAGATCTGACGTTACTTGTTCAGTGACGTTATTTGACGTCGTTACTATGGATGCGCTAGATGCATGATGCTGAAATCGCATGTAAATTGAGTGAAAGACGTTGAGACCTAGATCGGAGTCATGGCCGCATGAGTTTTGTGTAGATGTAAGTGCATACATATTATATTTTATTTTGTTTTTGTAACTAACACTAATGTTTACTATGAATGTTGAGTATACCTATAATTGGCTTGTATATCAGTTTCTATCTATTGCAATGTATTCTCTGCCAATTTGTAAATATAGTTGTTGGTGTACCTTTTCTAATAAATAAAATAAAATAAGTGTGTTGAGAGAAACATTACTCTACTCTCACTGCTTCAGTAGTTACAAAAAAACTGAAAATGTTAAGGACATAAGTTATTTTGATATTTTAAATTATTTTGTCTCCCGCGGCATGTCTATATAACCAGCTTCGGTCCGGATCCCGCGGGAAAATTAGAATAAAGTTTAGCCTATGTGACTGTTTAACCAGTGGTCAGTCATTTAAGTACGTACTTATGCCGTCATTTCATTTCAAATTATTTCCTACTCGAAAATAAAAACAATAAATCACTTCGATTTAGCGTAACCGTTATTGGAAACTCTCAGCCAATCAGACGCAATATTTTACGAGCAACGTCGCGGCATCATAACTTGTAGGATAACGAATAAATATTTGAAATAGGAACGCAGATTGCCAACCGGGTTAGTGAGGATATAGTGGCCAGATATTTTAATTAGAAGACATTAAAAATATGAGTATCATTTGATTGGTCTCGCAATAGGTACATTGTTGCGTGGAAGGATACCTAAACTAACTATGGCGAACTTCGCAAAGAGGCCTGTGCTGTGTTCAAGTACTAACGTTTTTCGGCAATTCATTTCTGACTCGTGTTATATCAGATACCTTTCATTGCAGTAAGTACCATCATTTGATCCGTGTCGTTAGAATGGACAAGAGCTTCGACTTTAAAGGCCTTGGTTGGCAAAAAAGCTCAGAGGCAACACTTGGTAATTGCTCTCTGTGAGCCCATGGATATTAGGTATGATTTATTTGCGAAGACGTTGCCAATGTAGTATTGCTGTTTGGCGAGGTTAGGGTAGCCATTCGAACGGACGCAGGTCCTCTGTCAAAAATTAGATCTTAACCTTTAGACGTAATTTTTTTTTTAACATAAAGTATTGTTTAACTCCTAAGCATAACTAGACATTATGCTAGACAATACCGCGAATTGCAATATTGTACAAAAGGTTAATGGTATTATTTTATTACTTGCAGAAAATAATGAACTCACAAACATTAAAACTACGAAATGATTTTCTCTGGCAATAATATTAACTATCTCTAGCGGTCGCAATATATTTCTGTGTTTTACGATACTATATATCGCAGAGAGTTATAGTTGTATATTTCATTGGTCAACACGGTCATGAATATAAGGATATATTTATATTTTCATGAGAAAATATCCTATGAATAATGGGTCTGCATGCATTTGACGCGATTGGCCAAATGTATTGCTTTTATTAAGATATACAGCCCATAAAATTTACTCTTTCAATTAGCCCTTTTCTTATTTTTAAAAAGACAACGTCACCAGAAGGAGAAGATTTTTAGATTTTCCGACTTACCTACCTACTTATTTTATGGTAGGTATAACTTGGTATTTTTTCAAAAAAGATATATGATGAATAGAATTTTTAGAACTTTTTTTTATTTCAATGCACTTTACATTTTTTTCCTATTAATTAGATACTCAGATAATAAACAAACTTTACCGAATTAAGCGATTCCAAAGATCTTTGCAGCAGATAAAGTATCTCAAGAAAATATTCATCTCAGAAAAATAAGTTTTAACGCCTCATAAGCCAGAATATTCCTAAAAAGGGCTACAATCTTCCCAAATCGAGAATAGTCGTGAGTTGCAACAGTAACGGAGCAATTTTAGCAATTCCACCAGTTTCACTCGTACGGTATACGTCGATGAGATGTTTTACACTTTTCCACCCTATTCCCTTGTGTTAAGGTCCAAAAATGTCAATATCTCTTTGGCGTTGACTGTACATATGGGAATGTGGCTAGAATTACACTTCATTGCCCGCAATGATACACATCCAATTTCACACTGGATTTCTCAAGTCGGTAGGTCATAGAAGTTGTTGCGAGTGTGAATTTTGTCCTGAGACGCAGGCGAGGCCGCCACCAACGACCGCTTACTATCAGGACGTGGACTTGGAAATTTTATTTCAATGTTAACATTAACAGTGATATACCTCTCTTTGGTTTCAATTAATTTAAATAAGGAGTTAACTAAACTCTTTCTTTTGCGGTGTTCAGTTGCATACCGATACAAAAAAATCGTTTGTAAAAAAGCAAAAATCACTACACATGTATGACTTTATGCACGCTCGGTAGGTATCAACAGGCAAAAAGCACAAGTCACAAATTAAATGAAAAAAAAAACTTTTTTAGCAATAGGACATGAAAATGGTGATAAGTACTACCTACTCTATCAAACAAGACTTCAAAAGTTGGACTAAATTATACATTTATTTGGAACAAGCTGCCAGAAGACGTAATTTCAGCACAGAGCATTAACCAGTTCAAGAACAGACTTGACAAATTCTTAAACAGGTCAAGAAATACTTAAATTGAGAACAACTGGGATACAGGCATTTATCAGTTGATCAACTGCCTGCCTGTCAATATAATATAATATAATATAATATAATATAATATATAATATTTCGACAAGTCTAACCTCTGTCTGTAATCAAACACTTAGATACTAAACCTTACCGTAAAAAACCGTAAAATATTTTTTTATAATCCGGTTCGTCATCATATCAACAAACTGCAATAAAGGTACCATTTGTATGGCAGCCGACTCATTCAATCTTAAAGGTCGTTTCGTGTGCACTGCTTTGTAATCTATCCAAGTGTACACTTTGTAGTGATCCGCACTGTATTGGGATTTATGGTGCTATTTTTATTTTCTAACAACCCTGATTTATGACTTGCGGTGTAGAAAATGGGTTTGAAACTTTCAACGCTAACTTTTATACCGAAATTTTAATTTCGAGATAAGTACATCTCATTTATGCCGAAAGATGTCTACTGCTAGACGTAGGCCTACTTGTGTACAGTAGCCATCAGATAGATGAAACCAATCAAGGTGATCAAAAATATCTGAACAGCCGGTGAAACATCTACTACTACTACTACTGCTACAGCCTATTTGCGTCCCACTGCTGGGCACAGGCCTCCTCTCATCACGAGAGGGTTTGGGCTATAGTCCCCACGCGGGCCTAGTGCGGATTGGGGACTTCACACACATCTTTGAATTACTTCGCAGTTGCGTGCAGGTTTCCTCACGATGTTTTCCTTCACCGAAAAGCACAGTGGTTAATTCAAATTGAATTTCGCACATAAGTAAACTTAGAGGTGCGAGCCGGAATCGAACCCCCGACCCTCTGCATGAGAGGCGGTAGGTCGAACCACTAGGCCACCACGGCTTCGGGTGAAACATCTGACACAGAGGTATTCCATCTTAGGCCTCAGGGTAGGCAACGCATTCGAGACCTTATGCTTCCCTAATGGGGGATCATAAGATTTCGGTGTCCATGGGCCGCAGTGACCCTTACCATCAGGTGGGGTAAGCGCTCGTTTGCTTATACCAATGACATAAAAAAGAACAAAATCTTATTGTCAAGATGTTAGAGTGCATGCTCAGATGTTTATGATTCTTCTTCTTCTTATTATTCTTTCTCAGGCTCTATCTAATCACTACTGGATGTAGGCCTCTCCTAATTGTCTCCACCTTATCCTGCATTCCGTCTTCCTGAGCTATCACGGTCAGGCGTAGAGCTCATCATCAGACCATCTCAGTTATTACTACCCTATCTGATGGCGACAGACTGTACACAGACAGTCAATTTGAAGAAGGCGTAGCGACATCTACTCGTACTTCAAATTTTGTAAAACAGTCATGAAGGTGATATAGATAAACTACAATAAAAAAGATCAACATTGTACAACTTTGTATGGCTTATTTTCAGATGCGTTCAAGGTGTCTTCAGAATGTTTTTCTTCTCGTAATATTTTAAATGATTTTTTACACATTAGTTTTAACGGTGAGAGCCAAGATTTCATCTCTACTGTTGAAAATCCACATGTTAAAAACTTAGTTCTATATGTTTTAATTCAATATCTGAAACAAACTGGGCTTAGTTATAGTTCCATAAACCACTTCATCAGGTTGACTGGAAGAGATCGCTGCTTAGCGATAAGTCCGCCTGTTGTTTACCTATTAGCTGCGTATTCCTTTTGTGTTTTCTGTGTTTTGTATAATGGTGTTCAATAAAGAGTATTGTTGTTGTTGTTGTTGTTGTTCATCATCATCATCATCATCATTTCAGCCGGAAGACGTCCACTGCTGGACATACGCCTCCCCCAAGGCTCGCCACTCAGACCGGTTGCTACTCGCTTCCACCGGTTTCCCGCGACCTTCACGATGTCGACAGCTCGTCCCCCGGATAAACCATTGCCTTAAAAGGCAAGAAATACTGGTCGGATTGCCAGATAATTTGGTATGAGAGTAGCTAGGTATAACACAAGTCAATATAGGCCCCTTTCTATCCCGGAAAACGCAAAGTTCCTGCGGGAACGCTCTTACCGAATTCGACGCGGATGAAGTCGCGGGCAAAAGCTAGTTATTGATAGAAAAATATTATCAAGCTGCCTCTGCTTTACATATTAACGTATCATTTTGATTCCCTGATAACAGCATAATGCCCACATCGTTTGCGAAGCTATAGCTATTATAATAATAGCAGGTGGCTCAGGATTGGCCCGAGGGACGGCAGACGTGCGTTGCTCCATCGTTCTTTGTGCATCTTCAAGGCGTAAGCTTAAGCGGGAGCGGGAAGCGGGTAAATTCAATTCTGACGTGTAAAAGTGCCGCTATGCGGCCAATTTCAAATCAACTGAAATCAAATCAAAAAAGTTAAACTGTTATCATATAATTTTGAATTTAATTTGCTGAATAAATGATTAAATTTGAATTTGTCGAATGCAATGCTAAATTGATTTGTGTGAGTTTAGAATATGATGTTTAGTTTCTGTGTTCGTATTAATTTTTCTTTAGTAATTCAGTTGGGACCTTAAATGAATTTTATACTTTAAAAAACTTTGTAATGAAAATATAAAAAAGTGTAGGTGCTTTTTAAAAATATGTATAAACTGACCAACAAATTGGTACCTCTCATGTTTTAGAACTAAGTATAATCCTATTTTTTTAATCTTAAAACGTCCTCTATTTTTAAAGTCCGAGTTCACTAGATACCTAAAATAAACTTCATAATTATAATTTCAATTGGAAACGTACCAAAAATTTTAACATTATGCTGATGTTATGTTTGATATTATGTTGTTATTATTATGATTTTATTATTATACGCCAGCCACATCGCCATATAGTGCAAACCAGAAAAATCTAGTCACTTGTGCCGTGTACCGCTTCCTAACGGGCTTTACCGGTACGTAGATAAAGTGGTACAGGTTTATTTCATCGGACTTGCCTGAGTTCGGGCGTCGAATTCTGAAACTAATTGGACCTTCTGTCTGAATACAGGCATTACAGGTGCCTGTTATGAAATATAATAGCCTAGGCTTTGATGTTAGCTCTAAAAGCCTTCATTTAATACTGAGCTTTCATGTTAATAAGATACAGGAAGTGAGTTAACATTTCAAATTTCAAATAGGCTAGGCGCGGATATATAATCCACACTCCATACCTAATAACACTAATATCCTACATAATACTAATATGCTAATCCATAATAATAACATATGGGGATGTGAAAGTATGTTTGCTTGTTTTTTTGTTCTTCCTTCACGTTGAAACGACTGGACCGATTTGTATGAAATTTGGTAAGTACCTAATTAAGAGTATTTTCCCGAAACACATTTAGCTTTCCATAAATCTATTTTGAGTGAAGATATTATACTGTGTACCTAGTTACAGAAGAGTAACCTCTCGAACCGACGTAGGTTCACGAATATACCTAATATTCGTGAACCTACGTCGGTTCGAGAGCCTTATTGATTCTGAGCTTTCCGTGTAAGGGAGATATGATGAGCAAACCCACAAGTGTATTTGCAAATCGATTCGATGTGTGTAAAGTTCTTATTCCGCACTGGGATCGATAGAGTACCTAACAATAATTTTCTATATGTCCTTGCAATCAGCAATTGACCTCGCGTGTCTCATATAGTCTGAAAGTCTGATATTATTCATAATAAAAATTACCTACATCATCTGCCGCACGCAGTGTACTAATTTTATTATACTACAAAAAGCTCATTTATGTCCCACTGTTGGACACAAGCCGCCTTTCATGACGAGCGTATTTTTATTATACTTACCAAATTGGCACTATTTATTTCAATGCTGTAATTTTTACACAAGAGTAATAAAATATTCATTACTTATTTATTAAACTATTATTTTTAAGTTCAATACAAATGCCGTAGGTAACTACGACATTTGTATTGTTTAAAAGAGTTGCTTGAAGCGATAATATACATATCTAATATATAAAATTCTCGTGTCACAGTGTTTGTAACCAAACTCCTCCGAAGCGGCTCGGCCGATTCTTATGAAATTTGTAGTGTATGTTCAATAGGTCTGAGAATAGGGACATAAGCTATTTTTCATACCCAAAAAAAATATCTAAGGCGGTACGAAGTCCGCGGGTCAGTTAGTCAAAATATATAATTAGATTGTTTTTTTTTATTGCAATAGAGGGAAATCTATTATGTTGGTAAACACTCTCATTCCGATTTAGGTATAACAGTATCTACGAATTAACTTAAAATAACATAGAAACGAAACACGATTAAATTAAATGACAATCGATACAGAAACATTAAAAGTAACTGACACTAAATTACAATATTATAAGGGTCACATAGTACAATGCACAAAATTCCCAGACTCGGTCCATTAGTAATTCCATCACGTTTGATAATAGTGCTTTATAAAGGACAATAAACAATTATCAAGATTCAGGGACACACTAGAATCAACGCCGTCCTTTAAAAAGTATCTAAACATTTTTACAACCATACACCATTACCGTTAAAAAGTCGAAATGCGACTCTAATACAAAGGTAATAAACATGCTAATAATGTAAATGTAACGTTGTAATAGAACTGGCCGGCAAGAAAACATAACAACCCCGTTTGATGAAAAAAACTGGTTGTGTGAGTTGAATTTGATATGAAGGGTTCTGTGTAATTTGGAGATTAATATTTTACTCGTTTTATGACATTAGGGGGATATTTATGAAAATACTATAAAAGGAATCATTGTACTGGAACTTGGTGTATAACTTGCATTACTGCATTTTTATTTTGATATAAGAATCAGTAATTGGAAGGATTTTTGAAATTTTTGAAATTTGAAATGATTATGTACCTCACGTACTTAAAACCTGCAGTTGTTTTTGTTAATTTTGCTTCATTAAATTTCAAATAAAATCAAAAATTCTTCGTGCGTCATGTTTTTATAATGCTCTTAAAGCCATCTAGAACTGCTTCAAAAACAATATATCCAAATAATCTCAAGTTCTGTCACTAAAACAATAGTTTAAAATTACTCGTCCCCACATTATTAAATAATTTATCGCCAAGTATTTCTATTTTTGGAATCAACGTTTTTAAACACCGTTGTCCAAATAAACCCCTAATGCCGTTCTTCCACGCGAGTGAACCACAAAAAAACACGTTCCAATTTTGAATTGGGACCGTCAAACCAACCAAGATTGAATATATGAATGCGCAGTTGCACCCATTGTCTGTAGCTTGTCCTGCGCAGTGCTGCAGTGGTTTACTTTCATTCCGCGTTTTAAATTTGAATGAGGGATGAAGGGTTTTGAGAATGCTTTCCCTTTTTAGACATGTTTAAATTAAAGTCGAAGTATGGGATATACATATAAATAAAGAGAGTATTATTTAACAAGAGCACACTCCCTCATATAACTAGCTTCTGCCTTCGTCTGCGTGGAATATAAAATTGCCGATAACTTTTCTTTCCGACATCCGATTTTAATCAAACATAGCTTATATGTTGCTCCAAATGATGCTCTATCTACCCTTGAAAACTGCATTCAAATCGGTTCAGTACTTTCGGATATTAACTCTAAAAAACAGACAGACAGACAGAAAGATTTCTAAAAATCGCTGTTTTGTGGTCTACCATACATCTTTAGTCCCCCCGTTCCTTTTTTGAACTTTTCTTTCTATGTACAGACACGCCGGGTTCTGCTCTTTTATTATAGTATAGAAGATAAGTAGATTATATATCTCATAATAGAACAAATGCTATCCATTCACGATACTTCCATACCTAATATTTTTAATGCGAAAATAACTCCATCTGTTTGTATGTCTGTCTATTAAGTACCTTTTCACGCTGAGGCCTCTGGACCAATTTAGATGAAATTTGGCAGACATTTTTTCTAAAAATCGTTAATTTGTGTTCATTGAATAGTATCGTTTATACGGGGGGTCAAGCAAAACGTTGTGACTATATTTTACCCACAGAATCAGCTATCGATTCCAAGCATATTTTATACCTAGGTTCTTGATTTTTTTTCGAGTTGGTTAAAAATTAATTTTGTATGGTATTGGTTTGGTGTGAGCGATACCTAAATCCATACTAAATCATTTTTTTCCACCAACTCGAAAAGAGATAAAAACCTAAAAAACATGCTTAGAATATATAGCTGATTATGTGGGTAATATATTGTCATAACGTTTTACTTGATCCCCTATAGTCCCCTCGACTTGATAGTTTCTTTTAATTTTCAAGTATCAGGCGCTAAAAAGCCGTGGTGGCCTAGTGGTTCGACCTACGGCCTCTCATGCAGAGGGTCGCGGGTTCGATCCCGGCTCGCACCTCTAAGTTTACTTATGTGCCAAATTCAATTTGAATTTACCACTGAGCTTTTAGGTGAAGGAAAACATCGTGAGGAAACCTGCACGCATCTGCGAAGTAATTCAAAGATGTGTGTGAAGTCTCCAATCCGCACTAAACCCGCGTGGGGACTATAGCCCAAACCCTCTCGGGATGAGAGGAGGCCTGTGCCCAGCAGTGGGACGCAAATAGGCTGTAGTAGTAGTAGTAGTAGTAGACGCTACTTCTTAGACTTATTATTAGTAAAGAAGAAACAAACAACGTAACCAACAAAAATAATGAAGGAAAATAATCCACACTGTGAATCCCCGAACTTTCGACGTTCACGTTAAATTGTAATTTCGGCGAACAAATTAATTAAGTTAAATAACTTAAAATTGAACTTATCAACTCAAAATTAATGCCTCTAAGGACCTATTGTACTTTCGTTACACAAATTCATTACCAATTAAGGTGAACTTTTGGATACTTTGGAAATGTTGAACGATATAAAGTTGGTTTCGGTAAAAAAATTGTTGTCTTCGCTTGAGAAAATAATTATGTCGCAAACTTTTGTAATTCCGCTGTTTAAAAATTGCGACATGTTTTGAGAGAGATAGACTTTTTACCCGACTGCGCACCGCAAAGGAGGGTTATGTATTTACCTGTCTATGTATGTATGTATGTTTGTTCCTTTGTGGCACACTAGAAATCAAACGCGTGGGTCGATTTTAATGAATCATACGTCAATCAATTCGTCTAAATTGCGCGAGTGTCACTAAAGATATGAAATTAATCAAAATTCAAAATGGCGGCCACCAGACGCCATATTGTACAAAATAAAAAAATTAAAGTCAACCAACTATGGCATGTCAGGTATCGTTGAATAGGTATTTAAAAATCATTATTTTTTCTTTTACAATTTAGTAATTAGGAATTCCAATAAATCAAAGTATAAATTAATTTAATTTCAATAAAAACTTGTCTATTGTGCGAATGTAATGTATGTGGCTGTTAGCCTTAATTTCATTGGCCTTACAAGAAGATATTACTTACTTTATGCTCTAGACTAGAGTATAAATATCAATTTTATGAAACCTTTTCTCGACCTAAAGTACACCTTTAAGAGTATGAGAAGTGACTATAAAATGAACTTTATGCTCGGATTCTTTTTTTCTTCAAAATGAAAATGTTTCCATACTTAAATTCTAGAGTTCCATCCTCAGGACTTCAGAGCCAAAATGCTACTCTCCCTTTAAGGATCACTTTTTTAGATACTTCTTAACTTTGGAAGAGTGTCTTGGTTATGGAGGGTTGAAGTAAAGGAGCGCAATCATTATACTTCCAAAAGTGGACACCAAATCGGGTAGCTTGGGGGCGCTGCGGTCGCCACAAGTGTCAAGCCACCTAGGCGGATAGTCTGCAGCAGTGCCTTCAGATGGCGCTGCTGAGGCGAAAACGCAGCGAAAACGGTTGTGTGGAGAGTGTGTTTTGTTTTGTTGTTTATCAAATCCGCTGGACACGTTTTCAACTGTTTCGCCATATAAGATTGCGCTCCTTACCAAGACACAATTCCACACTCCATAGTCTTGGTGTACAGAACACGGTGTCCTCTATTTATAGAACTGTGGTCTGTTCACGGCACACTAACCCACGTATTTTTTTAACCGTACAAAATCCTTGGTCAGCGTTTTGGTACTATTAAATTTATTTGTAGCTACCCTCGGCAGTAAATAATGGCATTAGCATAAGGAGCGGTCACACTGCTGAATAAATTAACCCCCTTTTTAGGGGTCCGCTGGTTAACTTTTCACACAGATGAGAGATGGTTTGGTACACTACTACTACTAAAACACAGCAGTGCGAATGACGTTCGGGTGTCACCCACCCTACTACAGAATACCAGAGTGGCATACCTGGCGAAGTATATATAAATAATGGTATAGGGTATTACCTACACCATTTTTTGAAATGTGGTTTAAAATGATCCTCATGTTGGATTGAATCACAAGATTTTTTATTTCAATTTTCTGAATGGGTTTAAATACCTCAAAAAGTACTTTTAAATTTTCATTTTCAGTTTTCGCGCTAAAAAGCTAGCTGCCATGTTAGCTTTATCTGTGACGTCACTAGGATAGTAAATAAGTACGTAGTAACCAGACAAGTCAAGTCAAAACATTACTTGTAACGCTTTGTTTACGGTAGGACTGACGTCACAGCAGTTAAAAACATGGCCCCTACCGTTTTTGGACAGATAAAAAACAACATTTTATAAATGGACGCAGTTCTGCAAACCAGATCCAACCCACAGCATGACAGTTTTGAGAAAAAGCCGTTTTTGTTAAAAATGTGTGTACAAAATTTTCTATAAATATTTTTAATAAAGTTTGAATGCACAATTATAGAAGATGGCTAGCTCTATTAATTGTTATGTTAATCTGTTGCAAAAAGCATTTATTACCTGATTTAGAACCAATAAATGGGGATGGATCTTTTTAATAAAAATGCGAATGTGGGTTGGATCTTTGTTTATTTAATAAAAAAATAAGGGAAAATTATATTTACACGGTTTTTTTAAATGAATTTTAATCAAAAAGGGCACAAATACTAAGGCAAACTTGTAGCGTGAAAAGATTTTAGCAAAAACAAAATATTTCATACAAAATTATCAACAGAGACGAAAACTGCAATACTTTAGTCATAAAGAGAATTCGAACAAAACGTATGAATTAATCTGTAACTTTTTATATATAATTTCCAGTTTTCGTGTTAGTAAATGTCTTCTACTTCAAAGTCAGGTTGTCCTGAAAACCCTTCCAGGTCATCATCCTTCAACCGTTGATCTGGAATAAGTTCAGTGTAAAAAAGGTGGTATTCCTGTGGAATCAGGTGAAGGAGAGTTTTCAAGTCCTTTAACTTGGCTTCGAGAATAGAATTCCCACAGGTCAAAGTACCTCTACTTCTTTTTTGTGAGAATAGCCCCTAAGTGAACGTTTTTTTTTAAATATATTCGTCCACCAACTCTTCGCCAAGGTTGCTCGCCTGTAAATTTTGAACATATCCTGTATTTTAACTATATCCCTAATCTGCATCCGTGGCAGCTTATTCCCGTCTATAGTTTTCTTCCTAGTTGTTCTCTAATTGTATTGAAAATAAAAAGTAGGTATAAAAACGTGCAAGAAGACTTCAGTTTAAGATGAATGTTCACCGTTTTAGCAAAAACTACTTTATATCATCAATAAAATTAGAGAAAGTATAACTAACAGGGAGAAACTACTTTTAGACGAGAATAAGGCTGCAGATTAAGGAAATAGAGATAAAATAACCGGATAGGTATCCTTCCAAATCTAAAATCCAAATTTTGTACATAGGTAGGTACCTATGTTCAAAACTTACATGACGACCAACCTCGACGAAAAGTTTGTGGTCGTAGATATATTAAAAAAAGTTCGTTCGGGGGCTACTCTCACAAATGAAATAATGGAAGTACTTTGGCCTATGAGAAAACCTATTCCCGAGGTCAAGTTAAAAGACTTAAAAGCTCTTTCACCTGATTCCACAGGCATACCACCTTTTTTTACACTAAACTTATTCCAGAAGAACGCTTGGAGGATGATGACCTGGAAGGATTTGCAGGACAACTAGACCTTGAAGTAGAAGACATTTTCAACAATGAAAACTGAAAAATCTAGAAAATAATTTACAGATTAATATATAGAATTTTTCGGATTCCTTTTTTGGTCTGATTTTTGTACAAAATAAGTAAATACTTTATTTTTGCTGGAATTTTTTCATTCCACATTTTTTCCTATTGTTGCCTTTGTATTCTTGCTATTTTTCTCCAAAAAAAAAACCGTTGAAATGTTTTTTTCCCTTATTTGTATTAAGAGTATTAAGACCCTGTAAATCAACAAGGATTCAACCCACATTCAACATTCTTACTTTTTTATTGAAAAGATCAATCCCCTTTTATTTACCGTAAATCAGGTAATTAATACTTTTCGCGAAAGAATATCATAAATCCACAACTCTGTTATGTCATAATCCACAACTCTATTTAGTGAAAAAGATTACGTAAAAATACTTCCATGTGTTAAAATATTTTCAATAGGGAACCAAGTCACATGAACCCTCATAAAATTGAACAATTTAGGCTATTTTTAATATGCAAACAAGATTCAAGATACATGGTTTCATATAACTGTGAAATATTTATTTTGCAAACGGGATCCAACCGCGCTTGGTCCCTTATAGAGTTATAAAATTATACGTCTATGAGGTACCATGTGAAATGAATCTTGTTTACAAAATATGGATTTGCTATTTTGTGGAATGGTAACTTTGTCAACATATTGTTTTGATAGGTTAAAATGGTCAGATCATTTTGATTTTTATAGGGAAGGTGTAAGGTGCATTTTAAAACCTATCTGCATATTTAACTCAATTTTGACAGGTGTGTGGGTTGGATCTGGTTTGCAGAACTGCGTCCAAATGTAATTATAAAATTATTTATGCACTTTTCGATATTTTGGGTAGTATTTTATATCATTTAGCCGAAAGACGTCCACTGCTGGACATAGGCCTCCCCCAAGGCTCAGTATTTTTATATAATCTATCATAAATCAGTACTTCCCGATTTTTTCTTGAATGGAATACCCTATTGCATTATCAGTGGCCTTCATTGTCGCCACGCAGTCTGCCAGTCTGCCGTGGTGGCCTAGTGATTCGACCTACCGCCTCTCATGCTAGGGTCGAGGGGTCCGGCTCGCACCTCTAAGTTTACTTATGTGCGAAATTCATTTTGAATTTACCACTGAGCTTTTCGGTGATGGAAAACATCGCGAGGAAACCTGCAGCACGCATCTGCGAAGTAATTCAAAGTGTATGAAGTCCCCAATCCGATTCTGCACTGGGCCCGCGTGGGGACTATAGCCCAAGCCCTCTCCTGATGAGAGGAGGCCTGTGCCTAGCAGTGGGACGCAAATAGGCTGTAGTAGTAGTAGTAGGACAGGTCGGGCAGGACTGGTCGCAGAAATGTAGACAGGCAAGCCGCAAGATGGACAGATGATCTTGTCCAAGTAGCTGGAAAAGATTGGATGCAAAAAGCCCAAGATCGGAAGGGATGGAGTGCAATGGAGGAGACCTACACTCAGCATTGGGTGGATATAGGTTGAAGAGCTACAGCCTATACCGTGGTGGCCTAGTGGTTCGACCTACCGCCTCTCATGCAGAGGGTCGGGGGTTCGATTCCGGCTCGCACCTCTAAGTTTTCTTATGTGCGAAATTCAATTTGAATTAACCACTGTGCTTTACGGTGAAGGAAAACATCGTGAGGAAACCTGCACGCATCAGCGAAGTAATTCAAAGATGTGTGTGAAGTCCCTATCCGCACTGGGCCCGCGTGGGGACTATAGCCCAAACCCTCTCGTGATGAGAGGAGGCCTGTGCCCAGCAGTGGGACGTAAATAGGCTGTAGTAGTAGTAGTAGTAGTAGTAGGTTGAAGAGAGAGAGAGAGAGAGAGAGTAGTAGTAGGTAGGTATGAAGCAATATCCGCATTATAAAAATAAACATTTACCTGTGTCTCACGTCACGTAGATTTAGCTGTGCTCTGGAAATGGTAATTTTATGAGCGAGTGCCCCAGGCTGCGTGTTGGTAGGCATCTCCGTTTTTTTTTATCTTAATTAAAAATCTGCGTCTTCGACTATTGGGGGCCGATTTCGTGCTGCCGGGATAGCCTTAATTATGTACCTACCTACTATGAATAAATAAGCAGCTTTCCGCTAGGTTGATTGTTCTAAAGCTTATTTTATTTTTTAAGTCTCGGATTATTCACTCTTTTCTGGTGGTATGCTAGTACTTACATTTCACGAATCGAAGGACAATCATATTAAACACACTATCAACGGGACTTAACCGCATAAAAACTATTTATATTTTACCTCGACGTTAATATCAGTGTGTATCGCGAAAGTTTGTGACAATGTATTGTAAACCATTACGGGTCGAAGGACAATTTCAGATTTCGCTAACTGATATCTTCGACAATTTGAGCCACCATAGTAAACAACCTGGTAATAAATAAATGAAAACTTCATAAACGATTCGAAGACTAATTTACTCGCTTAAAGTCGATATGAAATTCAAAGTTACATTTTTGTTTTAAATACATTAAAGCAAAAACTTGAAACGTACCTAAGAGCGTTTAAAAGCTCCAAAGTGTGTCCAGAATGGACTTATGGTAATTTCAGAATTAAACTTCCACTTTCAAGTTTTCCTTCACTTCAAACTATTGTCTGAAAAAACATCCAATTTCAACCTTTATTTAAACCAAAAGCACTTTAACTTTTTTGACGAATGAACAATTCTACTTTAACACGTTAACTGAGATAAAGTACATTTTTAAGACGACATTTAAAGCATTTTTAAAAGTAAAATAGCTAGTAAGTAATGTTGTATTCTGTTCATTAATTTTTGAGATGGATAAAAACCTACTAAACTAATCTAATAAAAAAATTGTTTTACATATCCTAACACACATTATCAGTATGTAAAGTAGGTACTTTCAGATCACAAAAAACCTTGAAACTTGTGTAGGGATGGTATTTGTATGAAATTCCTTGCAGACGAAGCTGTGCCCAGCAGTAACAGCTAAACAGCAAAAGGTTAATATGGACAATATTCGCCGCAGACAGAGAGTGTTATTGTGTTAGTCGTCCATTAGTGGCAGATGGCCGTAACCCGATTTAAGAAGAATCGCCGAAATGGAGGGGACGTCTTCATTTCTTCCGCAGACTGTGTCCACTCCACAGCATCCTAATGAGTTTCTTGGTAATTGTGAATCAGATTTCTGTTACTCTTTTTGTAGTTTTCGAACTAGGTTCATTGAAAATGTCTTTTACAAGCTCGGTAGTTCTTAGGTAGTTTGTGAAATTGACAATTAGAGGTAAAGTATCTGAGAATCTGAGAAAAACAGCCGAGGTAGGTAGAAATTTGCTTTTCCGCCTCTCATGCTATTAACGTGTCACTTAGATGTGTGTAAAGTGCCTTATACACACTAAGGATCGGTACAGACTGACTGCATTTGAACGAAAATGACTATGAAAACTGCAAACCAACAGCATCCGACCTGCACATCTCTCATATAAATTGCAGTTCATCTATACCGGCCTTAAGCCCATCCATGTAGGTACTAATAGCCTAAATACTCTGGCCGTTGATGAGACAAGTGTTGTTTCGAGCTGTGGGTGTAATAAATAGCTATTGTGATGTTGATGATGGTGAACCTTTCCTTCGATTAACGAAATAATCGTTCAAACCCGTATTTATGATTTATGTGGGTAAGTTGGTTATTATTACCCAAGCATAATACACGAAACAATACAAACGTGGTGAATTAAGAACTTCCCTCTATACGAAGTCATTGAAAAATTTACACATACCCGTAACTGAACAAGAATTGATAAAACTTCAGAAACTAGTAAAGGTAAGTTTGTTGTTGCGAATATCTGTTTTCACTGTACATCGTACATTGGAAACGTGTTCGTAAATTTTCCAAGGAAGGCGTGAAAGAAAATAATAACATAAAACCTGTCCTAGATCCGGCTTATAGTACCAAACTATTATTACAATACGCAGTAGATTATTACTTATTGAACCACCAATGTAGTCATATTTTCAGCATTCAAAATTCATATCAAATAAGATAAAAGCTATCATAATTTGTGTATCTTCAGATACCCTTTCCAAACTACCTTCTTCTTCAGTGCTTTATGCACTGTTGGGCATACCTCCGCGTCTCCAATTTTTCACCACCACTGCGCTCACGCTCAGTTCAAACAGCTTCTTCAGAAGGCGTCAGGTGCCTATTTTACATCATCAGACCATCCTGCTGGCAGCGTTCCGCACACGGCGGACACGGCCTATAAAAGCACGATTTCGAACACAATTGCAATGAAGTGTCAATGTTTGCGCGCGAGGACGTCTGTGTGTGTGCGAGGACGTCTGTACACTTATAAATGTGTGTGTAGTACGCGGGCCAATGATTCTTTCTCCATCTCCGGATGAAACAAATTACGGTAAGGCGAGTTGGGAGCGAGCTGCGCGCGGTCTAGATTCAGGCGGTGATTCCATGGCCATTCTGTATGTAATACCTACTAATGAAATATTCTGTGGTTCCGACTCCTCTCTGTGAGCCAGTGTCAGTTCTTCAAAAAAGGCCTCGCTCACTTTTCTTAACACTTACAATAACAACTTCATGTAACTAGGTGCAGCGTAAAGGTACCTACATATATTACTTATATATATATCAGCCTATATACACCCACTGCTGAGTAAAGGCCTCTTCACTCTTACGCCATTCTACCCTGTCCTGAGCCAGTCTCATCCACCGCTTCCCTGCCAACTGCCAAATGTCGTCCGACCAGCGAGCTGATGGTCTGCCTGCTGATCGTCGACCCAATCTTGGCCACCATTCCGTAACGGACTTTGACCATCTGCCATCAACCCGTCTTGCCAAGTGTCCCGCCCATCTCCACTTAAGTTGTGCTATTCTTAGACCGACATCGACAACCTTGGTTCGGCGCCGTATCTCGGTGTTCTGTACGCGATCAAGCAGTGTTATCCCTAGCATGGCCCGCTCCATTGCTCTTTGTGCTACTTTAATTTGGTGCATACTTGCTTGTGTGAGCGTCCACGTTTGTGAACGTGGACGCTCACACATATATTACTTACCTACTTGTAATTGATATTTATTTGTCATTAACTTCCTGATAATAATGGATAAGGCCGGGTCCATACGAAGTTTTATTTATGTCTATGATCTGAAATATTTTGTTGACTGTTTTTTTAATGCAAAAACAGCATAAACTGTTTAGGTAGGTACCTATACATATTTCTGTTGTAATTTGAAGCACATCGCGATGTAAGGTAATGAATATGATGGTAGATTTTAAAAGTAAAAGCTGGGAACTTCGGTGAAGGAAAACATCGTGAGGAAACTTGCACGCATCTGCGAAGTAATTCAAGGATGTCTGTGAAGTCCACAATCCTCACTGGGCCCGCGTGGGGACTATAGCTCAAACCCTCTTGTGACGAAAGGAGGCCTGTGCCCAGCAGTGGGCCGTAAATAGGCTGTTGTGGTGGTGGTGGTGGATGGGATCTCCCTCCCGATACCTATATATTTTTTATGTCATTGATATAGGCAAACGAGCGCACAGCCCACCTGATGGTAAGTGGTCACTGCGGCCCATGGACACCGAAATCCTATGATCCCCATTAAGAAACCATAAGATCTCGAATGCGGTGCCTACCCTGAGGCCTAAGATGGAATGCCTCCTTGCCAGAAATTTAACCGGCTGCCTTAACCCCCATATGTCCCATTAGTATTACTTCCCACTGCTGGACACAGTAATCCTGCCATCGCGAGAGGATTTGGGCTGTAGTCCCCACGTGGGTAAAGAGCGGATTGGGGGTTTTGCATTCAATTTTGAAAAATGCTAACCGATACCTACTCGTAAACCCATGAACCCATCAGGTTATCAGGGTGGCATACAATGAATCTGTGTTACAAATAAGGATGCCACTCAGCGTATGCCGTGGCACGGATGGCACCTACGGCGCTGGTTTTCAGAAGAACGGCTCCAGTCCATTGAAGATCGACACCGTTGGCGTTTCTGGTTCTTTAAATGTCTATATGCGGCTGTGACATTCCAACAGTTAGGCTGTTAGACTGTCTGTCCATTTTTCCGTATCATCATCATCATTTCAGCCGATAGACGTCCACTGCTGGACATAGGCCTCCCCCAAGGCGCGCCACTCAGACCGGTCCTGTGCCGCTCGCATCCACCGCGTTCCCGCGACCTTTACAAGGTCGTCACTCCATCTTGTTGGAGGCCTACCGACAGCTCGTCTACCGGTTCGCGGACGCCACTCCAGGACTTTCTTGCCCCATCGGCCATCAGTCCTGCGAGCAATGTGCCCCGCCCACTACCACTTAAGGCTCGCAATTCTTCGTATTTTTCCGTATAGGTAGCAATAAAAAGATCAAAATACTCTCGACCGTAGTACGAGCTAGAATCAACTTACAGTGACTCACCGCCCATAGCAACAGCGTATTATTCATGCGCAAACGCATCTCCGGTGACGTGACTCAGCCATAGTTTTGTTTACATCGCACGGCTTTAATTTATTCGCTTTGCTTTGGATTTGTTTGATAGCGGTGTTTTTCCGCAGAACGGAGAGTTCTCGAATGTCCGCCACTATTACAGCCTACATTTACGTCCCACTGCTGGGCACAGACCTCCACGAGAGGGTTAGGTCTATAGTCCCCACGCGGGCTTAGTGCGGATTAGGGATTACACTATACACACATCCTTGAATTACCTCACAGAAGCGTGCATGTTTGCACGCGATGTTGAGAAGCTCAGTGGTAAATTCAAATTGAATTTCGCACATAATTATAAACTCAGAGATGCGAAGCGGGATCGAACCGCCGATCGTCTGCATGAGATGCCGTGGGTAGGTCAACCCACTAGAGGCCACTACGGCTTTAAAATGTCCACTAGACACTTTAAAATGTACAGCCTATCATGTCCTTCTGTTAAATTTCAACTCTTCTTCTTCTTCTCTTTAAATAATGGCTTCTGTCTACCTATATGTGCAACACAATTTCGCCAGTGTCAAGTATTTGGCCTACAGGCCGAGCAGTGTACGGTAATAATGATAAATGTACGGTATAAAAGATAAATCAATAAAAAATGGGGAAGCTCAACAAACATCAACCATCTCGGACGACGGCCATTGAGCAACCCTAGGTTTCAACTCTCTCTGGGGCTATAGTACAGATATGACATCATGATGATAGTCCTATGTTCTTCAGCATGTTACCTACTGCTGAGAATATGCCTCTATTTCTCTCCCATCCAGCTGATGGTAGCTTTTATCCACCTCAGTGCTGGTATCATGGCCCATGATTCATGGGTCTTGCATGTGGTATACCATGCCTATTTTCCCTTACGCACTCTCCACTCTACAAATTAGCCCTATATTACAGTTGTGAAATGAGTAGAGTTGTAATAAATTAAACAAAAGGTAGCAACCGTCAACAAATCGACGCCCCACGTCGAGTAACCAGAAGCCGATAGAATCGGTGACTCAGACATAAACTGAAATGTCTGACCATTTTGAAATGGTTTTGCGTAATTGTCCGACTACATTGTAATGACTAATCTTTTGAATTAAAGTTTACTGTGTTTACGGTAGCTGCTGCGGTGTAGTGGTTTGACATACCGTCCGTCATGCCTCTAGTCGGGGGTTCAAATCCGGGTCAGACCTCTATTACTTTTATCATCATCATCATTTCAACCGATAGACGTCCACTGCTGGACATAGGCCTTCTCCAAGGCACGCCACTTAGACCGGTCTTGTGCCACTCGCATCCACCGCGTTCCCGCGACCTTTACAAGGTCTTTACTCCATCTTGTTGGAGGCCTACCGACAGCGCCGGTTCTACCGGTTCGCGGACGCAACTCCATGACTTTCTGGCCCTATCAGCCATCAGTCCTACGAGCAATGTGCCTCGCCTACTGCCACTTAAGGCTCGCAATTCTTCGGGCTATGTCGGTGACACCAGTTCTACTGTGGATATCCTTATTTCTGATTCTATCACGCAGAGAAACCCCGAGCATAACCCTCTCCATTGCCCTCTGGGTGACTTTGAGCCTTCTATGAGGGCCATCTATACTTTTATGCTTTTATCTAAACTTTTCTGTCAAGTAAGATATTCTGAGGAACCTCCATGCATCTGCGAAGTAGTTGACAATTGCACGCATTGTGCCCGCGTGGGAACTACAACCAAAAACCTGATAAGGGCCAGTGCCTAGTGGAACCTTAGTCAGTTGTGATCGTAAGTAACTTTATGGGTATTTAGACAATTTTATGATTCAAACCCCCTTTAAAATTATCCAATTTTAACATGATTTTATTAGGTCGATCCTGTATGTAACTATGTAATGGAATCTTGCAAGTTAAATTTGACCCACTTTCCGATTTCCGATTGAGCTGAAATTTTGCACGAATATGTAAATCGCGTGAAAATGCAATACTATGATGACGTGGAGCTGATCTGATTATGGAGCTGGAAGGTGGTCATAGGAACTCCGTAATAAAACTAAATAAACCCATCGAATTTGGGCTCGTTTGATTCGTCTTGAAGGGTAGATGAAGGATTTACAAAGAAAAGTACAGTCAGCAATAAAAGCGTGTCCCAGAAATTTAATTTTTGAAAAAACTTATTATAATGTTACAATAACTGTTCCAACACTTTAATATGCCTTTACCTTTTAAAGCAATAAAATAAATGTAAAACTAAAGCGATCAATCCACCGGAACACACCTCGCGATCACGTGAAGACGTCCATTGTGTTCCTGGTAATACGAAAAGGTCAATTCCGGTGTTGATCACCCAATAAACTTGATCTAACGACGTATAATTAAGCTGTTATTGGCTATCTACACGAAGCCTGCCGAAACTTGAGATAAGTACTTTGTTCTTTGGCTCAGGACATTGCGAAAAAAATGACGAACTTATTATTTTTGCTTCAACTTATTATAAAGTACTTGAAGTCTATTTTTGTCTTGCTTGCTGCCGAGCAAAGGGGTATGCCACTTTAAAGTCAATTGTTTTTCTTAAATCGTTTACGTTATGTGTATTTTGACATCATCCTATTATATCTACTCAGTCTGTTATGCTATACTATCCTTTTAATTTGTGGATGTTTAAGTACATATTACGTTTTCACAGTCCAATTACTAAACAGATTTTAATATAAATTGCTATGGATATTGAATATATACCTACGTTAATAATTTATATATTTAATAATAAGTGTATAAATATATAATTCATCTCCATTGAAATTGGATTTTGGAAGGTAACCTAGTTAGTCACAATTCGTATCTGGCATAGGTTTAGTTCACGTGCAAATAGAAGCAAAAAACAGTGTTAAACAGATATAGGATTAGATACAGTAGGAACCGGTCGTACAAAAAGCGGGCACTAAGCTATATAATATAGCATCAGTTAGGTATTACAGAAACACGTTCCACGTAGCACGGTAGCGATCGAGTGTATTGGCGCGTTCGAAGCACACGACACGAGTGCGTGACGACATTTCAAAACATTGCTTCCTCTACTCTTGCCCGTGGCTTCCGTCTTCTGAGATTTTCCTTCTTCTGGTGCCTCTCCAACTAGTGAAGGTTGGCAGTCAGCTCTGCATACTTCGCCCGATCCTTGGCGAGAGTGAAAAGTTCTGCGGCACTCGTGATCCCAGTCCACTCGCGTATGTTGCGCAACCACGACTTCTTCCAATGAGATTTTCCACAACTAAAGAATTCCGAAAATCCTTTCTTAATATGTAGACGCTGATGTGAAATAATCTACAAACAAAATTCAGTGGGTATTATACGTTTGCTTAGTTTCAAAATTGCATACCAAGGCGTACGTTGTTTTATTTTCGTTAATGAATTTGAATAAATACTGGTTTGTTATATACTATTCACTGATATTGATATGTTTAATTTTTATTACATAGGTATTATAATCCCGTTCCGATGTGCAAGTGAACTATTTCTATTATCTTCACTGTGTAAAATTAATTAAACAAATGTAAACCCTCTGTAATTAAAGTTTTATCTTCATAAACACATTATGCCACCGCCACATTTTTAAATAAAACAGAGGGCTTTACACTGTGTTTATGGTACAGCACGACACAACTTCGAAGGCGCGCAATCAAACACTTAACACACTGGCCTTTGACGCAGAGTCTATTTTTGCTTAATCCACGCGCCTTCTAAGTTGTGTAAACCTGTAACGACGATGAAGAGGTTGCCAAAACATTCACCATAATCTTGATAATTTGACTTAAGCTCAAAGTCGTAGGGTATAAAAAGCTCACAACCGGTTTTTATTAGCACATGGCAGTGGCCCGAGAGGGCAAGCTCAGCAACACAATGGTTCATTGGATAAGCTTCGTTACGAGAACTTTTGGTTAGAAAAGCTTCGGTCGAAACGAGCTTTCTTTGTAAATGCTGACGTTGGCCATTTGTTTCGAAATTAACGAAGTGACGGTATTAAGGTAATAATTGGTTTTTACGTCTACCGAAATAATGATGAAGGTGCCTACTTCTAAAAGAAATGCTCCAAACTAGTGTGTTTCTTTGGAACTTGATACATACATTTACATAGAATAGGATACATAATATATTGAACCGATCATTTAATATTGGTGTTACTTCCGCACTACTAAAACTTCATAATTGCAAGTTGATGTTTCTTGTAAAAATAATAAATTTAAATTATAACTACCTACTTCAGAATTGACTTGCTCATTTATTATTTTAGTTGTCTAGCCAGGATCCAGGAAGCCGTGGTGGCCTAGTGGTTCGACCTACCGCCTCTCATGCAGAGGGTCGGGGTTTCGATTCCGGCTCGCACCTCTAAGTTTACTTATGTGCGAAATTCAATTTGAATTTACCTCTGAGCTTTTCGGTGAAGGAAAACATCGTGAGGAAACCTGCACTCATCTGCGAAGTAATTCAAAGATGTGTGTGAAGTCCCCAATCCGCACTGGGCCTGCGTAAGGACCCAACCCTTTCGTGATGAGAGTGGGCCTGTGCCCAGCAGTGGGACGCAGATAGGCTGAGGTAGTAGTCAGGTTTTTTTATCTAGTTTAGAGTTTAGAAATGGAAATCGATTAAAATACAACTACCTACCTAAGTGAAAACTGGATCAACGACCAGTCTCTAAATTTCATAAATATACTTTTATTACTATTAAGAGCCTGCTGTGTCCCACAGCTGGGCAAAGGACAACAAAGCAAGAATCCAGTACCGAAAAATTCAACATAGGTACAATCCAAAAATTGGAAATGATCTCTTTGTAGATGAATAAAAATCACAAAAGTACCCCGAACATTATAAAACCTAATGATATTTACTCAGTATTCAGTATTCAGTCATTTATTGCCATTATAGAAATTTCCATGCAACAGAATATACACACAATAATAAAACAGAAACACCTTACAACTACAAAACTAAAATACAGTATCACAGATATTAATAAATAAATAAATAATACAAAAAAAAAAAAAAACAAAAAAAAATATTAAGCAATAATTTTCTTCGATCTCAATTTCTTTGCAAATTTATTACAGATTTCTGATTGTTTTATGCTGTCATCGAGGTGATTGTAGATCTTTATTGGTCTATAACAAAAGCTCTTATCTTATCTAAGCACCACGATTTTAAATTTGCACGGTAACGATTTAGAACCTACTCAAGTCTACACGACTTTCAAACCTCAAAGAAACTTAAATTTCACCATCCTATAAACTCCGCTGTATAGACCTCATAAGCATGCCCTTTACAACCTACTGCAAACTACCAACTTAAGAACAACAAGGCCAAGCAAAAACCACACTTGTCCCAAAGCTTTAAAACCGCTGAAATGCGCACGAGTCGATGGTAACCGGTTTTTGAGAGTGGGTGTCCCACTACCGATCTACGCGAAATGGTTTGGTCCTTTTGTGACCATTTTTTTTCTTTTTTTAGTAGAGATGAGAAGTGACGTACCTAATTGTTTTTTTAATATCAGGACGCGGAGTAGAGTGTGTTTAGAAAAGGTTATCTACCTAAGACGTGGACTTTAAACTTTAATTATTAACTTGGAAATCATAGTCTAACATTCGCACCATTGAAAGCTGATTGGAACAATCTAGAAGTTGTTTTTTTATTATTATTTCAGATCTATTTTGTACTTTCTTAGACTCAGTCACGATTACGCTAGCAATGTTCTATTTTTACTTATAAAGGTGAAAAAGCTTTTAACAAGAACATGCGTATTAATGCAAATGTTTAAAAATTCACGTGTAAAAGTGCCCGTATAAGTATGTTCCCAATTTGCTGAATAAATTATTGAATTTGAATGACGTGATTGTTTTTCTCACTGTCAAAATACCTCTTCTCATCTTTCCATGTTTAAGCCATATGACTAAAATTATCTGAGGTCTTTATCTGAGTGTCTGCTTCAATTTGCAAATGCTTTAGGCCATAGACGTAAATAATATAGACCCGGTCTAACGTACACGTAATATGTCCCCACTTCCACGGTGTCCAATCCAAAGTTCTGTCACCGAGCGTGCGTGACAATAAGCGTTTTTAAAAAAAACTTTTTTCGAAACTGTTTCTCAGTATCTAAAAACTCGTCTCGTTGTTGAAAAAATGTGACTTTAGTGTCACGATACAAGTGTAACTTTGGATTGGAGACCAATGAAGTGGGGAAACATGACATGTATCTACGTTAGGCCGGGTCCATACGAAGTATTATTTATGTCTATACTTTAGGCAGAATTAAGTAACTTGAGAAATATTTTATACAAAAATAGAACAAGCATCTAACTCCGCTAACCTGCCGCGCTCGCACTGTTGTGTTGGGAGTAAGAGAACCTTTGGAATGACTAGCATCAAGGCCTTCAATCTTGAGCCTCGGGCTGGCAACGCATTCGAAATTTTACAATCCTTGAAAAAATCAATTCAAATATTAAATTTTTTGAATCTTTATGGAAATGGCCAGTGACCATGGTAAAATTTACCATCAAGTGGCATGTGTACTCGTTTGCCAAACATATTGCCATCAAAAAGCAATCACTCAACTAGACCCAAGACGAGTAAACCCATAACCTCCCAATACCTACTTTTAGTAATATTCATGGTTTTGACCCGCGAGATCTGATTAGGTTGCTTCTGACAATAAATTACAAAAAACGAGCCGATCTAATTAAATGAAAGATAAAAACAATGTTAAAGGCTATTCTGGTTTAAAAAGGCAATATCGTGATGACCTAGTTAATTCGATTAAGATCTTCGGGTTAACTTTCAAATTATGTTTAGGTAACGATGGTCAAATTTAGATATATTAAGATAGATAGGAATTTTCGGTATTATGTAGTGGATGGTCAATTTGTGGTGCATTATAATAGTACATTTATTATTTATTTATTTATTTATTTAAACTTCATTGCACATACAAAATGTATACAATTGGCGGACTTAATGCCTAAAGGCATTCTCTACCAGTCAACCATAAGGCCAAACAGAAAGAAAAATGAGTAGGTGCATCAATATCAGAAAGAAACTACAGAAATACAAGGAAGATAACAAATAATTCCAAAAGAGGATAAATTTACATAAACGTACATAAAAATTATATAAAAGATAAACATACATAAACTAATACATACATAAACCAGCCGCACGAAGCAAAGAAAAATATGAAGGATTCCAAATCTACGCGACCTGCTCAAACAAATGCTTACGCAGCATTCGCTTGAAGGAGAGCTTGGTTTGAGCTTGTCTAATATCTAGAGGTAGCGAATTCCAGAGGCGGATTGCCTGAAGGGTGAAAGAATTAGAAACAAAACCCGTGGAGTGAGAAGGAGTGACGAGTTTAAGAGAACGAGAGGAACGCAGATCACAACCGGGACGAGGAGTATCAAAGATAAATTTAGATTTGAGATAACGAGGAGTAGAAGGGTCGAACAGGATTGAGAAAAGGGTGCACAGAATACGGAGGGACCTACGCTGGCGTATGGGGAGCCAGCGCAGCTGACGTCGGGAAGAAGATATGTGGTCATACTTTCGAAGACCAAAAATAAAGCGCATGCCATTGTTAAGCAGGCGGTCTAACCGGTTAAGAGAGTCTTGAGTTATGTTGGACATGCACACATCACCGTAATCAATTAAAGGCAGGATAAGCGATTGCACTAACAGAGTCTTGGTACTAATCGGCAGAAAATTTTTGAACCGGTAGAGCGCCCGTAAAGTGTTAGTGGCCTTTCGACTTACTTCGGCTAGTTGAGCATCCCAGGAAAGGCATGAGTCAACTACAAGCCCAAGATCTTTGACCTGCTTTGACCAGGGTACGAGAGAGCCTTCAAACGCCACCGGCGCGATCCGAGATTTGTCAACTTTAGCCAGCTGACGAGAACTACCAACAATGATGGCCTGGCACTTGGCAGGGTTAACAGAGATGCCGAAGCTTCGGGACCATTCAGCAATGTATACCAAGTCATCATTGATGAGAGATATTGCAGATTCGAGACAGGACACATCAGCGCTGGCATAAAGTTGAAGATCGTCTGCATAAAGATGGTAAGAGCTTTTCAACTTAGACGTAATAACATTAATGAAAACCGAGAACAGTATGGGAGAGAGAATGCCACCCTGAGGTACACCGGAACGAAGATCGAGCCAATCGGAAAGTGCACGGCCAGCACGAACCGCTTGAACACGATCACACAGATAGGAGGAGAACCACTCAATCACTGAAGAAGATAAACCAAGATGAGCTAGGACAGCAAGAAGGAGATCGTGATCGACGGAATACATACATGTACATTGTGGGCGGTAAACGAGAAATGCAATTACTATACCGCCCGTAATAAGCCTTAATACACACAATGTTTTTCATCACACTTGTGAGGAAAATACAGGAATATTCACTAGGACGACCTGTAAACTTGTGCCTGTAGGTTAATCGGCATCGCGAACAAACATTTTTTGTTTATTTTTAAATATTCAATTCGTACTGGCCACTAACAACGGTGCCGCCATTTAAGTAGTTTTATTTTTAATTCGTATAATATTTCGAAGGAAACAATTGAAAACCAATACATTACGCCCCGTGGGCTCATAAGAAATCTCGAAAGCCCGTGGTCATAATCTGGGCCTTACAGACCGCTTTGCCTGCCTGTAATGACACCGTTTTCGAGCAAGTGTGATGAAAAGTGATTTATTATAATCGATGTCACTTCTCAGAAATATCTATAATGCTATACATACAAATATTACTGAAGGTAAGTCTGATTAGACTGGGTGTCAATATGAAAATTGCCCTTTCCTATTTTTGAAACATGAAAGTGGTTGTTTTAATTTGAGTACTTGAAAGGTCTGTCCATAGATTCATCTAATGCGACTAAAAAACATATGAAAAGCCATTTCATGATCAGATACTTACTTTCTTAATACGAGTAGGTACAAATCTGAGTTATTTATTAGTATCTCAGAGCCAGGCCAAGGTTACAAATCGTACTCTTAGTAAACGTTTCTTTACTCCCGTGGGAGATAAATGCTCCGAATACAGTAGGTATTTAAGATAAGGTAAGCTTATCTTGCTTTTTTATTGTTTTATTGTATTCTGTTCAAGATTACCTACGAGTCAGCATTTAATTGCTCCACGCACATCTTCTGTATATTCTAAATATATAAAACAGAAAGGTAACTGAGTGATCTATCAACGCACAGCTCGAACTACTGGATCGGAATGAAATTTGACATGCTAACTGCTAACAGTTACAATGACGTAAACATCCACTAAGAAAGCATTTTCGAAAATTCCACTCCTAAAGGGGTAAAAATTGCGTTATAAAATTTGTATGCTCTATCCGAATTCAAAGCGGACGAAGTCGTGAGGCAAAACTAGCCCTGAAACTAAAATTTAGTCGGTCGTTAACAACAACAATACTCTTTAAAAATAAAACCATAAACAAAAAACACAGGAAATACAGAAAGTATACACAGTTAATAGGTTTACAACAGGCGGACTTATCGCTAAGCAGCGATCTCTTCCAGTCAACCTTAGGAAAGTGGAGAATGCGAAAAGAATAACAATGTTGGGCGGTGTCAAATTAAGAATAGAACCGATAATTATAGGTATCAAAACGGCAAAAAAAGTCGTAAACGTTCAAAACAACGAATTAATCTTCAAATTGATATCTGGATAATTCAAGTTGATTTACATTAACCTCTTTTTATGGTGCAGTCAGGCACGAGTGGCTTTACGCACCACCTAATGGCTGCCCATTTCCTATGTTAATTCTGTTTAAATTGCCAGGAAGTGATATTATAACGCAGGCAAGAATGTGTTTATATTGTGTATGAACATAGACTACAAACAATTATCTAAATGATCACTAAATTATACTTATCACGAATAATATAAAGGCGAAAGAAACTCTGTCTGTCCTTTTGTTACCTCTTGACGCTTAAACCGCTGGACCGATTTAGACGAAATTAAAAAAATATGCAAAATTTTTCGTTAAGTAATAGGATAATATGTTATTTTTTGTCGTTAGAGTCGGTTCTGTGATAGTTCTGTACAAATAAATAAACAGTTATAAGACGCTGACGAGAGCTAATGACCTTGAGCAATCGAGGCAGGCAACTGTCTCAGCGGACAATGTCTGTTTGCATTGGAGGGAGCGAGAAGCACGACCGCCTTATATGGGCGATATACGTATAAAATCAGAAAAAAAAGATTGAAAAAAAAAAACACATTGCATGAACAATAAAAATTAGCAAATTTTTTGGTATAGGTATGACGGAATGGTGTATTTAATTATAGAAATCTGCGTTAAAAAAAATAAACTTATAGAACCGTTTAAATAGGATTAGAAGACGTAACTTCACGATTTTTTTTCATCGAACCGATTTCAATTAGTTTTTGAAGTACATTGTGAATATTAACATATATTTTACTCACCTTACTAAATCAAATAGTTTTTGTTAAAATGCTGTTTAAATTAAGTCAATTTAGTTTTAATATTTTGCTGAACCCTCACAGGGTCCATGTTAGTACTTAAGAATACATTGTAACATCTTGTAAAAACCATGGTTTGGCAATAAATGAGGATGAGTATGAGTATGAGTCTGAGTATAAGTCTGAGTATGAGTATGAGTCTGAGTATGAGTATGAGTCTTGTCAGCGCCTTGACGACAATGTAAGAGCGAGCTCACGTCAACGCTCAATTCGTACGACAATCAATCAAAATCGGCAGAAACACGCCACAAAAACTGTCATTAAAATAACTACCGTTCTGTAATAATAGATACAAATGATTAATGCTCCTGGATAGGAAATAATCAGTCTTGCCAGCGGAAATTGTGTCGACGTCTCTATGGCCGATACTTTGCGATATTGTTGAAAAGTTTCATACATTTATTATAGACAGCACTGAGGAATTAGTAATTTTCTGGTTGGGAGTTCATTGTCATCAACAACAAGAAGATTTGGAAGCCGTGGTGGCCTAGTGGTTCGACCTACCGCCTCTCATGCAGAGGGTCGGGGGTTCGATTCCGGCTCGCTCCTCTGAGTTTACTTATGTGTGAAATTCAATTTGAATTTACCACTGAGCTTTTCGGTGAAGGAAGACATCGTGAGGAAACCTGCACGCATCTGCGAAGTAATTCAAAGATGAGTGTGAAGTCCCCAATCCGCACTGGGCCCGCGTGGGGACTATAGCCCAAACCCTCTCGTGTTGAGAGGAGGCCTGTGCCCAGCAGTGGGTCGTAAATAGGCTGTTGTAGTGATAACAACAAGAACAACAACAATACTCTTCATCGAACACCATATAAACATTTTATTGCAATATTAAACAATAATAATACCAAATTTTGTTGCAATCCGTCCAGTAGTTTTCGAGTTAAATCCGGACATACATACATACAGTATATTTTTTCTAAAAAATCGTTATTTTGTGTTCAGTATCGTTTAGTTCAATCCCCTCGAATTGATATTGTCTTTTGTCTTTAAAATTTCAAGTTACAGATGCGACTCCTTCTGCAGCCTTATCATTAAGTAATAATAGATTAATTCACAGATAATTACGATGAGGACATGCATACAGGTGTTTAATGGAACTATATATAGCGTCTATAGATATTTTTTGCATACAATAAAGTTACTACTACTACTACTACTACAGCCATTTTTGCGTCCCACTGCTAGGCACAGGCCTCCTCTCATCACGAGAGGGTTTGGGCTATAGTCCCCACGCGGGCCCAGTGCGGATTGGGGACTTCACACACATCTTTGAATTACTTCGCAGATGCATGCAGGCTTCCTCGCGATGTTTTTCCTACACCGAAAAGCTCAGTGGTAAATTCAAATTGAATTTCGCACATAAGTAAACTTAGAGGTGCGAGCCGGAATCGAACCCCCGACCCTCTGCATGAGAGGCGGTAGGTCAAACCACTAGGCCACCACGGCTTCAAATAAAGTTACACAATGGCAAAAATAAATGCATACGGGTAAAAAAACGCAAACAGTAGGTCGCCCTGCCTTGTCCCACGCCTCTCATGTTCCGCGGTGCGAAATATCCGCTCCCAAGTATCGGAAGGACTCAATATTGATTTTTTAGGGTTCAACTCAACGTCAACTTAAAATACACTCAACAGCAATGAAATCGGGTCACTTTTTATAGGGATTTTCTATACAAAATGACCCGATTACATTGCTGAGTGTAATTGAAAAATGTATGCTTATAAGTAGGATGAATTAGTAGCCTGCAAAAAGAGCAAAAATGATGACCGCACGGCTGGGCAAAATGCTCATCTACTCACGAAAGGGTTTTGGCTATAGTTTCTACGAAAGTCCACCAAACCCCACCACCACCAAAACAGGCTATTCACGTCCCACTGCTGGGCACAGCCGTACTCCCATCGAGAGGTTTTGGGCTATTGACCCCACGTGGGTCCGGTGCAGATTGGGGGCTACACACACACGCATCCTTGAATTACCTAGAAATTGCGTGCAGATTTCCTCACGATGTTTACCTTTACCGAAAAGCTCAGTGGTAAATTGAATGTGGCGCCGCACATAACTAAACTCAGAAGTGCGAGCCGCATTTTTCCCCACGGGAACGTATGTTTTTCCGAGATGAAAAGTAGCCTATATCCTTCCCCGAGACTCCAGCTATCTCCATATACCAAATTTCATACAAATCTAGCTGTATTTATTTATTTACGTCACCCTTGGCCGTAAAGTGGAATATTCTGCCCGCTACGCGGGAAGAAAATCTCACTTCCTGGCCAAGGCAAGACGTAAAACTTTTGACAAACCACGGGCGGTAATTCGTAAAGCCCCAGATCGCAAATTTATGGCCCTCACCCTCGGTTCGGGCCACAGAAACCTGCGATCTGGGACATTTACGAATTCACCACCCTAGGTCTGTAATGTACTATTATTTATTTTATTTAAACTCTTTATTGCACAAACAAAAAAATGCAGTGTACAAAAGCCGGACTTAATGCTAAAGGCATTTCCTACCAGTCTACCTTGGGGTGAAGCTGAGAAACATTTACTTAGCAGCAAAGAAGTACAGTCGAGTTCATTAATATGTGTACACTTTTGGACCTTATTACAACGCGGTAAGGTGCAAAAGTATGTATATATTGGCGAACTCGACTGTACATACATAATTAAAAGCATAGTATAAGCGTGAAAAGCTCACAGAAAGACAGGGTTACTTTCGCATTTATAATATTAATATGGATTCATGATGTAAGTTACGTCTGTGCCCCCAGCCTGTCGCAGTCCGTCCCGGGGTCCCACAGGCGAGCGAACACGCGTTCCCAATTATTGGCGAGCTGCAGGCGTGTAAGCGGATATGCGTTATTATGACGGGCCGTGGGCGGGGGTCGACGGAGCGGTAGCGGGAAGCTAAAGCTGAAAGGAAGTAGGTACTCGTCAAGTGCAAAAGAAGAATTCGATCGTGTTTTTATTTTTATTTATTTCAGTCATTTAACAATTTTATAATTGTGTTTGAAATTACTTAGACTAAACTTATTCTAAGCATTTACAATTAATAATAATATTGGTATTAAGCTCAACGATTAAGATTAATAAATAAATATGTACTTGTTATTTTTCTTATTCCTCCAGTGAACAGTACACCTTTTTTTAATAGGAATGCTTTCAGTTTGTTCCTAAATATTCGGGCGTTTTGTAGACATTTTAATTCTATTGGTAACTTGTTAAAGAAGATAATAGACTGGTAGCTCGCTGCATATTTGCATATAACAATAACGTACAAATTCACATTACATTTGCATTACGGCAAATGTAATGTGAATTTTCGAAGTATTTTTTATGTCTATGGATCAGTATTATTAGACCGATCCTCCAATAAAATAATGTCCTTAAATCCGCTCCTCTTATCCAGGACTCGAACCTACAGTCCACAGGCCCGAGGCGAGGCAGACAAGCCTCACAAAGGACCTGCCGGTGTTTTGACGAGCCTCTCCGTTACATTGTTACTCGATATTAAATAATGTCCGATGCAATAGTGGTTACCTAATCATTGATCGCTTTTAGATAAGTATTTGAGCTTCTGCCCCCGGCTTCGTCCGCGTGGAGTTCGTTAATAGGGATGACGACAGGGTGAAGAAATCGAAATTCTAATTTGTCCGTCACGCGTCAGTCAGGTAATAAAGAAATATTAGACACGTATTTTTGTTTTATCAAATTAACAAAGAATCACTAAGTTAAAACGCATTAAAGTTGGAGAGTGGGGGCTAACTACGTCACCGTTAGGTATAAATCGTACCTAACCGTGACGTCACGCGACATTTCAACTCAATATATCTCCGTATAAGTTTGATTACGTGAAAAAAGAAAAAATACGTGTCCAATACATTTCAATAATCTTCCTGATAGACTAAGGATAAAAAAGTTGTAGTCATCCCTATAGCATTCCCGCGGGAACTATTAATTTTTCCGGGATAAAAAGTAGCCTATATATATGTTGACCAGTGTTATAAACTATTCCCATACCAAATTTTGTTACAATCCGTCCAGTAGTTATCGAGTTAAATCCGGACATACATACATACCCCAGTATTTTTTTCTAAAAATCGTTATTTTGTGTTCAGTATCATTATTACTCGTAATGTACCTTTAGTCTCCTCGACTTGATAGTTTCTTTTAATTTTCAAGTTTCTGACGCGACTTCTTCTAGACTTATTATTATTAGTAAAGAAAAGATAAAGATTATTCATAGATACTTGCAGGATTTCGTCAAGATATTTTCTATTAAGTATAGCAGAACACAACTTAGAAGGCGCGCGGCGAAGCACTTAAACCGTTGCCGCAGAGTCTATTATTACTTTATCCACGCGCCTTCTAAGTTGGGTCGTGCTTATACATGACATTTTTCTGTTCATTCTCATTGCTCGCAGGACTGATCGCCGATTAGGCCAGGAAGTTCTCGAGTAGCGTCTGCAAAATTGATAGACGAGCTGTCGGTACAGGTACGGCAACGAGATGGAGCGACGACCTCGTAAAGGTCGCGGGGACGCGGTGGATGAGGGTAGCACAAGACCGGTCTGAGTGGCGTGCCTTGAGGGTGGCCTATGCCCAGCAGTGGACGTTTTTTGGTTGACATGATGATGATTTTACATGATGCCCATGTTCAGTATAATTCCGTTACGTAATAAGAAGTAATAATAATAATAATAATATATTTATTTCAAGTAATTACAACTCATATTTGTTAGTATATCTTAAAAAGTAATGTGTTAGTATGTAATCTAAATTAACTAGGGGCGTGTAATCCCCACAAGTGTTGCATGTAGGGGCAGTCAAACCTATTCCCTATCATTTTTAGGATGATGTTGGGGCTGGCCCGCACCCGGCGCAGCAGGGACGCCGCCCTCTTGCGCACGGTGGCGTGGAAGCCGTCGACCCTGGCCTCGGCGAACATCCCCGATGCGCTGCAGAAGCGGGGCAGCCCCACCATCACCCGGAACGCGTTATTGTATTGGACCCGAAGAGCTCAATAGGCCTTTTGCGTATATCGCATCCACAAGCTGCACGTGTAAAGAGATGTACAGTAAGCTCTAAACATACTTAGGTACTCAGACGTGTGAGCCGTAGATTCACCCACAATCAGGTACCTGAAGACGGTAGGTAAAACCAATATATATTTTGTACGAAACACACTAATAGCATTTCATTCATGAATATAATTCCTAACCCAACACTCAAATAAAAACATTTACATAATTACACTCCGCAAATTGAAAGAAAATTGCTACCATTTCAAAGAGTATAAAATTGCAAAGAACTAGTCAGTTATTGAAACTTGCAACTCTCAACTTGTAACTTGTGACTGGCAACTTGTTAGTTGTTCGGGTAGTTGTTTGATCGTTTGTTCTCGCTCTTCCGACTCTTTTTTGTGAAAAATGACGGGTTCGATTTGTGGGTTTTACGAAATGTCTTGCAACAGTGATGATGATTCAACATCGACTTCTAGTTTAGTCATTTCTGCATCGGTCACTTTGATTTTATTGAATGATGTAGATAGTAAAATAATGAAATATTTTTAGTCATTTATTTTAAACAGCTTTAGTTTAAAAAAAATATTTTAAATTAACGACAATACACACACAGACAGAATTACTTTCGCATTTATAATATTTGATATACATAACGTATATGCAGGGATTGCTTTTCCAAATTTAATTTAAAAAAAAAACCTAACCTATTTAACTTCTCAGATAATTATGTGACCAATTCGTTAAACCTTTGTCTAAGATAGTTACAATACAAACCACTTAGCTACCTTTCATTCTGCTTCCCGTATTAACTACTTAACTATCACTTAAGTGCGTTTGAAAAAGCCCAAATGAGTGGTGATAAGGTACACTATACTATGGCTTATATGATAATGGAATAAATAGTCACTTTTAAATAAAATAGGTTAATAGACTTTTTAACGCCGAAACTTAACGTTTGTAGTTTGTTTGGGAATAATACACTCAGGACAAAGAGTAATAAAGAGAATGGACGTAATAAAGATATGCAGTTCAAGTTTTACTAGAAATTAAACGTCATTACATTATAATCACGTCCCGAGAACTGTCCATTGCTGGTTTAACATGGGAGGGATTATTTTCATCATCCAACGGAGTTTGGCGATATACACCAGCAGCGGTATTAGTTAGCCAATGCATTTCCAAAGACCAAGACAATCCTTTTTTTAGGGTTCCGAAGTCCACAAGGAACCCTTATAGTTTCGCCATGTCCGTCCGTCCGTCCGTCCGTCCGTCCGTCCGTCTGTCCGCACTATTGCTCGGAGATGCTTAGGTCTAGAGAGCTGTAATTTGGCATGAACCTTATAGTTTCGCCATGTCCGTCCGTCCGTCCGTCCGTCTGTCCGCACTATTGCTCGGAGATGCTTAGGTCTAGAGAGCTGTAATTTGGCATGAATATGCATATTAGTTATGCTGACAAAGTGGTAGGTACAATAAAATTTTGAAATATATTTTTTTATAGAGTACCTCCCCTACTCGTAAAGTGGGGATGTAATTTTTTTTTCTTGCATACCCCATGGTGCGGCATATCGTTGAATAGGTCTCAAAAAAATATTGTGGGTTTGTTAAAACCATTTTTTGATTAAGTGATGCGTTTGTGAAATATTAAGCTTTAAAGTGCTATTTTTTGTTAGAGTCACGTGTCCCCCCCCCCCCCCTGCCAGCTAAATGGTGGTATTTGGATGGCTGAAAAAAATCACGGTTGTGGCATATATAACGTAGTTGAAAGGAAAACTATCAGAGCTAAGTAGGCTGTACAAACTTACGAGTAATAGTCGACCAACTTATAATGATGATTTTTCTCGAGCGGCAGGGGAGTCGGGCGGGCACGTCATACCACAGGCTAGCTAGATGCTAATAAGTCTTAGAAAGGTACTGTGGGCATCGTCAACTTCGGAACCCTATAATTTGCGCGTGGCCCGACACGCACTTGGCCGGGTTTTTTTTTCTTATTGTTTGAATCCAAACCAATTACGCTTCAGTTCTTCGCTTTATTTTAAGGTAGGTCTTGCAGTAGGTGCGTGGCCGCAATGTTCGAACTTTATGTGCTTTACTAAATTTTGATTTACGTAACGAAAGAAAAAAATACTTAGGGATCAAATGTTTTTCGTAATATCTCTGTCTGTCCTCTAGCCTATTTCAATGTAACAAAGTTGCGGGCAAAAGCTAGTAAATCCACAAATAGCTAAGACGTGTTTACTGTCGCGTCTGTTTTTTTTAAATAATCTTTGCCCCAAATGAAGCAGCCGTGTGACATTTTATAGGTTTGTTTTAGCTTATCTAAACAGAAGCTGGTAATGGCGACTTTCTCATTTTTAACAGTTTTAGACAAATTATCGATTTTTATGACAGTGAGTGTAGTTCATTTGGTTCTAGAGATTTGTCCCAATATTTATTTTCATAAAAATATCATGTTAAATTTTCATGCTGCATTGTAAATACCAAATTAATCTGTCGTTTACCTTTTCACAATTCAACCGTCAAACAAAAATTAAATTAACCCTGGACATATTAAGTAGGTATAGGTACATAAGTAGGTAACCTAGGTATAGAGAAATGAGAAAGTTCAATATCAAAAATCCGTTCAGATCTACTAAAGACTGGAAATAACTAAAAGTAAATTAAATTAAAAAATAGTTTTTTTAATTTTTTATATCCAGTTGAAAGTGCCAAGCACCATATTAACGTAACACATGATTTATTACTTACTATATAGTAGTTTCGACCAAATGAAGACGATTGGGCCACCCTCGTTAGTTTTAAAGCGATTTTAGTTTTACGACTGGTCAGTCATGAACATAAAACATCCGTAAAAATATGAACACCACGGTTCATTACTAGGAGTTATGGCTTGAAATACCACGTCTAGATAACAGAAAATGCGTCTAATGACCTATTTTGTAGCCTAAAAATTGAAAATAAACGATTTTTATTTCTTAATAAAAAAAACAAAAAACCCGACTGCGTAAAAACTAAAAAGAAAAAAACAAGACTACTTAGTTCAGTAGTAGCTAGGATTATGTTAAGTAATTGATTGCTATTGAGGAATCTAAAGATGCCTACTATCGGGACCCATTATTTGTAACATTTTAACCTAGATTTTAAATGGGTCCCGACTGTAGGCATCTTTAGATTCCTCAATAGCAATCAATTACTTAACATAATCCTAACTACTACTGAACTAAGTAGTCTTGTTTTTTTCTTTTTAGTTTTTACGCAGTCGGGTTTTTTGTTTTTTTTAATTAACTTTTTTATTTTATTATTTTTAGTTAGGGATTAAAAGACCGTAAATTCCGCAATCTTGTCATTTCATGGAGAGAGTTGCTATCGTGGGGATTATTAAGTAGCTTGCGATGATCTAAATTACTGATTATTAATCCCTCTAGAGACCTAACCCGGCTCAAAACGCTACATAAGCCTGAACCTATTAAAATTCTTCAAGTCAACCGATAGATGGCGCTACTGGTACTACATAAGAGTATTAGGTAGCTATTTTATTTATTTACGAGCGCTGGGTACTGACTAGTGTACCTAATTGGTACCTATAATCAATTAGGTTATATTTCACTGTATCACACACACTATTGACACTTTAAATGTAATAACGAAACTAAAAGTCTTCAAGTCAACGGATAGATGACGCTACTGGTACACTACATTGCACATGCGTACGTACTTGATTGAAGTTTGAGATTTATGAAAAACATTATTATTAAGTATTTTATAGTCGTCGTGACCTGCTTGAAGACTCGTTGGTCTAGATTATTTCCTGTGTTGCTAATTCGAACGGATGTACTACTGGGTGGATACCTACTTTACGAAAGGAACTTTGAATCGTTATAAATCATAAACGGTTCTTTTGTCTGAAAAATGGTCAAAGAAACCTAATAATGATTTTTAAATACCTATTCAACGATACCTGACATGCCATAGTTGGTTGACTTTTATTTTTTTATTTTGTACAATATGGCGTCTGGTAGCCGCCATTTTGAATTTTGATAAATTTCATATCTTCAGTGACACTCGCGCAATTCAGACGAATCGATTGACGTATGATTCATTAAAATCGACCCACGCGTTTGATCTCTAGTGTGCCACAAAGGAACAAACATACATACATACATACATACATACATACATACATAGACAGGTAAACACATAACCCTCCTTTGCGGTGCGCAGTCGGGTAAAAAATGTATCGTCCTTGGCAATCCTTGGTTTAGTTTAGTGGTGTAGAGAAATATACAGGAGTGTCAAAATTTTGACAAAATTTAACGGCAAGCTATGACGGGTCTGAACATTATAAAAAAAAATGATGACAACACAATCGCGAAATTGCGATTGCATAAGTCATAACTCTGTCCTTTTGGATATTTAATTTTATTGGGACGTCACATGTTTCCGAAAAAAAGCAATATCTCTACATACTTGAAAAAAAACCGGCCAAGTGCGTGTCGGGCCACGCGCAAAGTATAGGGTTCCGAAGTTGAGGATGCCCACAGTACCTTTCTAAGACTTATTAGCATCTAGCTAGCCTGTGGTATGACGTGCCCGCCCGACGCCCCTGCCGCTCGAGAAAAATCATCATCATAAGTTGGTCGCCTATTACTCGAAAGTTTGTACAGCCTACTTAGCTTGGATAGTTTTCCTTTCAACTACGTTATATAATATATGCCACAACCGTGATTTTTTTCAGCCATCCAAATACCGCCATTTAGCTGTTACCCTAACGTGACCCTAACAAAAAATAGCACTTTAAAGCTTAATATTTCACAAAAGCATCACTTAATCAAAAAATGGTTTTAACAAACCCACAATATTTTTTCAGGACCTATTCAACGATATGCCGCACCATGGGGTACGCAAGAAAAAAAATTACATCCCCACTTTACGAGTACGGGAGGTACCCTTTAAAAAAATATATTTCAACATTTTATTGTACCACTTTGTCAGCGTAACTAATATGCATATTCATGCCAAATTACAGCTTTCTAGAACTAAGCATCTCCGAGCAATAGTGCGGACAGACGGACGGACGGACGGACATGGCGAAACTATAAGAGTTCCTTGTGGACTTCGGAACCCTAAAAAAAGAAAAAACAAGAAAAATGAAAATAGTTTATTTCATAACTTTACAGGTATTACAGTTTGTTAAGGTTGAGATCTCCTATTAAGCATGATAATATACTTTTAAAATAAACTAAGATTTTATTTATACTTATTTATACTTGTAAAATGTAATTTTTCAATTCTTCAATAACCACAAAACTCGCAACGTCGTCAATGTAATAAAACGACACGGGTGTTAAAAAGTCATTAAAGAACCAAATTAATTACTTCACCAAAACACCTGCAGGGAAAGTAGTAATTTGCATTTACCGGCCCTTGTGCATTTCAAATTGAGTTTTTTTGGTGTGTGAACATATTTGGGGAATGTCTTTAGTCGATAGGGGAGGACTGTCGATAGATACGAAATTTAAAATATCTATAAATAAATAAATAAATATCTTGGGACTGACAGATGATACCACAAAGTCGATACGATACTAATTACTGGTCGTAGAAAGCTGAATTTGACATGTAAGTTCCTTAGGTAGGTGAGAGCACTAAAAAAGGAATTTCCTAAATTCCCACGAGAATGAGGAATAATTATATGAGCGGGAGATGCCTTAGTTAATGTTATGAAAAGTAGAAGTTACACTACATACTTCTTAAACTGAAATTAACGTAGGGTATCGAGATAGACTGTAAGTACCTTAAGAATATTATATCATAATGATTTTATTACTTTCATTCAAATTTTGCTGGCATAGAGGCATTCCATTATTGGTCTTTTCGTCCAAATTACCGCAGTGTCTCAAGTCGAAAGTCTTCGACCAGTGTGTGTTGCCAGTGATGACTTATGGTTCCGAGACGTGGGCGCTTACGATGGGCCTCATAAGAAGGCTCAAAGTCACTCAGAGGGCAATGGAGAGGGCTATGCTCGGGGTTTCTCTGCGTGATAGAATCAGAAATGAGGATATCCGCAGTAGAACTAGGGTCACCGACATAGCCCGAAGAATTGCGAGCCTTAAGTGGCAGTGGGCGGGGCACATTGCTCGCAGGACTGATGGCCGATGGGGCCGGAAAGTTCTCGAGTGGCGAACCGGGAGACGAGCTGTCGGTAGGCCTCCAACAAGATGGAGCGACGACCTCGTGAATGTCGCGGGAAACCGGTGGAAGCAAGTAGCACAGGACCGGTCTGAGTGGCGAGCCTTGGGGGAGGCCAATGTCCAGCAGTGGACGTCTTTTGGCTGAAATGATGATGATGATGATGATTAAGTATATCCATGGGATACAAAGACCAGTGGCGGATTAACCATATTATTATAGTTAATTTATTTTACATCACCCTTGGCCGTAAAGTGGGATTTTCTGCCCGCTACGCGGAGAGAAAATCTCACTTCTTGGCCAAGGCAAGACGTAAAACTTTTGACAAACCACGGGCGGTAATTCGTAAAGCCCCAGATCGCATATTTATGGCCCTCACCTTCGGTTCGGGCCACAGAAACCTGCGATCTGGGACATTTACGAATTCACCACCCTTGGTCTGTAATGTACTATTACGCAAAATATTATCACGGTGGTATATAATTTATAAGTTGAATCTTATTTATAACTCGTAAAAATGAGGTTTAATTGGAAAAACTGTAATTAATGGTGGTAAAATGAAATTTAAATACAAGTGACGCACTCCGTACCTAACGGGAATAGATATCATATGCGTCCCTACAGTAAAATTATAATATTTATTAATAGGTAACTAGGAAATATGATAAATGGTCATAGAAATCGGTACTTTCACTAAACTTTGAATATTATATTTTTGTCTCTCCGATACCAATGGCGAAAGCCACACCTCCTCTTTTCCAGTCCCCTGTAATATTTTCCAGCTTTGCACAAATTGTTTTAAAACGTTCATCTTTATATTTTTAACTTAAGGCAGCGTTTTATTACTATCTTTTTAGGGTGACCTCCAATTGTTGGATTCCCAAAAAAAACCTATAGTGGAATTACTATTAGTAATTTCCTTCATTCAAATGTAAATGATTCGAGCCCCGCCCACTCGCTGTTATTCGACCGATTATGACTTAAATAATAACTAAATACCAAGCCGTTTATTACGGAACAATACATCCTATACAGATTTGCATACCAAACGATCAACATCGCATTTTTTTACGTTCGGTTAAGTTGTAGTTGTAAAGGTGTGTTTACTTTGCGGCATTACAATATTATTATTTATCAGCTTTCATGTGGGGTTTCTAAATATTTTGTACCCAATTTAAGGAATTATTTAAGGGATAAAAATTATATCCTAGGTCTTTATCAGGGTGTCGGAATATTTGCCTTTATCTAGAAAGGCAAATGAAAAACAATAATATGTTTATTTATGTTTATGTAAATTTATCCTCATTTGAAATTATTTGTTATCTTCCTAGTACTTCTGTAGTTTCTTTCTGATATTGATGCACCTACTCGTTATTCTTTCTATTTGGCCTTACGGTTGACTGGTAGAGAATTACTTTAGGCATTAAGTCCGCCAATTGTATACATTTTGTATGTGCAATGAAGTTTAAATAAATAAATAAATGTTTTTAATTTAATTTCGTATCACTTTAAAAATGTCAATTTCATTTACAACATCAAAATTAATTAATTTTTAAACTTAAAACGACGGAACCGAACATTTTGATTACATTTAATAAAAATCTATTTTAATGAAAAGTTAACCCGTTGAGTGGGAACCCCTTAAAGCGAAACAGTTTAATATTCAAGGTATTTAATTAGTATTCACAAACATCAATCAGCTTCGCCGACAGTATTTAAAGCGGGTAAGAGCGAGAAGGGTTAAGTGACATGGGGTTCCGTAGAACTGCAACTATCAATCATCACTGCAGACTGGACGTCCTACTGTTGGGCAAAGCCATCACGAGAGCTTTTGGCTTATACACTCAACAGCAATGAAAACGGGTCATTTTGTATAGGATTTTCCATACATAGTGTACCGTTTTTATTGTTGTTGAGTGTATTTATTTTGCGGGCCCAGTGGGATTAAGAACTTCACTCACATATTTGAATTGTTTTCTCAGATTCATGCGTTTTCTCACGAGGTTTTGCTTCACAAAAAGGCTCAAAAGTAAATTTTAAATTTACGAGCAAACTAGTTATGAGGTGCAAGCCGGGTTCGAATCTCTGCATGAGAGGTGGTAGGTTAAACCACTAGCACAGAATATTTAATAGTGCTACGTACAGAATGGCCACGGAATCACCCGCTTGAATCTACCTCGCGCGCTACTCGTGCCCAACTCGCCTTGCCTTCATTTGTTTCATCCGGAGATGGTGAGTGAATCGTTGGCCTCACATTTACAAGTGTACACAGGTCTTCGCACGCACACAGACGTCCTCGCACGCAAACATTGACACTTCATTCGAGTTATGTTCGAAATCTTGCTTTTATAGGCCGTGTCCGCCGTGCCACTAGACTAACCACGTCTTTTTTGACGGTATTCTTTATGTCGTATCATAGACAATTTGCAACTATAGTACTCGGAGCTATCGACTTTGATATCAACTGCAAAAAAGTCTGGTCCAACTCAAATTAAATGAAAACCATTTCACAACCTTTTTATTCACGTATGTATCAACTTGTTGAGGAACCCTAAAGATAGTAAAATATGTTAGCAAGGTTCAGTAATACAGTGAACTCAGTTAGCGAGGCGTTTGAAGAAACCTTTATTATTGTATGGTCATTTTTAATTGATAATTGGCTAATACACATTGTTGCTTGATTGATTTACGAGATCATTTTACCCTTAAAGGGTCGTGTATATCGTCAATACGTCTTCTTCAAGTTCACATTCCTTTTTATTAGGGTTCCGAAGTCCTCAAGGAACCCTTATAGTTTCGCCATGTCCGTCCGTCCGTCCGTCCGTCCGTCCGTCCGTCCGTCCGTCCGTCCGTCTGTCCGCAATATTACTCGGAGATGCTTAGTTCTAGAAAGCTGTAATTTGGCATGAATATATACATATTAGTTACGCTGACAGAGTGGTACAATAAATTTTTGAAATATATTTTTGGTGGCATATCGTTGAATAGGTCTTAAAAAAATATTATGGGTTTGTTAAAACCATTTTTTGATTAAGTGATGCGTTTGTGAAATATTAAGCTTTAAAGTGCTATTTTTGGTTAGAGTCACGTGTCCCCCCCCCCTGCCAGCTAAATGGTGGTATTTGGATGGCTGATAAAAAACACGGTTGTGGCATATACAACGTAGTTGAAAGGAAAACTATCACAGCTAAGTAGGCTGTACAAACTTACGAGTAATAGTCGAAATTATTAAAAAACCAATGATTTTTCTCGAGCGACAGGGGCGTCGGGCGGGCACGTCATACCACAGGCTAGCTAGATGCTAATAAGTCTTAGAAAGGTACTGTGGGCATCGTCAACTTCGGAACCCTATACTTTGCGCGTGGCCCGACACGCACTTGACCTGTTTTTAGTCTTTCAAAACCCCTTTTTGTGGGCTTTTAGTGCTTTGCGTTTAAAAATAGGCCTTTTTAATATGGGGTTGATTTAAGAGTTATAAGACTGGATTGGCATCAACGTAATGATAAGCAATACCTGCCCACCGTCGCTCTCTCGACAGTATCATAGGAAGGCTTTTTTTTGTAGCTTTCAATAAAATAGAAACAAAAATAAAAATAATTTCGGTTGGTGAGGGAATGTGTTCAACTAACGATTTGTTAGAAGTCGTTCTGTTGAAACGGCATTGCTAATTTAAATATTACTTGACACGCAAGCTGTTTAGGGTTAAGTCGGAGTTTTGGAAGTAGGTAAAATTTATAGGTAGGTATGTATTCGCCTACCGTGGTTCTACCTACCGCCTCTCATGCAGAGGGTCGGCGGTTCGATTCATGCTCGCACCTCTAAGTTTACTTATGTGCGAAATTCACTTTGAATTTACCACTGAGCTTTTCGGTGAAGGAAAACATCGTGAGGAAACCTGCACGCATCTGCGAAGTAATTCAAAGATGTGTGTGACGTCCCCAATCCGCACTAGACCCGCGTGGTGACTATAGATAGCCCAAACCCTCTCGTGATGAGAGGAGGCCTATGTACCCAGCAGTGGGACGCAAATAGGCTGTAGTAGTAGTAGTAGTAGCCTCGTGTTTTGACATACTGCCTCTCATGCAGAGGGTCGGGAGTTTGAATGACTCGCACCTCTGATTTTACTTATAGGAATTTACTACTGAGCTTTTGGGTGAAGGAAAACATCGTCAGGAAACCTACACGTATTTGAGAATTTATTCAAGGATGTGTGTGAAGTAACCAATCCGCAATGAGCCCGCGTGTGGACTAGAGCCAAAACTATAATTATAATAACACAAAAATGTAATAATTTCTACATTACTTAGTACCTACAAATAAACTGATTCGTTTTATCTAAAGATATAACTCTTTTTCAAATAGATTTCTTTTCGCGGAAATAAAATCCTATTCAAGATCTAACTCCATTAGGCATTTGTGCTAATTTCCTCATAAAAAATTCAAAGAGGGGTATTTTATTGTTTTTCCTTTTTAACCCCCTTCAGGGTAAAGGGGTGGGGGGAGTAAGACGTGACTTTAACTTTAAAGGGTTCGTTCATTGACGTAATCAAATCTCATTTACGAAGACAAGTACGTTTAGAATTTCAGCAAATAGAATTCGTAGATTTCCTGTTTTTAAATTCACTCGCATTCAAGTGACGGTAAAGTTTCTTGGCAGTTAATTTAATGGAAAAAATATTTTTCTTGAGGATCATTTTTAAATGAGCTTAATTCTAAGATTTATTCAAAATGATTCGATCCACAAGGTATGGAAAACAAAGCTGGAGTTCTTTGGTATGGCTTATTTTTTTAATTCTCCCTGTTAATACCTCCATCTTATTCTCAAATTAGACATAAAATAATTTTAGAAACTATGGCTATGGAAATTTGTATCATTAATCCATTTACATCATTAAGTAAAAATAATTGGCTCAGTTCTTATCTAATAGCGCACTTTTTTTCATTCATGAATTGGCAATAATATAAAGTTCATCTGGAAAAAAAATACTCATACTCACCTATTCACTACTAACAAATATCATACTGATCAGTTGAAACTATTTTAAGTTTTTATAATTCATATCTGATATGAATAAGAAAAACTTAAAATAGTTTCAACTCCCTTTTATCAACGAAATGTAATGAAGAGAACCTCTTCACGCTATTCAGTGATCTTTTTTTTTAACCTTGGGATTTTCCCTTTGCCTTTACGCATTCCGTCCGGCCGGGGGACCAGGACGGGTATGACGGACTCCCAGGCAGTTGGCCCAAACTGCCCGGACTACCGTCTAAAAACCCAAGGGTTTACCTCATGCCGCATAGTGACGGGGTGCGGGATCGCCGTGACGTATTCAACCGCTGCCCCGTCGCGGCCGCCCGCCGGAGCAGGACTCCTCCAAGTTGGGGCTGGAAGCCCCCCACCGCTGGAGGCGTGCCGAGGAAACAAGACACGCCGACCAGCCCGAGGACTCGACCCACGGGCAGTGAACTCCCCCCTTCACCACCCGAGTCCTCAGCAGCAATCCACTAGGGGTTCGGTTCTGGGAAAACTCCTTCCCCCTTCTGTGGATTTTGCGCACCTCAGGTGGGGTTGCGGAAGACAGGGAGAACGGCGCGTCGTAATACCGACACTCCTCTTCCCCCGCAACCCCACCCCACAAAAGCAGCCCTTACGGGCCGCAAACTCCAAGTGAGACCCCAGTCAGCAGGTGAACGGGACCGCACAAACGTCGCTCTGAAAAGGGCAACGTCCCCACTCGTCTCCTCTGCAACGCCCTTTGCTTAAATCAAAGGGACGTGCAGAGAGACACTCCGAGGCTAAAGCCTCCCCCCCTTGTCGGGTATTAGCCATCAGCCTTCAATATCCCGCATGCGGTAAATTGTAGACCGATGCCCAGGGTGCACCGGCACCAAGCGCTCCCGTTCCCCCAGACGAATCCGAAAGGACTGGCAGCACTTGGGCACACGAGGAGGAACCCGACTCGCACCCCGCTATTCAGTGACCTTGCATTACCCATTTAAATACCAATTCATATTAAAACGTTTAATTATACCTCGAATAACTAATTACACGTCTCATCACAGCCCTCCGAAACGACGCATTTCCAAATTCTCCATTGTCAGTTACATTCAGTTTCACTTGAAATGAAATGCGCTTCAATACCTACTTAAGTGAAAAACATCGTAACTCAACCGTCTTAAGCTTGTCTAAACGACTATTCTTAAACAAAGCCTATCGGAGCATTTGAACACAGCTTAATAGCGAAACGGCGAAAAGACGCCGCACATTGGCTCTCTTAAGACCATCTAGTTTAAGACAAAATAGGTATTCGGCTCAATAAACAGAAGCTTGTCAAGTATTTAATTTAAATGAAGGGGTTAAAATTATTTTTGCCAAAGGGTTGGTTTCGCCCCGAGCTATTTGTGTTTCGAGGAACTTCCGAAAATATTGGATTTTCTTTCGAATTGATGTCTTTTTCTTGAATTTGTTATTATAAGGCCCTTTGTTCCAAATTAAGAGGTCGTCAAGTTCGGATCACGCTGGAGGCACATCTTTAATTTAATTCTTCTTCAATATGAACAAAAATTGTGTTTTTTTTTTTTGTAAAAATATAGTTTAAACTACGCTAATATTCTATTAGATAAATATTATAAATGTGTTTTGTATTATTAAATATAAAATAGACGTTTTTTTTCTATTATATATGTACTTATGTACAAATACAGCAAAACTGAATTTGTAAGCCAATCCCGTATCGATAAGGTTAGTGAAAATACATACATACATACATACATACATAACCTAGTAACTACATAACATATATTTTTTTTAACAAAATACTTTACCTTCCGTAAACGATCACTTTTTATTCATATTTCTACCATTCCTTACCCAAAGCTATTGAAAAAAATACCAAACGTAATATATGCGCGCGAGCCTTATCGCTGAGCAGCGATCTGTTCCAGACAACCTGTGGAATTGTTTTGATCAGCTGACAGGTAACATAAAAAGGGTTTTTACTTTCAACTACGCATGATAAGATCGGAACTAATGGACGTTTGTTATAATTATTCGTTAAACTTACGTCGTGTGGAAGGGTTATGGAAGTGAGATTAAAAAAGCAAGTTTCTATTCTATTAAAATGGGAATTAAAAAGCGTAAAAATATTTTTATGTTAATACTACAAACCAATTTCTTAACATTATTATTATTACCTAGGGTCGGGGGTTCGATTCCGGCTCGCACTTCTAAGTTTACTTAATGTGCGAAATTCAATTTGAATACCACTGAGCTTTTCGGTGAAGGAAAACATCGTGAGGAAACCTGCACGCATCTGCAAAGTAATTCAAAGATGTGTGTGAAGTCCCCAATCCGCACTGGGCCCGCGTGGGGACTATAGCCCAAACCCTCCTGTGATGAGAGGAGGCCTGTTCCCAGCAGTGGGACGCAAATAGGCTGCAGTAGTAGTATTATTATTACCTACTTAGTAATTCTTAAAATCCATACGAAAGTAACTGTCTGTCTGTTACCACTTCACGTTTAAACCGCTGGACCGATTTAGATGAAATTTGGTACTTATGGAGATAGTTGGAGTCCCGGGGAATGAAGGACATAGGCTACTTCTTAACGTGATAAGTAGATAATACGAATTCCACGCGGGCCAAGTAGTGGGCACAAGCTAGTTCTATTATAATTCTCTTATGAAATGAAGTAAGAAACAATGAAACATGAGTTCGTAATTATATTACCGTATAGTGTAGTCACGGTATATTTAACTCTTCCGCACAATGGTTGCCATGCTCACTAATTAAGGGCCCAACACACTCGATGACATTTTTAAGGACGGCGGAAGCAGATCCGATCTCAATTGCATAATAGCCAACTAATTTCCTTACAACCAGGCCACCAACGCACATTTGGATAGTTAATACAACCTTAACTTGTTATAGCATGACATGTTTAAAAAATAAGGCGCGTTACGCAATAACAGACTATTTGTCAAAGGCGCAAAGTGCTTTTCCGCGCGTCTTATTAAACGTGTTGTGCTTTTTATGTGGATGGTATAGGCAAACGAGCGCACAGCCCACCTGATGGTAAGTGGCCACTGCGGCCTATGGACACCGAAATCCTATGTTATAGGCATAATGCAGTACAGTGTTTAAATGCAGTGAAGGTAATGTTATTTAAAGCATACTAAAATAAGAAAAAAAAGGAATATTTATAAGTCCAACTTAAAATAACGCAATTTATTTTTAGCAATATCTCTTTACTTAGGTACTTATACTAAGTTATGTTAATCCAAACATCATCGTATTTGTCTTGAAATTGCTTAATGAGTTCTTTAAGAGGCTTACCTTATTTCTACGGTCGTTAATCTAAACTATTCCGGCTTTAATTTACAATCTTCCAGAGTTATCAAGATTTAAAAAGATAATATGTTCACGGAAAGCGGTCTTTTCCGTACTCGACTGTTAAGATGGGTTTCTTTTTAATTTAATAGTTTATTTTTAAGAATAGGCGAGAATTGGGATACTATTTAAACTGTTTTAACAGACGTATTCAATATTTTCATTGTCAAAGAATATGAAAACGGCAGTAACTTTTATTCAAATATATACCTAGTAAAAAATCAGTCAAATGCAGAGACTCGCTACTACTGGGCGATATTTTAGAAGTATTCATTAGGTAAACACATTATCAAAATCAAAATCAAAATATTTATTCAGCAAATAGGCCACATCTGGGAACTTTTACACGACACTTTTAAATGAATTTAACAGAAATGAATTCACCAGCGCTTTCAAGACCCATTGCTTGAGAAGAAGCGCCGCAAAAAACTCAGCAGAAGGCCTTTTTTCAAAATTTAAACATACAGATTCACATTACATTTACATTAATATGTATGAAAATACATATACATGGTGATTCGGATCCTATAACAAATAATTAACACACGGTACAGGTTTTTATTTTTTTTAGAGTTGGTAAAAAACTATATTTTGTATGGGATTCAGGCGTCGCCCACACAACCAATCCCATAATAGTTTTTTTTTTTACCAACTCATAAAAAAATTAAAGACCTAAGTATACAATATACTTAGAATCGATAGCTGATACTGTGGGTTAATTATTTGCTATAGGATACGACCCTCCATGTATAGTAGTCCCTAACTTAAACTTAAATCTAAGATCTTAGAGATGGTCAATATGTGTGATATGTCCCAAGGATATTATTATATGTCCCAAGTATTAGGTGGAATATTTCTCAGTAGGGTCTAACATAGCCCGTGCATCATAGTTTCACACATAATCACATACTGCCGCTTTTAATGGTGATAGGAGGCCATTATCGCATCACACCATACGTACATACAAACATATATACAATTACAATGTGAGCATACCGACGTTACGAGTAGTAGACAATAGGTTGGTAAGTGGGGTCGATGTGTAACGAGTTATGTATGACCTACCTGCTGTGATAACATAGATTAAGGTATGTTTTTACTTTTTTTACATCACCCTTGGAGACGCTACGCGGAGAGAAAATCTCACTTCTTGGCCAAGGCAAGACGTAAAACTTTTGACAAACCACGGGTAGTAGTTCGTAAAGCCCCAGATCGCATATTTATGGACAGAAACCTGCGATCTGGGACATTTACGAATTCACCACCCTAGGTCTGTAATGTACTATTACAGTTTTCATGAATACCTATTTTTGTTTAAACATTCATCCATCTTATGTATAACTAGCTGACCCAGCGGACTTCGTACCGCTGTAGAATAAAAAAAATAGCTAACGTCCTATTCTCAGACCCACTGAACATACACACCAAATTTCATAAGAATCGGGCGAGCCGATTCAGAGGAGTTTGGTTACAAACACTGACTTGAGAATTTTATATATTGGATATTCTTGTGTCACAGTGTTTCCCAAGTAACAATTTCTGGTTCTATAGTAGCCCATAGAACATTTCTCAAAACACCACCTTAGCCCTATAAAAGGCCATAGAAGGTTGAGTAACGCCGATCTGGCGCAGTTATATCTCCATTTAGTGATATAGTGGAACCGTAGCAGCTTTAGTTGTGACGTTTTAGGTCTGTAAAGGTGATGTAATGATGACTCGTATTACAATTTAGTGACATACGGGCCACAGTAACGCTAATATGGTGCTTTTCTATACTGTAGTAGCGTTCGTTGATTCCCTTATATTCCTATTTTAGTCTATAGTAGAACCCGTGATTCCTATTGAGGCGCTTTCTCGACAAAGTTTGGTATTGTGTGTTTTTGCTGTGAACTTCACTGATGGACAACAAAAATAATTCAATTATATAAAGGAGTAATATTCTATCGTGGTAAGTTTATGTTATCTTATTTAGACATTTAATATTTCGATCAATGCTGCAAAAAGCACGTGCGACTAAAGTTTTACTGATAGAATAGTATTTGATTTGCTTAGTATTTTCAATGCGCCCTCGATTAATTGAGTTTTGAATAAAATATATTGATATTATAAAATTAAATTCACAGTTATTTCTACTTTAGAGCCATTAAGTACATCCGTGGGTCTTATCGGCTCACTATAGTACCACCGACTCCTGTCATGTCAAAGTTTGAGTAAAATTAGAGTTATTTATCCTATGACGGATCTATAAACTCCATTATAGAAAGTTTCGGCCATATAAAAGAGTCATAGTCACAACTATCGTACGAGCCTATAATAGGGATTCAAAAACCATTAGAACACTTTTAAGTACTATAAAAATGTCCTAAAAATCGATTATAAAACAAAACCGCTCTATTACGGCGTCATTATGGCTACTAAAGACCATGTACTATAGGAGTGATTTGTGGAACCACAATATCGTAAAATCCTTGTATAGTAGAACGTTCATCACTGCTAAAACGCAAGATTTATAGCGGTTGTCCGGGAAACCTTATAGCGCAAATTAGATACATAATGGTGATTTCAATCACTTTTATACAGTAACATAGCTCTTTAGTGGCTATATTTGAAGTTTTTATAGCACTTGACTATAATAGCCCTATAAAATGGTTCTATAAACCTTTACATCAACAACTTATAGGATAATTTGGCTCTTTAGCTTATAGAGCAAGAATGTGTTCCCAAACGCCTTTATACAACTGGTAGTCACCGCTAAGACCTTTATACGACGTTTACTCGACCTTTTAGTGATGATAACCCAAGTTATAGGGCCAAAATGTTACTTGGGTTGTAACCAAACGCCGCCGAAACGGCTCGACCGATTCCTATGAAATTTGGAGTGTACCTATGCGTAGGTCTGAAAATAGGACGTAAGCTATTTTTCGTACTCGAAAAAAATCTAAGGCGGTACGAAGTCCGCGGGGTCAGCTAGTATTACATATAATATTATAAATGCGAAAGTAACTCTGTCTGACTGTCTGTTACCTCTTCACGCTTCAACCGCTGGACCGATTGAGATGAAATTTGGCATGGATGGAGATATTTGGGGTCTCGGGACACAGGTTACTTTTATCTCGGAAAAACGTATAGTTTTCGCGGGAACGCGATAACCGAATTCCACGCGGACGAAGTCGCGGGCAGAAGCTAGTGATATCATAAATGTAAAAGTGTATTTGTATGTTTATCCTTCCTTCACGTCAAAAAGATGAAATTTGATGAACCGATTTTGATGATAGCTATGAAAATAGTTCGAGGCATGTTCGAGACCCTGGAAATAACAAAGGATACTTTTATCACGGTATTTTCACTGAATCGGGTTTTCCACGGGCCAAACCATTATGACGGCTGAATTGGTCCAGTTGGTAGTGACCCTGTCTTCTGTTCCGATGGTCGTGGGTTCGAGTCCCGCTCGGGGCAAACTTTGTGTGATAAACACGAATGTTTGTACTCGAGTCATGGATGTTAGTATTTATATATTTATGTATTTCTCTATATACCTAAGTATTTATATCGTTGTCTAGCACCCATAATACAAACGTCGCTTAGTTTGGGGCTAGGTCAATATGTGTAATATGTCCCAGGATATTATTATATTATAAACGATACTGAACACAAAATAACGATTTTTAGAAAAAAATCTGTATGCAGGATTGCAACAAAATTTGGTATACGGGTAGTTTATAATACTAGTCAACATATAGGCTACTTTTTATCCCGGAAAATGCATAGTTCCCGCGGGAATACTACGCGGACGAAGTCGCGGGCAGAAGCTAGTAGGTAAATCAATAAAATCCTATAATCCACAACCTCAGATTAAAACAAACCTGTCCATAATGGAAATATTGTTCAACTAGCTTCTTTATACTATTTCAAGATATTAACTAGAATACTACCTAATTCTAAGATGAAAGATTTTATTCAGGTTAGTTTACATCTAGAGTCCTAGACCCTTCATAAATTCAATACAAATGGCTTGATGAATTGCAGAGCCATTTCCGATTCCCTCTGAGCCTAATAATTACTGTGCGGAATAAATCAAAGATTCATTTTGATGTACAATTAAAGGACCATTCAAAATGAATGGGGATTAAGCTGTGAAATTGAGGATGAGGTTTACAGCGTACGATTTTTCTTCTTGCTATTTACATACCTACCAAGAAACCGACTGTCGGCTTGTTTGGGGAAGACTAACCACCGCCATAGACATAGATTAGGCGAGCCACAGTAAGGATATAGCCGATACGATGAACTGTACAGGCATAACCGAAAAATATCAATTAGCATATTTAAAATTTTGCTTGCACAAGCAAGGAGTCTTGTCATACACACGTTCAGCTATGCCTGCTCAAATGAACTGTGCACTGTGCAGGCATAACCATCGGTTATAACTTATAACCTAACGTGTGTGGGGCCGTCTTAGACACTTAGGTGCGACGTTACAAAAATATGTAAACTTCTGCCCGCGACTTCATCCACGTAGAAATCAGTGATAGCGTTCCAACGGAAACTGTACGTTTTTTCCGGGATGAAATGTAGTCCATGTATTTATATAATCCAACACCATACTAAATTTTGTGGCGATTCGACCAGTACTTCTCGAGTTCAACTCGGACCATCCCGGACATACATTTACATTCATATGGTCACGTGAAAAAAAAGTAGTAACGGTTTTAGCACCATTTGCATTACTATTATTAAACATAACGCTTATCTTGGATGTTGTCTGTGTATGTTTATATTTATGATTTCTGGTATGTATGTAATATGGTCATTACGAGCACCGCCTACCAACTTATCTCTTTTACTTGATATCCACTACCCAAAGTTTGTCTGGGAGAGATCGCTCTATTAGCGATAAGACCGCCTGCTGTATACCTAACAACATGTTTTCCTGGTCTTTTTTGTCCTGTTCTTTTTTTCTCTATTGTGTGGTGTTCAATAAAGAGTATTTGTATTGTATTGTTGTCAAAAAATTATCTGTATGATTGACTACTATAGTTACTTATCATTAATAAGACTTTTTAATGCTTTTTTTCTTCTTGTGTCGTGTCCGTCTCGTCGAGTTGTAAATTAAGCCCCGCTCAATATTCTCCACAATTCTTAGTAATTTATGATAATGTTTGAAGTCCCAATGAAGTGAAAATGAAGTGGTGAATGCTTAATATTTCGTTAAGATCTCCGACTCGAAGATATCGTGGGAAGATCTGCATGCAATGAATAAATGGACGATTGAAAGAGTCTAATTGCTTTGAACATGCTATAGAAAGATTTAACTTATTTTGATATTTATGTCCCTTTATGATGGGTCCAATGGTAAACATTATATTTTCATCGCGCAAGGGGTGAAATCTCAGCTTGATTCTTTGAATAGGTATTAACTCGAGTTAAGTGAGAAGGAAGTAGTATTTGGGAAACTTCGGTGAGTCTTCTCAGCGTCAATACTACAAAGCTTGAATACTAAAGTCTTCAATCAGTGCGTCCTACCGGTAATGGACACTCACGGTCCGTCTGGTCCACCAACTAAAGGTTGCTCAGCGAGTTATGGAAAGGGCTATGCTTGGTGTATTTCAAAGGGATCGAATCCGGAACGAAGTAATTTGGCAGAGAACCAAAGTTACCGACATAGCCCAAAGAATTAGCAAGCTGAAGTGGCAGTGGTCCGGTCACCTTTGCCGAAGGACCGACGAACGCTGGGACAGACGGGTTCTAGAAGGGAGACTTCGAATCGGTAAAAGAAGCGTGGGACGCCCTGTGGCTAGATGGAGCGATGACTTACGCAGGGTCGGTGGCAGAAACTGGAAGCTAATAGCTGAAGACCGAGCTAAGTGGCATTCAATGGAAGATGCCTTTTGTTGAAGCCGTGGTGGCCTAGTGGTTCGATTTTCCACCTCTCATGCCGAGGGTCGGGGATCCGATTCCGACTCGCACCTCTAAGTTTCCTTATGTGCGAAATTCAATTTGAATTTACCACTGTGCTTTTCGGTAAAGGAAAACATCCTATGGAAACCTACACGCATTTGCGAAGTAATTCAAAGATGTGTGTGAAGTCCCCAATCCGCACTGGGCCCGCGTGGGGACTATAGCCTAAACCCCCTCGTGATGAGAGGAGGCCTGTGCCCAGCTGTTAGTGGGACGCACATAGGCTGCAGTAGTATAGTAAATGTATAGAATACAGCGTGACGTCACTCTGAGACCACTGTAAGTGCAGAAGATCCTCAGGACCACAAACTCCAAATACCACGTTTCATTGAAGACTCCCCGTATCGGTACAGTCTTATTGCGATTTCTATAGCTCCTCAAATAAACACCGACACCTCGTGTGGACACATTTCTCCTAAGTCGACTGTCAATATTAGCTCAGAGCACCTCATTCTAGCAGATCTCTCGCACAGCCTTGGCGGGCAAAAAACAACATTATACTCTAAGCAATAAAATTCCGATGACGGCAAATCCAAGTTGGTAGATAACGTGTAAAGGACAGAAGCAGTGTAAAGGATCCTCCACACTGCTGTCTTCTTGGAATCGACGTTTTTTTCAGCATGATGATTAATATTTTAAAATCCACCGACTTAACAGGGAAGTAGGTAAGTAGTCGATGATTTTCAAATATATGTATAGGTTCACTGGAACCGAGTTAACTACTTAAAACTTAGATAATATACTCTCGATTAACTCATCAATCAAACAGAAACAAATTAAATAAGAGATAGAATAAGAGATTATTAATAAATGTACCTACACTTTTGAACCTTATTATAATGGTGTAGGATACAGAAGTGTATATTACATATAATTATATTGGCGAACTCAACTCAACAAGTCCACAGAAAGATATAGTCAAACTTGCTTCGTCAAACCTGCGCGTTGCTTTTCGTTTATTTTGTAAAGTTCATTCCAGATATAATAGATGATATAGCGAAAATGAAATTTACGTCGGGTTTTACAACCGCTTTTGTTGCTTAATATCTAGATAACATTACTAAGAGCCGTATTAAAAGTATCCAAAGTATAGGTAGCACATGTACTGATTGTTTGTTCACATTTTTACTACCCTCCTTGTAGATAACAATTAAACAATTTAAATTAGATGCTGTGGATGGTCGATTTTATGTTCGTTTTCGCCATAGTATCTGGAAAGAATTATATCCGTATCCGATACTCGGAAGAAGCCAGTGTAGAGTGTCTCTAATATTTATTTATTTTCCCTTTAAACGAATTTTACCCTTATATATAAGGAGTTAAGGCTGCTTGTTATAATTTATGCACGTTTAGGGGTTGTACTGTTAATTAACATGTGATATACGAATCTTGGGGCGTAATTAGACTTGAAACAGTGTGTCGCGCTCTGACTTGTGGAGAGCGAAAGAGACAGCAGATGGCGCAGGAAGTGTAACTTATGAGAGATAAAAAGTTGTACAGCTGTTTGATAAGCCTGTATCAAGGTTTGTACGTGAGAATTTACTATGGCATTTTAGTAGCGTAGGTAGTGGCTGACCTATCGCCTTTCAAGTTGGTAGCACAGTCCAATAAACATACAATACACTCGGTTAGACATGATTACGTATTTATTTCATTTGACATTTTGAGACAGCCGACATCTTTGAAATTTATTCTTGTCTGACAATGGAGGTCATATCTATAAAGATTTTTTTTTTCTGGAGCCTTGGAGATGTCTCTAAGTTAGGGACTATTATAGGTACATCCCTTACATATATTTTTTATTATATTCACCTAATCTTAGTATATTTTCGTTACCTAAACACGTATTTAATACAAAAAGGTAATTACTTGCAAATGTAATGTGAAATTTTAAATTGTAATTTTTAGGCCTTCTGCCGAGTTTGTTGCGGCGCTCCGCGCTGAAAATTAATTTCTGACGCCAATTTGCTGAATAAATGATTCAATTTTGAATTGGATTGAACTTTATTTGAAGAAGCCGTCTTGATGAGACGGGGGAAGAACGGTCTACACTGTAGAACTCAGCTGCTAGTATTGCCACAGTACTTAGTACTGATTAGTATAGCAGAACACAACTTAGAAGGCGCGCGGCGAAGCACTTAAGCTGTTGATGCAGAGTCTATTATTGCTTGATCCGCGCGCCTTCTAAGTTGTGTCGTCCTATACTTAGTTACAGTTCACGGCACGTAGCTTGAGCGGTGAGCAAAAGTAGAGGATTTCTGCGTTTTACGACTGAAGGGCCAAGAGCGTGCGCGCACGACAAAGCGCCCCCTGCGTCCCGCGCCCCTCTACCGATGAGACCTTATTTTTGACTTCTGCTCTTTGAAAATCACCGCTCAAGTTCCATGCCGATGGTTGTACTAGTAGTGGCTGGCATATGCAGCTCGGGACCGCTCCTGCCCCTCCTCACTCCATTTTTCACGAGATCATCGCCTGCTGTACTTATTCACTTATGTTGGTACAGTAATCAAATATGTTATTAATGACTTCATTAATATTATACTACGAAATATACCTGAGCTTATTATTTTAAAGAGACGATAAATAAAGGTCCAATCTATTCCAAAAATAATCTCCATAAGCGTATTAAAATGCCTATTTATTTATGCTTACTAATTAGAAATGTTTTAAAACGCCAATTTTCAACGCGTTTGATCCCTTACAAATTGATCTTATTAACTCACATTTTGCTAATTTCGAACGTTATAATACCAATTTGTGAAGGAAACCACTCAATTACGTACTCATCAGAAGCGGATTAGGCTAAATAAGTCCCCACTTCTCAGATCAGCTTTCCTTCACTGAAAAGGTCATCGCTGAATATAAAAAACATTTTTCCCATATAACTACTAACTCCCATTGGCTACCACTGCAGCAGTGACTACATTTTAATCCATTCTATAGCATCATCATCGTGTAATTTAATACGAAAGACGTCCACTGCTAGGCAAGCCTCGCCGTCAGAGTGGTTTTGTACCACTAACATCCACTATATTCTAGCTGGCTTCATCGTCGTTGCTCCATGTTTTTGGAAGCAGCTATTAAGAAGAACACGATAAGCAATTAATTGACGCAAAATCAATCAAAGACCTAACCACCCGAGTTTTTTCCCCCAATACTCGGTCGCGCACCTTTTCGGCGTAATATCACAACAGATGTCCTAATTAAGGGATGGCGGGGGAGGCTATATTGCGACCTTTCAATAATGAAGACTGGGGGGAGTTCAGGGGTTGCCATAAGGGAAAAATGGAGTGCGGGGGATGTCGTGAAAGGTTAATGATCTCGGAAATACGTTGTGTAATAACAGTGTGTAAAATCAATGGACGCTTTAAGAATTTGAATTTTGATGAGTGAGATATTGTCATGAAAATAAGAAACCGGGCTACGTTTTGCATTAGGAACCCGCTCCGCTGTGTAGTAATTGCAAATTTTTACCGTAGAATCTTAATTAATAAGTATACAAAAACAAAAACTTCATATCAAGGGTTTCCTGCTCAAACCCTATAATTCGCCGCTGAAAAGTTCCTGTAATGAGGACATGATACCCGTAACGCTGACGGCATTACCTCCAGGTAGGTGTCAGGTCTTAGATTTTCTCATCAAACGGACTGACAAAGGCTTCCATGAAAACTGTTATGTCTGCTAACCCAAAGTCTCAACCGCAACGCAATAGCCTCAAATTTTAATTCGTTCGACAAACCTTATAATTTCGGAATAATTACAGGAGACTGCACACTGAACAGACACCTAACTATTCTGAAGATGCCCAGAATGTGGCGAAGAAGAAACGGGAATACATCTACTAGCGAAATGCCCATCATACGCAATGGTGAGATGGAAAAGAACCGGAAGGGACACGCTAGATGAAGATGACCTACAAGATCTAACGATAGAGAATAATTTTGTAATAGGCTTCTGCAAGGCTACAGGAAGGTTCAACGGGGCAACGGCGCTGGGAGCGGATAACCCGTAATCCCATGGGAGACTGGACAAATGGTTGAAATGGTCCCGAACGGAGACTGAAACCAGGCAGTCGGCCCCTTCTGTAAATAATAATAATAATAGCCTCTTAGCTAGTGCATAAGCGGCGAGTCACCGTCTGCCTTGCCTACAATTTGTGAGATATTGATCAGGCAGATGTCCGTTATCTCACTCCAGAGCCCGATTTTCCAGTCCCATCCACATAGCCCACTCCAAGTCGCTTCCTTCCTCGGCAATAGTTTGGCAACTGGGGAGGGCTGTCCGCCAGTACAGCCTCATGTTGCATTGGGAGATCTCCACAGTTGCGGCCACCTCACATTTCTAGTAAAAGGTACCAATAGCCTCTTCATATTGGCTTCGGCCCCATCAATACTTAACGGGTCCCCATGGGCCCGTGACATGAAAATGTACCAACAAATATAAAATAATAACCTTATAATTTGCGGTGTTTTGAGTATTTCAGCATTGCTGTTTAAGATTCTTGTTACACGATATTAAATAAATAAATAAAATAAATAAATAAAATAAAATAAATAAAATATTTGAATCGCACCCGCTAAGGCACTCTCACTTGTGCCGCATCCTAACGGATAAAGGAAAATATTTGGCAATGAAATCCTCGGCACTCGTGTAATTGTGAACCCTCCTTCTGTCGCCGGCAGGAAACCCGGACTATATGCTTTGTGTTTGTCTTCGGAACTACTTAAAAGACTTTGTTAAATCTTGAGCCGATAAGATTTCCGATTGCAACTCGTGGTTTAATTAAATATTTCTGCTTAGGAACTTTCCTTGGATTAAGATTACGTCAGGGCGCCTTATAAGGCTTACTAAAGTAACGTTGGATTGTTTTTTGATTGTAAAATCTAAGTCATTTGCGGGTTAACACAATTTATTTTCAAATTTTCATATGGAGTTGGAGGATTTTTTCTTTCCACCAGTGAGTGACTGTTTATAAAATTCATCCAGCTTATCCCCAAATCTCAAATAGACCATTTTTGCCTGTCGAAATGAGCCGTGACTCAAAATGATTGTGTGTGGTGTGTGTTATATAAATAGCTCTAGAATTAGATCAGTTAATTTTTGTGTATTTCTTCATCAACTGCTTATTATGACGACCGCCATATTTGGAGTTCTTGAGTAAGTAAAAGCCAGTGCGTAAACGGCACTTGATAATTAGAACTTTTAATCAAATTAACACACATGAACTGTAAATAACCTAGAAATGTTATGTGAAGTCTTAAGTTAAGTTATGCAAGGTGTCTAAAAGTTAAGTCTGCTAAATCAAGTTTAGAGACGAAAATTCAGTTTCTTTTTTAAACAGTTTACGGTCCAATAACTTGAGAAGCTGTTAAAATATACGGAGAGGCACTTTCCTCGTAATTTTCATGTGTTAAGTTTTTGATGATATTGAAGTCATTAACTTAATGCGAGTGTGAGAAATTTTGGCTTTTACCCTTTAGTATCGTCTAGTCAACTTTCAAGTTTTGGAAACTTGTCCGTAGTCTGAATGGAGCTAATATTTGAAATATAAAGTGTAAGGAAAGTTCACTACAGTTAGGGCAGAAAAAGCAGAAGTGTCGTCCCGTTCATGCTTAATTTGTCAAAAATGTCTAATCCCATACAATTTGGGCTCAGAATACGAATGCGAGGCCATAATTACCGTCACAAAATACTTACATGAAAAAAAGAACTGAACCGTGTTGTGTGCCTCTTATCACACCTTTACCAGTAAACTCTTACGAAGCTGGTTGAAGTTGATTTCTAATTTTACAAATGAACATACGCTATGCTCTATTGTATGTATTGTATGTATATGTCTTCTTTTATTGTGCATGTCATTATAAATAAATGATTTCTTCTTCTTCTTCTTTTTTTTTCTCTATTTAAACAAAAATGAATACGACCTCCACGCTGACACATTTTCCCTATTGAAAGGCTGAGAGATAAATTGTTATTAGTAGTGTATAGTTTTCTGTGTAGGTATTGGCGTACCTATTTAGGCACAAAAACTCATAAAAGATACGTATCCCTCGTGTTTTTAGCTTTTTAGGGTTCAGAACCTCAAGAGGTAAAAACGGAACCCTTCTAGGATCACTCGTGTGTCCGTCCGTCCGTCTGCGACAGTCGATTTTTTCCGAAACTACTGGACCGATTAAGTTAAAATTTGGTATGTATATGTAAGTATGTGACCCAAATACGTGACGTGTAACGAAAATAAATGAATTTTAAACATAGAGCCTACGTTTGGGGGCTTATATTGAAAAAATATTAATGAAGTTTTTCAAACCATATCGTGTGACATAGGTATCAAATGAAAATACTTTTTATGAAGATCTCAATTTTTTTTGTTCATTTCTTTCTTGGTCAATACTTTTTGAGTTATTTAAGAAAATAGGCGAAAGATGACCATTCCACCCCTCCTTATCTCCGAAACCACTGGACCTAAAATTTTGTAAAAATACGGAGGCTAGTTATTGACCTATAGATTACAGGAATATTATTAAGAAGTCCATGGTATTTGAAATCTATTATGTAAAAGAGCTTATCCTGTGAAACGGTTTGAAAATGGCGTCATTGAAAATAATCAAGGGTCGGAACCCTCTCCACGCGAGTTTAACTCGCTTCTCGGCCGGTTTTTCGACCCTATACTAAGTAGTTATGTCAAAGTTGCCCCCAGTTGTGAACTGTATTTTTCCAACCAGAAATGTATTGATAGAAAACCAAAATTCCAAAGTTTAACGGAGTGTCCTTAAAGCGATGAAGGTGGATTGCTCTTCATAAATTGTTGGACCCCTAGGAGATTTAGGCTGGAGTTATTTATGTCTGAAGTTTTATGCCGAGATCCAGTTGGAAGAACACAGTAGGGAAAGAAATAAAATCAAGAAGACTTTAGACAACTCCTTAGGATTAAACTTGGCCTTCATTTAGGGAACAGTGGTTAGGCCACGGTGTAATATATTTGATTTGAGCTGGTTCGTCCGGGGAAGTACGACGCTCTCAAAGAATATCGACGTACAGTAACAGCCTGTTGCGTTTCGTAAGATGACAATGTGGGTCAATTCCCACCCACTTACATTCCTCTATGAAACCCCTGCTTAAAATACCTTATTAGAGAGCGAGTGTCGGAAGGACTGTCTGCACTCAAATCTGAAGAATGTCTCTTCCCTTTTGACCACAGAATATTTAATAGTACTACATACAGAATGGCCACGGAATCAACCGCCTGAATCTAGCCGGCGCGCAACTCGCGCCCAATTCGCCCTTACCGTCATTTGTTTCATCCGGAGATGGAGAGTGGATCAGTGGCCCGCGTAGTTGGTACACACACATTTACAAGTGTACAGTCGTACGCAAACATTGATCTTCATTCAAATTGTGTTCGAAATCGTGCTTTTATAGGCCGTGCCCGCCGTGCGCCGTGTTTTGATGCTAAGAAAAAAAGGTCAAATTAATCATGTGAGATTCCGTTACTGCTTCAACATGCTCTTGTCATTCGCGGATTCAATTCCTGAATTATAAAACGGCCATTATAACAGCGGATTAGGGAGGTAAATTGATTTTTCTCCAGTTTCGGGGCTTAGCGGGCGGATTGCCTTTTTGTTTGTCTGCCTGTCCACGCGCGAACTTTTCCCTTCGGGGTGTTGATTAATAGCTTGTTTTTAACGAAACTTTTAAGTATTCTTGGGAAATAATAGGGGAATTTTGGGCAGGTAAGATTTTGAGGTGGAGGGAGCAATCGTAAACTTATAATTCCTTGTTTTTATTTTACCATAGAGTCCACTTATCATCAGGCTCTGATGTTTGTTTGTTTGACAACCAATCCCATTAAAATGATGTTCTATTTTCCTAATTTTATTAAGTAGTCTGTTAGAGTGTCATTGCTTTGGAAAAAAATCGAACATTCAATGTTTAACCTTGGGATAGTAATTTGGGAGAAATGTCCACGGATCGCTGTTAGTCATGGTGCGTCATTACATACACGAGCGAGTAACGTGACGACGTAACCGAAGTCATGCGAGAATTACTACCTATGAATTTGTATAGAATTAATGTAACTATTAAATGTTTTCATTCAAATAATGGAATATACATGACATTTTTAACAATAATTATGGATATTAAACACAGTTAAATAAGATCCTGCAACTGTGTGTATAAATTAATTTTAAAAAGCCACTTGTACATTTGGTTTCTGTTAAAAAATAAATTACTAATTCAAATTAGCTTGAAGATAAAAAATAACGATGCAATGCTTTTGATCTAATCATCAAGTTCCATTTCGAATAGTTTAATTACAGACTATAAAAGAGACTATTTACAGACTAGAAAGGTTTTTTCCTTCAAATGAATTTACTTTAGGTACACAGAAATTGCACGCGTCGAAAATGTCCAAAAATATCCTTCTGGTCCTTCAAGCCGGGTAACTTGACCCAGTCGATATAGTTTGCCGTCAATATTTAAACAGTCAGTACATTAATATCAATTATTTGATAACTCAACATGTACCTACTTATTCGGAATGTTCCGAAAACCTAAATATTTATCAGTCACTATGTACACCAAAAGCTGCAGATTTGTCATTCGTAGCTTCGTAGAATTTTATTTATTCTCGAAACTGGGCGGTCGGATGCCAGCTTTTTTATCAAAGCTTGCGAATTTAGTTAAATAAAAAAGCCACCTCAAACAAACCATCAAAAAGTGGAGTCAATTCTACAGAGTAGCATTTATGAATGTTATACTTGTTAAAAATTACGAAGTCGTTCTGTGATCAGAATTTTAGTGAAACATATTATCTAATACTTCCAACATGTAAATTAGTTTATGCAGTGTGACTAATTCCATCCCTGTTTCTGATATTTTAACTATGAAACTTGTCAAAAAGTGTCTTTTACATTTTTAAAGATGGCTAAGGGCATCCATAGCAACTTCACTTCACAAGTCGACATCTTAAGCAATGATGTCATCCATATACATATTTCTATAATACCTATCGTCAAGCACATTTCTACGTTGTTTATGCCAAACATTATCAGCAAGTAAACTAAACAATATACTATAGCAAAGGCAAAATAAATACGCATTGTTGAACCAAGGAATTCCAGTGCCACAGGTTTACACTAAGAGGTCGCCACAAATTCCGTGTAATACTATGACTTATTATTTGCATTCAGAATTTCCGAGATATGGCTTTCTAGAAACGTTATCGCTGGATGCCTCAGATTCTTCTGATGCGGTCATGGATATTACTGTAATGGTTACATAAGACATGTTTCTGTCATATACAAATTTTGGATAATCAGGCTGAAAACTACCTGATGGACAACTGGCCAAAGTCCAACAAGGATGCAAGTTGAAAATGTGGTGGTAGTGGTGTTTAAAGCTGTTAAATTTAATATCACAATATTGGTTTTTTTGTGTGGAAGGCCTTTGCCCAGTAGTGGGGCAGAACGGGTTCATAATAAATTAATATAATTTTTGAGAAAGTCCCATTATCATCCATTATCAGAAAACAATACAATGCAGACACTAATAATACTCATCAAAGTAATTGTACAAAATGCACAGGCAAGGTAGCGACTTTATAAAATCGTCAGGAACGTCTTGCCGATGAGCCGAGAGAAGTGGCGGTAGAGGCATTCGGTTGGCTCCAGTCTGAACTGATCCTCGGAACACTGTCCATTCTATAGACGACAGGAGACGCACAGTAATCGGTGTCGAAACGTCCCCTTTGGAGGTTACAAAGGTTTTTTGAACATTTAAAAATTCAAATAAGTCAATTAATATATAATATATTACAAACTTTCGCTACTAAGTGATTGGAGTGTCTGAGTGACTGACAGACAACTGCGTTGTCAAGTACACTCAGAATGTCATAGCACAGAACGCACAGGCGAAACTGCTAGTCGTGGCCGTAGAAAACTAAGATTTGGCATTCCTTAGTACTGTGCCTAGGTAGTGTAGGGAAGCAAAGCAAATGTGGAAGAAATGTGCTTGACGATAGGTATTATAGAAATATGTATATGGATGACATCATTGCTTAAGCTGTTTTCTTACCAAAAAAAATGAAAAAATTGTTACTGTTTTTTTTTAATTTAATTATTTATATTTTAATTGTAAACTGCTGTTGTATAATAATGATTGTTTTTCTTTCTTTTTTTACTTTACTTTACTTTAAACTACCTAAAATGAAAATGGTCCCAAATTCAAATTAGTCGGAAAATGTTTATAATTAAGTGTCTTCCCATATAAAGCAAGTAAAGCATACCGTTGATTTCTTCGGTGACGCGGTTCACTGCGCTGGCGCATGTTGAGCAAATAATCATCGCTACATAACAATGTAAACAGTGATTCTGTCATAAAATATTTTCGAATATTTATTTAGCAATGAGGAAAAAACTTTTGGAAATTTGGAAATGTATGTCACCTTGAAAATTATAAAGTGAAGTTATTTCAACAATAACTATTAATGATTCTCAGACTATGTACCTATATTAAAAAAAAAACTTAGCTGTTGTAGGAAGTAGCAAATAAGAAAGGAACAAGTTCTAGTTCTTGATTTTTACCAGGATCATTTAATCTTATTTATTTCAGAAGTCTTTGATAAACTCACAAACTGACTAAATCAACAGATGAATGACAGTCATTGAATACATGTTGAAGAGTTTGTTGATGAAAATTCAAAAAAAAAATACATGCTGATTATTTACTGCCAACCAAAGTCGAACCCACGACCTCCTCTCAGGTCAACGACTACAAAAATTAAGAACAAACCAGATCCATTACTGAGCCAATATTAATGAAATTTTAATAATAAAACAAACAGTTTGGATCTACGTTTCTCACGCGTATCAATTATATTTGGGCCTTCGTTTTCCAGTGAGAACTCGATCTTAAAATCAACCTCATAAGGTTAAGTCATTGCCGGGTGTTCTAGTATCGTAAGTTACTATTTAGGTATGGTTATCAGTGTGCTAAGTAAGTCAGTTGTACCGTGAATGATAATGTAATGTGTACAGAACGCACTTATATGGACACAGTGGTAACAGACAGTAACTAATATGGCACACACACAAAACCGCCATCAAACGCCATCATACTGAACGTCGTTGTAAAGTTCACTCAGAATGTCATTGCTACGCGTCGGTTCACTTGACGCCAAACTCCGTAGTCAAAATTTCAAAAATCAAAAACACAGGCCAACTGCTTAATGCTTAATGGGAGATCATAGGATTTCGGTATCCATGGGCAGATACCGAAATCCTATGATCTCCCATTAAGGAAACGAATGCGTTGCCTACCCTGCCTCAGGCCTAAGATGGAATGACCTCTGTGCCAGAAATTTCACCGGTTGCCTTAACCCCCTACCGGAACACAACAGTGCAAGCACTGCTATTTGGCGGCAGGTTAGCGGGGAAAGACGGTGGTACTCCCCCTGGACGGACCTAGCACCAGGACCTACCACTATCAATCTTATCTTTAAAATTTCTTCACACGTAGTTCTCCATCACCACATGAGTGGCAAATTAAAATTTAATTGCGCACATAAGTGCATTATATCAGAGAAACGGCCCTTAACGTAAGTAGCTCAAACTGCTAGGCGGTGGCCTAGTAGTTACGGCTCCTAGAAATAACGAGTTAGTATAATCGTATTCAAACAAACAAATTGATCGCATCAATTATGCTATAAATGTTATAAATTAGGGCACTAAACAATTCCTTATCATCTGCGATAGCGGGAGCCATTAAAACTAGGTTCTGTAATACACTTTTAATTGCCTAAACTATCTTGGGCTCAAACACGTCGGTGCCAATTAAGAGTGCGTGACTAAAATGCGGCTTTGTTACTAAGTGAACTGACGGCTGGTCGCCGTTTTAGCTTTAATATATGCCTGCTCCTACAAACTATCATTTTGGGGCGAATGTAGCGATCCTTTAAAGATTACCATTATAAGGTGGCATCGAAACCAGATACTTTGAAACTGTTCTAAGTTCTAGTCTGCAATTACGTTTTCATTTGAGTAGAAATTGACCCCCGATTGAATCTAGAGAACCTTACGCAAAAGGGTCTGAGACGTTTTCAAGAGTTTAGAGCCTACGTTTTGACTTTCAATAGACCTTTTGCATATTCTCAAAATCTCAACCGTTTTAAATGAGATTTTGGATCAAAACTTCAAAAAGATCTTGCGCATCCTTAGCTTAGTTTAAGCCTTGTTAGCTAATATTGTAAATAAATTATCAAAAGCAGACTTAATTCCATTATCGGCACCAGCTTTGAAGCAGATTATATTTTTCATACATTGTCGACCCACTTGTAAGCTGTGTGTTTAATTTGTCTACTTCAATACTTACTTAAAATTTCCATGAGATCGGGTTTATAAATCACACAAATCATTTATTTTTAATCAAATCAAATCAATCATTTATTCAGCAAATTGACCACATAGGGGCACTTTTACACGTCAGAAATGAATTACCAGTGCTTCCTAGACCCATTGCTTGAGTAGAAGCGCCGAAACAAACTCAACAGAAAGCCGGTTTTCATTTCCACATGTAAATTCACATTAAATTTGCATTATATGTATAAAATACATTATATATGTACGTACTAATGCTTCTTTAACCATAACAATCTAAATACATATGTATTATTGTATAGTGATTATTTCACTTTATTGCTGAATTGGCTGTCTGTGCATCATGACGGAATTTGATATAGGTATTTATTTAAGTAGTAGGTTCGACTCACTCTTCAGTATAATTAAGCAGTTTGCAGCTTTTATTTCATAATTATATTTTTGTAAATGTGGGTCCATTGCCTGTTTTATACGGACATTTTATTTTGATTATACGGTATATTTATTTATAGTATCATCAGCTAGCTACTCAAATTGTACGTTCACGCAGACGAAGTCGCGATTTCTTTTATAATACTTAGACTTCGCTAGAGTTACACTTACACACGGTTCCCACCAGACAAATATTTGGCTTAGATAACCACACAGCTGTCAATTTGAACACGATATACATACATATCTACTCGCCCACGGGTCGCCGATAAACAATTTAATTGAATAATTAGGTCGTTGTTACAAACATCACTTATCGGTTTTTTTGTTTAATTATTCTGGGTGGTCTCAACCCGTAACCCCTGGATTTGGATAAGCTTCTTAATTTGAAATAATTATTTTGTCTATATTAAATGGAAATGTGGAATATTTCATATTCATATGCATATCATTTATTGCGAATTAAATAAATATTATATAGTCGGTACATGATATCCTATTAAGGGCATTGTAACAGTCTTATTTACTAAAAGTTTAAAACTAAGCTATATATGTTTAATTTTACATAGAAGTCGTCATATTTAGTTTAAATGTTTTAGTTTAAATAATTAATAAATTAGTAATAAGATAAATTTAAATGTTATAATAATTTAGGCATACTACTCAAAATCGCTATCCTTTTTTTACATCAACGAGTAAAAAGGATAGCGATATGAGTAGCGCGGCAGCGTCGCTACAAAAAGTTGCCGTGAGCGAGGGCCCTTTGCCCAGCAGTGGGACACAATAATAGACTAACAAAAAAAGACCTCAAATTAAATTAAGTTATTTATTTGACTTGGGCGTTCATGTAAATTTTAATAGCCGTGGTGGCCTAGTGGTTTGACCTACCGCCTCTCATGCAGAGGGTCGCGGGTTCAAATCCGGCTCGCACCTCTGAAATTCTTTATGTGCGAAATTAAATTTGAATTTACCACTGAGCTTTTCGGTGAAGAAAAACATCGTGAGGAAACCTGCACGCATCTGCGAAAGTAATTCAAAGATGTGTGTGAAGTCCCCAATCCACACTGGGCCCGCGCGGGGACTATAGCCCAACCCTCTCGTGATGAGAGGAGGCCAGTGCCCAACAGTGGGCCATAAATAGGCTGTTGTAGTTCATGTAAATTTATTTTACTACAATAAATGTCTAATTGTCAATTTGTACGCATGTAATGACTTCGCATACTTACACCCACCGTGCTTAAGCAATTAAAAAAAAAAAAAAACATACATTATGTAGAACTAGGCTCCATACTGTGGGATAAATTATGAATATCAATAACTGGTAACAACACAATTATATTCTAAAACTGGATTAGTTCGTAGTATGATCTGCAAATAAAACTTATTTATTTTTAAGTTTTAATATGTTCTCACTTTTGTTTTGTGTTTCCCAAAAGATATTGCAATATATTTTTTAATAGAAAGGTACCTATAATACGGTTTTGGTTTAATCACCAAGATTAGATGTCACCGATAGAGTAAACCTATGGAGTGTGGAATGCGTCTTGGTAAGGAGCGCAATGTTATATGGCGAAACAGTTGAAAACGTGTCCAGCGGATTTGATAAGCAACAAAACTAAACACACTCTCCTCATAACCGTTTTCGCTGCGTTTTCGCCTCAGCAGCGCCATTTGAAGGCGCTGCTGCAGACTATCCGTCTAGGTGGCTTGACATTTCTGGCGACGGCAGCGCCCCCAACCTACCCAGGTTTTAAGTTAAGCATCTACATAATATGTAAAGTATTATCAGGTATGCAAATTCTAAATTCTAGCCGAGACGAAATCACGGGCAACGGCTAGTATGCTTATAAAGCAAGTTGGAACATCCGTTATATTCTGTTAAAGAATACATGGACTTAGATTTATAAATTTGTAATATATAATTTGACATACCAATTGTACCATTAATCCTATTACTTGTTAACATTATTTCTTATTTTGGTATGAAAAGACGATCCTAACGGTGAAACATTTTATTCCTGATTTTCATTTTATTTTTATTTTGTATTCTTTCTGACGATCTCAATGTGAAATTCTCTTTCTTATCTTTGACATGTAAAATATGCTGTAATCTGATATTGAGAAATAAATGTCTATGTCTATGTCTATGCAAATAATAGATTCCTACTTAGAGCCATTGGAAAGCATAATGATATATATTATGACTGATATGTTTGGCATGACCTTGAACTTTATTACTGCACTCACTAACGTTAAAAAAAATCAAATTTTCGACAGTAGTGTTTTCATACAGTTCTTAAATATTGTATTCTATCCCTAAGCTGTCTATGTGTAAATCAGGTACTTCTATAATTATTAACTATTATGTGTAATAATCGCTGTTTGTTCCCCAAGTAAATAAATAGATAAATAAAACATTCCTGCTAAAATATGAGCGTGTTACTCCCGTTGCGCACGCTACACCGAACACAAGTCGTGCCTAAGTGATTTGTTCGCGCAAATGCCAAGGATTTAGACGCCGATGCTCTTACAATAATGATAGTGACATGTATTGATTTACGCAGAGTCAACATGCCTTTCTATCGACCCTTAGAAATAGACTTGAAAGGACCGATAATTTTGTAAGAGATTATTTAGAATTTGGTGGCCTAGTGGTTCGACCTACCGCCTCTCATGCAGAGGGTCGGGGGTTCGATTCCGGCTCGCACCTCTAAGTTTACTTATGTGCGAAATTCAATTTGAATTTACCACTAAGCTTTTCGGTGAAGAAAAACATCGTAAGAAACCTGCACGCATCTACGAAGTAATTCAAAGATGTGTGTGAAGTCCCCGATCCGCACTGGGCCCGCGTGGGGACTATGACTATAGCCCAAACCCTCTCGTGATGCGAGGAGGCCTGTGCCCAGCAGTGGGACGCAAATAGGCTGTAGACGTAGTATTTAGAACTTAGTTTCTGCCCGCAACTTCGTTCGTGTGGAATTCGGTTGGAGCGTCCCTCGAGAAATATGACTTTTTCCGATATAAAAAGCAATTTCTTTCCCTTTCCCTAATAAAGTATATATCTAAACGTACCACATTTCATTAAAAAAATATTCGGTTCAGGTGGTAACCTTGTTTTGGTGAACGAAGATTTCAAATTTTAAATGGGAAAAAGACATGTATCCATACCTGATAGCAGCATCCTCAACTAAGGTGTATTGAACGAATTAATATATAATTTTACAACAAATAACCATTGATCTATTATAAGAAAGGATTCACAATCAGCCGGAGAAAAATGGCCCCGTCAAAACTGGTGCCCGAACAGCTCTGGCACCCGTTTGGCCTTCGTTATTAGCATATTGGAACGCATTTTCTAATGTCAGTTTGCTCCATATATTTTGACATATTCTGTTAGGCACTGTTCGTCCATATGTTATTACTTCTTATAGGTCAATGCAAATAACCTAAAAACAATATCACTACTTACATAAATACAGCCGTGCGCGTATGTTGTTCCAGTCCCGTTGCACGGTTCTGGCGCTGTCGAAACCCTTTCGCCGGGTGTACCGAGTTGCATAGATCGTGACGAAATAGAATGGCTTCGTATGGATATGACTTTTTTATTGAGTTTTTGTCTATTAGGAAAAATACGAGTAAGTAGGTGAGCAAATCAATTCATATTCATTCAAATTCAATCATTTATTCAGCAAATTGGCCACATAGGGGCACTTTTACACGTCAGAAAAAGTATTTACCAGCGCTTCCTAGACCCATTGCTTGAGAAGAAGCGCCGCAACAAACTCAAGCAGAAGGCCTTTTTTCAAAATTTCCACATAGTTACAAAAAAAAATGTTCGAGGGTAGTTCATGGACTAATTAAGTAAAACATACACAAGTAAAAAAAAACTCGCTGCTATTTTTAGGGTTCCATACCCATTGGGTCCCGTCCCTATTACTAAGATTCCACTGTCCGTCTGTCCGTGTGTCTGACCGTCTGTCACCAAGCTGTAGCTCATGAACCGTAATAGGTAGTTAGACAGTTGAAATTTTCACAGATGAAGTATTTCTGTTGCCACTGTAACAACAAATAATAAAAACAATAAAATAAATATTTAAGGGGGCTTTCATACAACAGTCATGATTTTTTGACGTTTTTATAAGTATGAAATCCTTCGTGCGCGAGTCCGACTCGTACTTGGCCGGTTCTTTACCTCAAATATGAAGTTCAATGACTGTGTAAACAATGAATCCAAAATCAATAAAATATCCATTCAATTAAGTATACAACACCCTTAAAAATCGCCATAAAAATATGTTTGAATATTCATTTTGAGCCGAACTGTTCATATACTTAATTAAAAGGCTGTCAGGAATTTCATCGCTTCAACAATAAAAAAATACATTTGACACAATTAAGTAACATTAACACTCGTATACCTACTTACCAGGTACAAACAAAACAACATAATTGACACGTGCTTCCCAAGAAATTTACCAACAAAATGATAACACACATTCGTATGATAAAGTCATATCAACACAATTCTTTACTTCATGCCATGAGAAAAAGGTACTATTTAAATATAACATGCCATTCAAATTCAAACCTATAGCTCTACTTGTAAAGTCGAAATGTTAAAGCCTTAAAATGACCCCATGGAACTTTTTAGTTCCTCAGTCGTTATTTCCCTTTGACGAACATGTTCATACGAACCGGTTACTTCCAGAGCGAGATAGCAATGTTTTTTTAATAAGAGGGAAAGAGATGGAAAACATCGAACAGGACCACAACACAAACACTACGCGGAGATAACCCGTGCTCTATAGAAGGGCCTGAAATCACGTTTAAGCCAAACGCAACTCTAAAATCTCTTCTAAATAGGTGTTTTTGCTTTCCAGTTGAAATATAAATTGATGCTTTTTTTTTGTTTCTCGGGTCCCGATCCCGACGGTGCTGACGCGAAATGGGCGATTTTATTCCATCAGCAGTTTTCATGGGAATATCGCACGCGGACGAGGCTACGGCGAAATTTTTCGGGTCTTTCTTATCTCTCTAAATTGCTGCTCGGAACCAAATTACATAAGTATATTTTATTTATTTATTTATTTAATATAGGGAAACAAACAGCATTTTATAACACAGATGAGTAAACAAATCTAAAAATACATAAGCCAAAACAGTTTCCACTAGGCTTATAACTAATTACATTTCGTTGCTCAAAACATCATGATACTTATGTGGGTACGATTTTATGTTTTGCTGTTTTGGTCCAAAATTAAGTAACCTTTTTTTTAATTTTTAAGAACTATAAGTAAAGATACTGTTAACTAGATAATATAGGGTAGGTATTACATAAAAATGTAACTAAAGTCGGTATCAAGCAAACTCATGCAATAAGTACTACATAACTACAGATTTTAATGATGACTAAAAGTCATTGGCAAAAAGAGATCATGGGTTGCTTTTCTTTTTAGTTTTATTTATATCATAGTAAGTCTTACTCGCCAGACCGGTCCTGTGCTACTTGCTTCCACCGATTTCCCGCGACCTTCACGAGGTCGTCGCTCCATCTTGTTGGAGGCCTACCGACAGCTCGTCTCCCGGTTCGCGGGCGCCACTCGAGAACTTTCCGGCCCCATCGGCCATCAGTCCTGCGAGCAATGTGCCCCGCCCACTGCCACTTAAGGCTCGCAATTCTTCGGGCTATGTCGGTGACCCTAGTTCTACTGCGGATATCCTCATTTCTGATTCTATCACGCAGAGATACCCCGAGCATAGCCCTCTCCATTGCCCTCTGAGTTACTTTGAGCCTTCTTATGAGACCCATCGTGAGCGCCCACGTCTCGGAACCATAAGTCATCACTGGCAACACACACTGGTCGAAGACTTTCGACTTGAGACACTGCGGTAATTTGGACGAAAAGACACTGCGAAGCTTCCCGAGCGCTGCCCAGCCGAGTCGGATTCGACGATTGATTCGGTACGAGTGGCGAGCCTTGGGGGAGGCCTATGTCCAGCAGTGGACGTCTTTCGGCTGAAATGATGATGATGATGAAGTACTTACTTAAGTGTTGACTGATTTGATGCTTAAAATATGATCTAGCCTCATTACGCAACCACCTATTTACTGCCCACTGCTAGGCACAGGCCTTCTCTCATCTCAAGGGTCGAGAGGATAAAATTGCATTAATGACTACTTACCTAATCCTTTGCATTCAATTATAATTGACTTTCGGACCTTTCGGTGAAGGAAAAAATCGTGAGGAAACCTGCACGCATCTGCGAAGTAATTCAAAGATGTGTGTGTAGTCCCCAATCTACACTGGGCCCGCGGGGGGACTATAGCCCAAATACTCTCGTGATGAGAGGTCTGTGTTCAGAAGTAGGCTGGAGTAGTAGTAGTAGGTATACTTGATCCGCGTGGGGACTGGGCACAACCGTCCCCTAGTGATGAGAGGAGGCCTGTGCCCAAAAATTCAAAATTCAATCATTTATTGCAAATTGGCCACATAGGGGCACTTTTACACGTCAGAAAAGAATTTACTAGCGCTTCCTAGACCCATTGCTTGAGAAGAAGCGCCGCAACAAACTCAAGCAGAAGGCCTTTTTTCAAAATTTACACATAGTTATAACATTTACATTACATGTATAAAATATACATATAGGTACGTACTACAATTACATTGAAGGGATGTGTAGTCCCTAACTTAAACTTAAATCTAAGATCTTAGAGATGTATAGTCTCCAAGGGTCCAGAAAAAAAATATTATGGAGATGGCCTCCATTGTCAAATAAATATAAATTCCATAGATGTCGACAGTCTCAAAATGTCAATAAATAATGAAATACATCATGTATAAAAGAGTTCATTAATACATGTCAATAAGAACATGATGAGGTCCCGGCATTGGGACGTGGAATTCATCGAATAGAGTATAGGCAGTCAAGACAGAAACTTACGTTAATTATTTTAAGTCTCCAGCAAAACTCATTTTCATGAGATTAGTTGAATAATGTTATAACTTATTTTCATTTATCAAATTTTCCTTTGAAATGTAATTAGTGACTAAACTAATCAAATTAAATAACGACACAGACGACTTAACTTACTTAGGATCCTAATTAATCATATAACAGAATCATTGAACTATAATAACATATGGACGAACAGTGCCTAACAGAATATGTCAAAATATATGGACCAAACTGACATTAGAAAATACGTTCCAATATGCTAATAACGCCTTTTTATATTATGTGTCAAGATAAATAATTTATACAAAAGTATACCTTACACTATAAGACTTAAGTGTCGAATTTACTAAGCGCAAAAACAACTCGGGCACCCGTTTTGACGGCCCATTTTTCTTCGGCTGATTGTGAATCCTTACTTATAATAGATCAATGAACAGAATCGTTTTACCTTAGGTAGGTACTACTTCAGATTTTTTATAAGTAATTAAGACAAGTTTGTTAAGTTTAAAGCTCTTATTTTGCCTAAGTCAGTTTTCCAAAGTCTATGGTAATATCCCTATACCTACCTACTGATGATGTAAAACATGGTGCAGAAACCGGCACGTGTCTGCGAAGTAATTCAAGTGTCTGAAGTTCGTTATCCTATATGGGTTACGTATGGACTATGGTGGTAATATAACGTAGAATAATAATATAATACATGCAATTATTCTCCCGGTTCGAGCTGTCGGTGGGCCTCCAACAAGATGGAGCAACGACCTCGTGAAGGTCGCGGGAAACCGGTGGAAGCAAGTAGCACAGGACCGGTCTGAGTGGCGAGCCTTGGGGGAGGCCTATGTCCAGCAGTGGACGTCTTTCGGCTGAAATGATGATGATGATGCAATTATTTATTATTAATAATAAAAAAAGTAAATAAATGTTTCTTGTTTAAACGTTTTAATAACTTTTTTTTGTAATAAAAGTAAACCGACTTTCTACAAACTTTTAATATAGGTAGGTACGAATCCGTGGAGACCTAGTGGTTCGTCCTACCGCCTCTCATGCAGAGGGTCGGGGGTTCAATCCCGGCTCGCACCTCTAAGTTTACTTATGTGCGAAACTCAATTTAAAACCACTGAGCTTTTCGGTGAAGGAAAACAACGTGAGGAAACCTGCATGCAGTTACAAAGTAATTCACAGATGTGTGTGAAGTCCCCAATCCGCACCGAGCCCGCGTGGGGACTATAGCCCAAAACCTCTGGTGATGAGAGGAGGCCTGTGCCCAACAGTCAGCGCAGTTGGGCAAAAAAACAATGAGTAAGGTAGACAATACTTGTTGCGGGTGATCTCGTTCTCCAATCATCTTTTTTTTTAACAAGCCGTTTACAGTCATAACTTCAACATAAACAAAATTCAGTTTATAACATCGTGTTTAAATACTATAACTTATATTACCTGGTAGCACTAATGTGACCTTATTAACAAGCTACCCTAGGACATGCAATAATTACCAACTGATAACGATACTATCATATCATGGCAATGAGTCACGGTGACCAGGTCAAGGTGTGATGTCACTCGAGACTTGCAGCTCAGCATTATTAGAACCATGTAATGCAATATGTTTCTAACTTTGACAGTCTGATTTTTTTATGTAAAAAGATTGATAAACAGGCAGACGGCCCACCTGGTGGTAAGTAATTTAATAGGGGTAAAAATCTACCTTTATACACATCATGATCATAATTATTTAAGTTTCCATCCATCCACCAGGAACATTCGTATCATATTCATATCCATATTAAATTAAACAGTTTCGTAAATCCACTATCAAATCACTTAAAATACGTCAACTGGTAAACGTTCCTTCAATTAAGCAATTTAAAAAAGAACGCTAAACTTTAATGGCAGTGGCCGGAGCACACTGCATACCGGAAGGCGCAAATCGCAATGTCGGTCCAGCAAGCAAGATGGAGCGACGACCTGGTGAAGGCTGTAGGAGACCGCGTGATGTACCTATGTCGTATATAAGCCGTGGTAGCCAAATGGTTTGACCGACCGCCTCTCATGCAGAGCGTAAGAGGTTCTAACCAGGCTCTCTGCTCAGAGGGCCTCAGACTTTCCTTATATATCCGAAATTAAATTTTATATTACCGCTGAGATTTATAACAAACTACCTTTTCCCCGCAACTTCGTATGCGCAGAAATATTAAAAAGTAAAATCCCGTTTTTTTCCCGTTCCCGTGGGAATTTCGCAAAATCCTCTCTTAGCGCTTCCCTACGTTTCCTAAAAAACCTGCATGCCAAATTTCAGCCCGATCCGTCCAGTGGTTTGGGCTGTGCGATGATAGATCACTATGCCAGTCAGTCACCTTTGAGTTTTATATATTTGCACGCAACTTTGCCCGCGTGGAATTCTGGGAACTATGCCATTTTCCAGGAGAAAAAGTAGCCTATATCCTTTCCCGGAACTCTAACTATCTTCATTCCAAACTTCATCCGAATCTGTCCAGAAGTTGGATCGTGAAGAGGTAACACACAGACAGACAGAGTTTCTTTCGCTTTTATAATGTTAAGGAAACCTGCACGCCTGCGAAGTAATTCAAGGATTTGTGTGAAGTCGCCATAGTGATTTTTCTGAAAATTCATCATCGTCATTTCAGCCGAAAGACGTCCACTGCTGGACATAGGCCTTCCCCAAGGCTCGCCACTCAGACCGGTCCTGTGCTACTTGCTTCCACCGGTTTCCCGCGACCTTCACGTGGTCTTTGCTGAAAATTATAATGATGAATAATATTTATAATTAACTAGCTGACCCCGCGGACTTCGTACCGCCTTAAACCTCACGGAGCCCGAGACCTTTCCAACGAATGCAAAACCGTGGAAATCGGTTCGTGCGTTCTGGAGTTATAGCGTCAGGGAGGAAAACCCGACTTATTTTTATATAGTAGAAGATGTATACATTCAGCATGAAACCATCCTCGAGTGACGTGCCATCGTCACGTTTCACAGCCAACAGCCAACTAATCGAAAACAGTCGATGAATCAAAGCGTCAATGATTTCGATGATACTCGCCCGGAAGGAGCCGTTTCCTCGTAACGCGACACTAAGGTCAAAGTTAGTATGGAAAGTGTGACGGAGGCATGACGCATCCATACTTTTAATTATTTTCGTCTAAATCGGTCCAGCGGTTTAAGGTTTAAGTTTTATGGTGGTAGCTTAGGGCCTGGTGCTTGGCTCGTCCGGGGTGGTACCTACAACCGTTTTTCCCCGCTTATAGCACGACACAAGTAGGAAGGCGCGTGGCATGTCACGGCTTAAGTGCTGTCGATGCAGAGCCCATTATTGCTTAACGCATTCACTGCCACCGACGCATATGTGCGTTGTGCTGACTTTCCCTCAGTGCCTTGAACGCACATGTGCGTTGCAATGTTCCCTTAATAACAGATGTGGTACCTGACGAAAGTTCGTAAAACAGAAGTGGCAGTAAATGCCTTAATTCGCGCGCCTTCTAAGTTATGTTGTGCTATATATACCTACCTGCCGCCAAATAGCAGTGCTCCACTGTTGTGTTCCGGTAGGGGGTTAAGGCAGCCGGTGAAATTTCTGGCACAGAGGCATTCCATCTTAGGCCTCAGGGTAGGCAACGCATTCGAGATATCATAGGATTTAGGTCTCTATGGGTCGCAGTGACCATCACTTTCCATCACGTACCTATGGGCTGTACGCCCGTTTGGCTATACCAATGACATGAAAAAAAGGCGTGAAGAGGTTATAGACTGACTGACAGAGTTACTTTCTCATTTTAAAAATGCGCTTTTCGCATTTATAAATGCGAAAGTAACTGTTTTTCTGATATGGAGATATTTGAAGTCCCGGGAAGGACAGGCTATTTTTTTGTCCCGAAAAAACACATAGGTCCCGCGGGAACGCAATAACCGAATTTCTAGCTAGTAATTAGACATTTTATAACAACATCTTTTTTTTTGCAAAATTCTTTCTTAGCGGATGCCTACGTCATAGCATCTCCCTGCATGCCAAATTTCAGCCCGATCCGTCCAGTGGTTTGGGCTGTGCGTTGATAGATCACTATATCAGTCAGTCAGTCAGTCAGTCAGTCACCTTTGAGTTTTATATATTTAGATTCTCACAAAAGCGTAATTAATTTTTAACCAACATTAAATAAAACTAAATTAATTCAAGTAAATAACTTCACATGAGCACACAGTCTTTGAACCCACACCCTGCTCGAGGCTTCCACAATCCTCATCCGACGAGTACTTAAGAAATTAGGCTGTTATAGCCCTTCTGGTGAAGGAGTGTAATTTCCGTGTGCATTAAGCCAGCGGGCCCTGAAGAGTTTCTCTTAACCCTCGCCACGCCACGCCAGATGCAGACTTAGCTCCATTTTGAACTGTGCGCGCATTTCTTAAAGTGCAAATTAAGCTGCAAGTTTTGTTGGCTGCTGTTGACTATGGTGGTCCAGTCCAGAGGTTAATATAAAAGCATTACGTTAAGTCGAATAGCAGCTGCCGTGTGGTTTATAAAGGGACGAGCGCTAGCTCCGGAATATTCAAGTTGTTGGGTAAAGAAAGGTGAGGTAGGTGAAAATACTACTACTACTACTACAGCCTATTTGCGTCCCACTGCTGGGCACAGGCATCCTCTCGTCACGAGAGGGCTTGGGCTATAGTCCCCACGCGGGCCCAGTGCAGATTGGGAACTTCACACACATCTTTGAATTACTTCGCAGATGCGTGCAGGTTTCCTCGCGATGTTTTCCGTCACCGAAAAGTTCAGTGGTGAATTCAATGAATTTCGCACATAAGTAAACTTAGAGGTGCGAGCCGGAATCGAACCCCCGACCCTCTGCATGAGAGGCGGTAGGTCGAACCACTAGGCCATCACGGCCACGGTAGGTGAAAATACTAAGCGAGGTTATTTACTACTATAGTATTGTACATATGCGTAAAATGACATATGTACTATCTAGTATTTATATACTAGATAGTACATATGTCTGTACCCCTTATGGGCAGTATTTTGAATTCTAGTTCTTTATACTGAGTAAATATTCTTTGCTAATATGTAAATATGTCGGGACATTTCACACCAAAATGTAACCCCAAAGCTTGTGCTATGGGTGCTATTTACATTTAATGAAATGATGAAATATCTAAAGAAATCATACAAATGTATCCTTTATCCATCCATATGCCAAAACTAATGTAAGCTGATTAGTGTTTTCTTTTTTGTTTATTTTTTATATATATATATACAATTTAGAAAAAAAATGACTATCTCATGGTTTTCTTCAAAATATGTATCTCTCCTTATAAAGGGTCGATTTATAACTAAAACCAAATGCGAGCGGTGACCGCTCAGACTATCCCAGTTTTAAATATTTACTGCGTTTTGCGAACCGCGCCGTCAGGTGGGCTCGCCGGCGTAACGAAAACCGAACCAAAGCGTGTAGCTTTCCACGCCCCGGCTTTAGTTGGCGATTACTAATTAAAAGTACAGGTTTACACAACTTAGAAGGCGCGTGGATTAAGCAAAAATAGACTCTGCGGCAACGACTTAAGTGCTTCGCCGCGTGCCTTCTAATTTGTGTCGTGCTGTAAGTACTTATTGAGAAATTTTAAACTGGAACATAAATACTACTAAACAACAATAGTATTTAGTAAGCACCATATAAACAAAACAAAGAAAATACAGAAACAATACACATTAAGTAGGTAAACAACAGGCGGACTTATCGCTAAATAGCGATCTCTTCCAGACAACCTTAGGAAAGTGGAGAAGGCGAAACAAAACAGTATTACGAGTACTTAAGGTACAGGACCTACTTAAGTACGTAATAAAATATGAAGAAAATAATAATATCAGACTGAACCTGAACCAATGACAGGAGTACATCAAATAGTATGCACTAAAAAGCCGTGGTGGCCTAGTGGTTCGACCTACCGCCTCTCATGCCGAGGGTCGGGGGTTCGATTCCGGCTCGCACCTCTAAGTTTACTTATGTGGGAAATTCAATTTGAATTTACCACTGAGCTTTTCGGTCAAGGAAAACATCGTGAGGAAGCCTGCATGCCTCTGCGAAGTAATTCAAAGATGTGTGTGAAGTTCCCAATCCGCACTGGGCCCGCGTTGGGACTATTGGGCTATCATGATGAAGGGAGGCCTGTGCCCAGCAGTGGGATGCAAATAGGCTGTAGTAGTAAGTAGTAACTCTTTGATGACCAAAAACATAATAGGTAGGTACTTACGAAAAATGACACTTTTTACTTAATGTTTCATGTTGTAGGCAAAGCAAACGAACACACAGGCCACCTGGTAGTAAGCGGTGTCTGCGGCTCATGGACATTAAGAAATCATAAAGATTTCAAATTTCACCGACTGCCTTACCGCCCAAGTCAAGTGCAAGCAACCTTCGAGAGATCTTTACACTTTTGAACCTTAATACAACGGAATAGGGTGAAAAAGTGTAAGCATATCTTTGACATCGACCCTACTTACCTAGTTACATGAGTAAGTAGTGTCATGGAATAAAAAATTAAAAAGAATTTTTTTAAATGAAAAAATAAAAACCGCCTTCAAACTCGGACAGACTGCGATGTCAAGTTCACTATTATGATTATCATTTCTTTGGGTCGGTTCAATTGACACCGACTTCGCAGTCTGTCGGAGTTTAAAGGCGCCTTTTTTTTCGACTAGGTACAGCTAGTTAACAATAAATTTCAAAAAAAGTTTCCGACGAATTGAGAACCTCCTCCTTGTTTTTAAGCCGGTTAATAAACAGTTAACATTCACAACTTAAATAAACTTGTTCCAACTTTTATTCGTAGGCTACCTATAGTTTTTATTACGTTCTTTATAAAGTGCTAAAAAACATCCACAACCCCAATCGTTGGCCCCAAACGCGAGTGGTCCAACTAACTTCGTATCGGAAAGCGATTAAAATAAATCAACTAGAGTGGCGACTGCCGGGTTCGGTTCCCGGTGAACAATAACGGGGGGTGTCTGAAAAACATATTTAAGACAACCCCCTGGTCGCGACTTCATCCGTCCAGGTAACTTTCAAATTCAAATTCATTCATTTATTCAGCAAATTGGCCACATAGGGGCACTTTTACACGACAAAAAAGAATTTACGTCACCCTTGGCCGTAAAGTGGTATTTTCTGCCCGCTACGCGGAGAGAAAATCTCACTTCTTGGCCAAGGCAAGACGTAAAACTTTTGACAAACCACGGGCGGTAATTCGTAAAGCCCCAGATCGCATATTTATGGCCCTCACCTCGGGCCACAGAAACCTGCGATCAGGGACATTTACGAATTCACCACCCTAGGTCTGTAATGTACTATAAGACAACCCCCTGGTCGCGACTTCGTCCGTCCAGGTAACTTTCAAATTCAAATTCATTCATTTATTCAGCAAATTGGCCACATAGGGGCACTTTTACACGTCAGAAAAGAATTTACCAGCGGTTACTAGACCCATTGCTTGAGGAGAAGCGCGGCAACAAATTCAAGCAGAAGGCCTTTTTTCAAAATTTCCTCTTCTTCTTCTATTTAAGAGCCGTGCTCGTGTCGGTGGAGTAACCGCCATATCTCTCACTTCTGTGCCCGTCTTTTTAGGTCGTAATAAGACAGGACATTTGCTCTTTCCTTCAGCTGGTCAAAGTAGGTTAAGCGTGGCCTACCTCTTCCCCTTCTTACTTACATTTTACCTTCCATTATAACGTTCAAAAATCTATCGTGTCTAATCAGATGTCCAACCATTTTCCCTCTTCTCGTTTGTATTATCTTAGTTACAAAATTTACATGTACATTACATGTATAAAATATACATATAGGTACGTACTAAAATTACATTGAAGGGATGTATAGTCCCCAACTTAAACTTAAATCTAAGATCTTAGAGATGTATAGTCTCCAAGGGTCCAGAAAAAAAAAACATTATGGAGATGACCTCCATTGTCAAATAAATATAAATTCCATAGATGTCGCCAGTCTCAAAATGTCAATAAATAATGAAATACATCATGTATAAAAGAGTTCATTAATACATGTCAATAAGAACATGATGAGGTCTCTCGCTTAAAATGTTTGACTTAAGTACTAATATATTTAAAGCTAATGATTATTTTTAAACGTCCTTGCAAGCATGAACAGACCGCGGCTGTGGGTCCCAGAAAAACGTATAGTTCCCGCGGGAATGCTCTTACCGAATTCACGCGGACTAAGCAGCGGGCTTCTGCTAGTACTACTAATAAGTTTGTGTGTTCGGATTTAAATCTTGATTGCCACAAAATTTGGTATCGGGGTAGATTTATAACACCGGTAAACTATAGGAAAAAAAGCCGTGGTGGCCTAGTGGTTTGACCTACCACCTCTCATGCAGAGGATCGCGGGTTCAAATCCGGCTCGCACCTCTGAAATTATTTATGTGCGAAATTCAATTTGAATTTACCACTGAGCTTTTCGGTGAAGGAAAACATCGTGAGGAAACCTGCACGCATCTGCGAAGTATTTCAAAGATGTGTGTGAAGTCCCCAGTCCGCACTGGGCCCAAGTGGGGACTATAGCCCAAACCCTCTCGTGATGAGAGGAGGCCTGTGCCCAGAAGTGGGACGCAAATAGGCTGTAGTAGACTAGTAGTAGTAGTAGTACTAATATTATAAATGCGAAAGTTTGTAAGTATGCATGGATGTTTGTTACTCTTTCACGTAAAAACTACTGAATGGATTTTAATGAAACTTTACAATAATATAGCTTAATAACACATAGGCTACAATTTATAAAGATATACTAATCCTGCGCAGATAAAGTCGCGGGCACCAGCTAGTGCAGTATGTATAACCATTTAAAGACTAATAAGGGCTATATACTGGAGAATAAAATGGTTGTAAATGATATCATAATATTTATTAGCTTATAGCAAAGGTGACCCCTTAAATGCCAATTTTTAGTCTATCCAAACAAACTAACAAATATTTTTTTGCTTTGATAAATATGCATGAGTTAATTAAACATATTATGTACCTATAATAATGTTTTTAGTTAGTGCGTGACAAGGCGTAGGTACTATAATATACTTGTGTTTTTTTTTAAGTAGAAAATAATGTAATCATAAATAAAATGTTCAATTTAAATGTTAAAAATATAAGATGTCCGTGATTTAATATAGAAAATAAACAGCAAACGGAACCCTCTTCGGGGAGTTTCACTCTTGTTTGTATT